>JAEPBF010000022.1:600000-1020008 GCA_019739055.1 Passiflora organensis
TACCACGTTTTGAGATGTATGATACACTTAGAATGACACGATAATTGTTAAGTTTACAATGTATCAAATGCATCGGATATATGAGTGGTGAAACGCACAAGCATAGCATAAGGTAACCTATGCGACTCTTGAGAGCTCTTCGAGTGTAGTAGAATGGCGTAGAGACATCGATCAATCGAAGCTGTAAGGGGGACAGGGATGAGATGAGCAAGCTGATGAACACAAGACGGGTACCTGCTGAGTGGGGTCTGTTTGGGTGACCCTGCCATTACCTAATGCCTTGACAGCATTAGTGGAATGGGCATGTGGTAAATTAAGAAAAAAAAAAAGATAAGTTGGAAACTACTACTGACGTATCTCAGTCCTAATCTCGGGAATTCAACAGACTGAGAGTTATTGCCAGTTTGGTCGTGGTCTTGATTGCTTGAATTATTGTGTGATTATGCCATATTTTACTATGACTGTGCTGCATATCTTTGACTCATTGAGTCTTTATTTGTATGCCAGCGTGGGTGCTTAATAAATACATGATTGTCTGTATCCTTTGAATATATTTTTCCATCTGCTTACTTGGCACGTTTTTGCTAGGCTTTTGGTATGATTGTAGGGTAAACAAACAAAAGCTAAATCCCAGGCATAACGTCAAGACTTAGGTCGACTACAAGGATTTGAGGTATTTGTGAGGATTTATATTCATAGTAGATTTCCTTGAGTCATTTGATTGTAATGAGTGATTAATATGTCATTGATACCGAATTCAAGCATGTAAACATTATGTTATGCTCATCTTGATATGTGTATTCCTGGGCTTTACGATGTCACCCGGAGATATCATTATTTTTGTTATACCCGATGATTAAATTTCATATTCTAGTGTTGACTCCATTATTTATTATTGTACTGCTAGCTTTTTAGGTTTATTATATTCATTGTCGTGTGTATGGCAATGTATATAGTGGGCCTACGACGATTATCGCGCAAAAAAAATTAGATTCCGGGACGTGACATTTAATTTAGAGTCTAATGGTACCAAACTTGTAAGATTTGTATGTGGTACCAAACTTGTAAGATTTGTATGGGGTTTGAAGGATTAAATGTTAGGACTCTCTCCTTGGAGGAACAACTAAACTGAAGCAACATATCTTTAACTCACATATAAGGTACTCTTTAGGGAAAAAATAGACATGTTTCAGGCCCAGAGCCTAGTACGTCATGTTGAATCCCTGACCGCTGCCACTGGGGCAACATGTTTAATCCTTGGCCTATTAGGAACAAAAGACAGTGGGTGACTGTTCGAATCCCATTGGCAATGGCCAGAGATTATGAACATGTCTCACTGGGTCTTGGGCTGGAGAGGTAACGTTCTCCTCCCAAGACAGTAATATGAGTTCAGTGTGTTCTTCAAGAGAGGGGGTCTTCACATAAAAGATACAGCTGAATTGATAAGAGATGTCATTCTTATAGGAATAAAAGACAGCTGGTGGTGGTTCAAATCCCAGTGGCAGCGGCCAGGGATTGAACATGGCTCACTAGGCCTTAGATCGGAGAGGTGGGCTCTCCCCAGAAAATCCCTTAAATGTGAGTTGGAGATATGTTCTCCAGTTGAGTTGCTCCTCCATAGAGAGGGTCCTCACATTAAATAAATAGAAGAAGTTTTGAAAAAATAAGGAAAAACTATACAAACTATCCGAAATTGTCCTAGGTCGGTGTTAGGGTTAAGATTCTCAGGGTAAAGGGTGTAGAGTCATGATTTTATGTGTTACTATGCATTGAGATTAGTTTATTGAGAATTTGGATATGATTCTGTGTGTAGGTAGATATCTACAAATATCGGACATCAAAGAATCAATCTAGAGAGCAGTTATCGAAATTCTGGACTACAAACTCATAAGTGGATGGACCTTCCCTCATTTGCTTGATTGCTAGCATGATCAAATGAATATTATTAATAAAAGATTAATAAAATGATTAACTGAAATAATACGTGAGTTGTGATATGTCTATGAGATATTGTGTAATAATTAACTGTTGATGTGGTATGTCTTAGTTGTTGTGTTATGTTATAAATTTTCTAGATGTGCCTTATTGTGAAAGGTTGACTGATATGCATAGTATGTATTGGGCACATATGGGAAATGGTTTGAGAAATGCACTGAATCTATATAGGGTTAACCTATTCAATCCTTGAGAGTTCTCCGGGTCTAGTAGCATGGCGTAGAAACGCTAAAGATTAAGGCTATAAAGAGGGACATGGACTATCTATGAGGACCCCCTCACCGGAGAAACCACTCAAGATATTAATCTACATTAGTGTAAGCCTCACATGGGTCACACACCTCACGCATGTTCAAAAATCCTCCTAAATTGTAGCCTCTAGGATTTGAACCTTCTCAAACTTGTTCTGTAGATGAATTGGTGAGAGGGATCCTCCTTAGAGAAATAAAAAGCAAGTATGGGAAAATTCGAATCCTAGAGGCTGCATACTGGGAAGATTTTTAAACTTGCGTGAAGTTATGATCTGGGTGAGACCCACACTGATGTTGGCCAATACCTTGAGTGGTTCCTCCATGGAGGGGATCTTGACATTGCATAAATATGCCGAAGAGTGTATACCAGGATCCTGCAAGTTTGGGGACCGCTTAGGTGGAGCTACCATCACCTAACATCTCAACATCGTCAATGGATTTGGGCTATAGGTATTGATGAAAAGAGAATGCATGTTATATATAAAAATATAAAAGAAGATGAAAAGATATAAGTAGAGTATCACTGACGGATTTCAGTCATATTTCATACATCAAATGGACTAAGAGATATTGTCAGTCCAATCACAGTCATGTGTGCCTAATAAATCAAAAAATTGCATTATAAATTGACTGTGACTATGCCTTTTTGTGCTTTTGACTTGCCATTATTATACATATGGAAATGCATGCATGTATGCCTATTAACTAAATGACTGTCTACATGTGTAATGCTATACACATTTTTCCCATCCACTCACCTTATAGGTTTCTGTCAGATTTTCAAATCTACTTTAGTGCAAGATGATCCAGTAGGACCTCACTCCCAAGGAATAGCAAAAAATGGATGATATGGAGTATCATTCGAGGTATGTTTTTTATGCATTATATTCATAGTTTTTTCCCTAGTATGTTTGAATATACTTCTATTATTATTCTTTATTTGTTGTATTGCGATGTGTGAGGACCCCCTTCTTAGAGGAATCACTCAACTGGAGAATACATCTCCAACTCACATTTAAGGTATTGTTTGGGGAGAACACATCTCTAGTCCAAGACCTAGTGGGACATGTTCAATCCTTGGCCGCTGCCACTAGGATTCAAACCGTCACCCATTGTCTTTTGTTCCTACAAGTAGGATGTCTCTTACCATATCAACATTGTGTTTATGGAAGCCTTAAATGATGCTGTTTAGGAACAAACCCAAAATGTTGTCATTTTGACGTCAAATTCCTTGTCGGTCTGTTTTGACCAGAATTTGTTGAAATAAATTCAAATTTCCTTGGGTTTTGTTCCCCATTCACTCTCAAGGCACAAAAATCACTCCAAGAGTTTCCTCTCACCCCTGCAATTTGTTCTAAGTATTTTTGGGTGAATTTCATCCTTTCTACAGTCAAATTTGAGTAAGTTTTATACCCAAAATCTGGGTACTTCATACCTTTAATCTTGTTGTTTTTGTTGTTCGGAATTATAGGTTTTGCTATAAGTGTGTTCATAAAATCATGAGCTATGAATTGATATATTTTTTGTTAAGGTTTGCATCGTTAACTGAAGGATTAGATTCTTGGGTTTCTGTAGGTTCCGGCAATCCAAAGGTTGAAGATGTCGTCTGAGATCCCTTCAAGCCACAAGTCATTTGGTTATTGGATCAAACGACATGTCGCCTGCATGGACAGGTGGTGTGATGTTCGTTGGGGTAGCGAGGCAGGGGTCCGAGCCTAGACGTGGCACCCTGTGGTTGGACCATATGTTAGTCTGGTTGGACCATGCTTAGATTAGTTGATTTATGTGTCGTGGAGTGTATTTGTGGATTGAGAAACCCAATTGTGTGATCGGGTGTGCTTGGGTGTCGATTCAGAGTCGTGTGAGGCTTGTGTGAGGTTTGGATATTTTGCCCATTGGTTGGATTCCGGAAATCCTGAACACTGAGCGTGTTCGTAGTGTGAGATGTGTGTTGGTGAGCATGTCATTAGGGTCTCTAGGGTTCATTTTTCAATTTCGAGTCCCTAGGTTGTTTTGTTCGGTATTGATGCTTTTGGTGTGGTTGTGGTTCGATTGTGTGTTTAGGCGGTGTTGGTGCAGTCGATAAGGGAAAAGGTATTGCCACTGAGTTTTCCACATGTCAAGAGGTGGGAGTCTATGTTTCATTTGCATATGCAAAATTTTTTTTCATTTTCGATTTAAAATACTGTAATTGCGTGGTTTTGAATGGAGGCTATGCGTATGAGGTGATTGACAAGCACGCTAGTTATATGACCTTGTTTGACATGTTTTGAATGCACGAATTATGTGATTGAATTATTAAGCATGTTTATTATATTTTGTTGCATGTGAATGGACATGTGAACCAACTTTTGAATTCATTCTTTAGACTTGTGTTTATGCCGACATATTTGATCATGTTTGAGCCCTTTGATTCGAGTATCTAGTGTGTTGTGAGGTGTTTTCATTGTTGAGAAACCATGGTCAGACTTGCCAAGGGTTCCAGCAAGTTTTGGGAGTGTTCTGGGTCCATTCTGAGGCGCGTACCTCTTCGGGAAGGGGTACACACCTGTGTACTCCTACACTGAGCCCATGCACTATTCTGGACAAAACAGTACATAGCCTATCTAGGGAGTACACGTCCATGTGTCAGTACACGGCCTCCCCAAACAGGATAAATGACCGTGTGCCAGGCCGTGTACCTGTACAGGACCTCTCCCAGTTGAGTACACGACCGTGTACTCTTGTACATAGGCTGTGTACTCCTCTGTCACCTTTCCCTGTTTTGATTCCGACGACCCATGTACCCTTCCTACAATCCATGTACACCACTTTTAAGACCCCCAAACCTACCATAAACCTATTCCACATAAACAAACATCAAATTATACCCCAAATGAGTACCCTTCTTGGTGATTACTTTTATTACATACATTATATGAGTTTTCAAAGTATAAACGATATGTGTGTGATCTTATAAATGACATGGATGCGTTATGTGAGTTTTGAAAGTATAAGCGATATGCGTGTGATCTTAGAAATGACATGGATGCATTGTGTGAGTTTTTCAAAGTATAAACGAATTGTGTTATATTTGAAACGGCATGGAATCATTATGTGGTTTTTCAAAGTAAAAATGTTATATTTATGTTCTTAAGAACAATATGGATTTGACAGTATTTGTTTGGCCAAACATGGTAAGTACATGGAATCCCAGGTTGAGAGGAATATTGTTTACTGATGGGTGTTGTATGAATGGACTATGTGTGTATGCCTGATGTGGGGTGTGACCTAGAAGGTTATGTGTTATATATATGCGGATTGTAATCGAGTATGATAGTATGATTTCTCCACTCGGTTTCGGATGACATTGGCAGTAGAAGATTTATACATATTTTGTAAATGAAAAATTAACTGCCAATGGGCTTTCGGTTTCCCTTTTGTGGGGGCTTGTGGACCAAGTGGGCTGTAATGGGCTCCTACTTTCCTCTAGGGCCTCTCAAGGATACTTGAAAGTGTTTTGCAATCCACCCTGATAGGTTTTGTGGCATAGTAGCCCGTGAGTTGATGTGGCGTATTGTGAGTTTATGAAACCTATTAGGCTGGTATTTATTGCATAGTGTTTTATAAATCATGCATTGTGCATACTTGCTTATGAAACACTTGAGTGCATGTTTAGTATGCATAGATGATAAATGTGCTTCAAATAATTGTTTTTATAAGTGATTTTTCGTATGCCTCCATTCCACCAGATGTGCATATGACGTGGTAACTCTCACTTAGGTCTTTTGATCTCACCCCCTCTTTTTGATATTTTCAAGGTTAGTTCATTATGTAGTTGCATGACTTTGAGGTTATGTTTTTCCAGTGATGGTCTTAGAGTTGGATTACTACACTTGCACGTCTTGGAAACTCGACATGTTTATATTTTTGATAATTTCATACTTGACGATATGCATGATTGTTTTGGATTTTGATGAATGTTGTAGACCCATTGCAGGCTTGATTTCTCGACTTGATAATTATTATGCTTGTGTGACTCGTATTTTCGTTATAATATGAGATGCGTGCCTTGGACACTTTTCGTATGGATTCATAAGAGACTTGTGTGTATGAACTTGTGTGTAGAATGATTAGAGTCGTGTGGCATGTTGTGTGTTATTCAAAGTCTTATGTTGATTATGTGTGTGTACTCCATTGTTTATATTGTGCCGGGTGCATTTTGTGACGTGCCATGCTCCTTTTAAAAGGAAAAATTCAAATTTATTTGTATTTTTAGGAAATCAGCTTTGAAAAGTTAATGAGAACCTTGCGTGGTTTCTATTGATCCACATGTTAGGTCGATCAAGACTACACGACGATGAGGGTCTCATTTACCGGAGTGGGTCTTCACATACAGATCGAAACTATTGACATATGGATAAAGACTATTAACTTATTTTTAACTATAAAATAGATGTCAGCGTTGTATTATTTTTCATCGAACACTTTACGCATTCAAGTCTTTTCTTCAGAACGTGTCCTTAATCCGTAGTGTTCAAGATAACGTATGTTTTTTTTTAGTTTTAATTAATGCCAAGACTATTTGGATTAATTCTTTCTCTTCATCTTTTGCAATCTTGATTTGCTGACATAAAACTGGGATTCAAATCTTTTGTGTTCTAATTACAAGTTGTTAACCTTATTTCTAATCTTGACTAATTAACAAACCTGACCAGTTTGTCTACCTGTGAGTTTAAATTTATTCGAAAGAACAATTAAACTGCGATAATAGATTAGAAGTCCTAGAGTGATTGCTGAAACTTGGTAGAATGGGAATATATCTATCAAACCTAGGGTTTATATTGATTTAGGAAAAATGATTCAGAAGCTTAATTATCATAGGAATATAGTTAATTGGAAGTCTGAATTATCTCTTAACAGTCTAGAAAGATATTAGGGGATTCAAAAATAATTAAGAACAGATTAAAAAATATTAGAATTGAACAATAATTTGATTAATTCCCAAATTATATAACAATCCTAACTTTAATATCTAGCTGGTAACTTAGGTTTTAGATTTAGTTTAATTATAATTTCTTATTCGATTTATTTAACTAGAATAGTGGATTAGGCGAATTGGTTAATGTTAAATGACTTTCCCTATGGGATCGATACTCGTTCTTTTGAACTCTATTATTTATTGATAGTCGTGTGCTTGCATGCCAATAGAGAATTGAAGAAGTTTTATTGATAAATTATCAATTGAGATTTTAGAAGACCAAATGAAAAGATTACAAGAGCAAGGATAAATTAAGAAATAATTAAGGAAAGTATAAGATAACTCAAGATGGATTAGACGAAATTTTAATGACATAAATGAAAGATATGAGATAGGTTAATTAATGTTATACTAACCCTAGTAGAATGAAAGGAATTGAGGTTATGAGATGAGCCAATTATCGATATACTAACCTCTGATAAATATGAAGGTATGAGTCTATTCTGGGGTTGGTTACCCTAGCAAGTCAAATTACTGTATGTTAAATATATAAGTATCATCAAATTACTGTGTATTCCTAGATTACTACATGTTTCTAAATCACTGTGTGTGAGTATGATCTCTGATAATAGAGGGAGTGGATATGATACTAACCTACAATAATTTTTTGGTTGTGCTACTCATCTATTATAATGGCTATTGAATGTATGTTGAGATCTATAAGATCTTTGACTATTTGAGATACGAGTGGAATGGGTTGATATTTCCATGTTGTTGAATGATATTGTTTGTGTGAAACCCTGAAAATGGGGTGATGTGTTGTGAATGTGTATATGGCATTGCTTGCCTTGATTATGTCGTGATGCATTGTTATGACTTGCTCTGAATTATCTGTAGCCATGATTCTGGGTATGTTGCTAGCTAACTTGTGTGACTAAGTAACATTCAAAAGATTTTTGTAAAGAAAAACATCCACTCACCTAGTTTCTATGCTATTTTTTGATAGGTCTCCTGAGTTTTGATAAGAAAGATCGACTTCGCCCTAGATCGCAGACTCTCTGAGTATGTATGAATTACAAGGTATGATCAAGGATTTGGGTTTTGAACTTATGGACTAGTTTTATATAACATTTTGTGTGTGTATGTAGTGAAAATTGGTGTCCCTTACAATATTGATATATGAATCGAGATTTTTTATTCACTTCTTTGCATGATGGAAACTCTGTAAAAAATTTATGCAATAACTCATTCCAACATATTTTCTTGGTCTTGGGATTACTTACTAAGGCACATTGTGAAACTCTGTCCTTTAGTGTGCTGAGTCAACAGTAGGAATACAGTCAGTAGTGTTCTTATTGGCCAGTGAGTGTAGTTTAACTATTTTGACTTTAGGGTATGCCCAATCATAGATATCTATGTCAGAAATTAAATCAATGGAAATCTCCTTCATGCTTTTAATTAAAATCTGTATCAGGCATTGGGCACGTTTTGAGTAGCCATAGGCCATTGAGCTAACCCGTCAGCCTTTGGGCTAGTTCGTTTTGTAACCGGGCCAGTTCAGTTCTTTTAATTTGGTCACTTATGTTTTGGGTCACTCATCTATAATTTAGATTAATATAAATAATAAGATAATATTAGAGTTTATCTATTTGGAGTAATAATCTAATAAACCTTATCCACGACAAGATAAGACTTTATCTAATAGGAATTAAGTCTATCCGTTAACTCGTATATAAAAAGCATCACCCCCTTTTCTTATTCATTCAAAGACTATCATTCAATTCTAATATAGAGGAGTCTTCTCCCCAATATTCTCTCCAAGCGCATCCTCTCTCTTTTTTCTAGGGATGCATGATTTCCTTCTTTTTTCTTTTTTCTGTCAAGTCAGTATTTGTGATTTCTTCTGTCAAGTCAACATTTGTGATTTCTTCTTTGTTATTCTTCTTGCTCAAGTATTTTTCTCTCTCACATAGGTGTATGTTACTTTCTCTCTCTACCTCAGGAAGCATTTGCAACTTTCTTTCTCTTTCTTGGGAAGCATATATGACTTTATCTCTACCTTAAGAAGTGTGCATGACTTTCTCTCTATCTCAGGATGCTTGTGCGAATTTCTCTCTCTATCTCAGGATGCATGCATGACTTTCTCTCTCTACTTCGGGATGCATGCATTTTTCAATTGTATTTTCATAGATTTCTATTGTGCTTCATTCGCTAGTGTGGTTGTGGAATTCAGGCAATTGATTTGGGAATTTCTGAGGTAAGATCCCTATTGTGTATTTGTGAGTATCAGTAAGATTCAAGATGTATTATAAGGGGTCTTTAGGGTTCCCTTCATTTTTTAATTATTATTTTCAGGTTATCGTTTTAGCTAAGCGATTTGTGTTTATATATGATTAGGCAGTTCAAGAGCTCACGAAAAAGGCAAAGGACTTGCTATTGAATCGTCTACACATCAGGTGCGAGTTTATGTTTCACTATTTTGATCAGAACTGCTTTCTTTTGATTAATTAAACTTGAAATGTGTTTTGGTTTTGAATATGAAGCATATACCCTACTATTTATGAAAATCATTCTAGGTTCATCTATTTGCTTGCCTTAGTTTTATGCATCACCGTTTTAAACTAAACTGATTTCTGCTTGTGTGATTGGTGCATTATGAGGTGAGTTGTATGAGTGATAAACCCTATTGTTTTGGAGTTGAATTTTCGAATGTGCAGGTACCCACCCAAATTTCAGTGAGTGTAAGCACTGAGATTTGTCCTTTGATTTTCCTTTTTCTTCTGAGTACCTTGGTGAGGTTTGATGAATATCTTTTTCTGTTAGGCCCATAATTGATTACCTAGACTTATCATTGTTGTTTTAAACCCCTTGTGAATTGATTTCTTTCTTTGATTGGCCTCTGAGTTTCTTGAACTGCCTATGACCCTAATGAGTGGTGAGTTACATCTGAATATAAGAGGGTAAGTGTGCATTGCATTCATTGAGTTTTGTATGTAAATATGTATATACAGTATATATATGTGCCTCTTTAGGTACATCTGAGATCAATAACGTCCGCTTGGCCAATGCGAGGTAAGTAGGCGGAATCCCAGCATAGGGAAGAGTTACTTACCTATTCGGGAGTTGTATGGATATTATTACGTTTTGCATGTCACGTACTTCGTAGGCTTATGTGAGTAGAGACCAGATTGTGGTATGTTCTTCTTTTCATGGTCTCGGATAACTCTGGCAGTCGGGGCTGTACTTATTTTTAAACTTTAAAACTAACACAACTAAAAGGCTTTTGGTTTTCCTTTAGTGAGGGTTACTTAAAAGTGATTTGTGATCCACCCGATAGGTTTTTAAGTACAATAGCCCATGAGTTTGAGATTGTGTAAACTTATCGGGCTTGCTTTTTATATTGAGATTTTATACCACATGCATTGCATTGCATTGCAGGTTCTAGAGATGTGTGTTCACTATTAGATGCATTGGATATCAAGTGATTTTTAACTAACTGTTTTATAGATAATTTTGCGTGTGCCTCTATTCTGCCGTTATTTCTTGTGACGCTATGACTCTCAGGGAGATCTTAGTGATCTCACCCCTACATTTTTCCTCTTTTTAGGAATATTTCGTGAGTAAACTATTGCATATGCATTGCATTTCACCTTTCCACACACATCATGCATTTATAAGATGAATAAAATTTAAGTAAGTTTCGTTCTCGCCTTGTATAATTATTGTATATTCTCAAAATGATCATCTAAGTTTATGCAGTAACTATATGGCAGTTGTTATATCTTGGTGGATTCTAGGGCATGACAAATGCTATGTCTACTTTTCTCGTCCACTCACCTGGTAAGTTATTGTCAAATTCTTGGCTTTTGAGTTCATAAATAACAAGTAGGAACTCACTCCCAGACATTGCGAGAAAATTGTGGAATATATATTGTAGAATTGAGGTAATCTATATAAGAACTATATTCATAACATTTTCCTAGAGACTGTTTGAGTATAACTATAGTGTCATACTAGGTTAATTATCAGATTATTTCACGTTGTTTATTTGTTTTACGATGTCTTTCGAAACGACAACATTCTTTTCTCTCTTTTTCATTGTACGTCAATTTAAGTATTTATTTAATATCATATGTGCTTTATTTATATTTTCACAAGCTTTGTAGGTATACTATATGCATAGCTTGAGTTTTTAACAATATACATGATGGGTTTACAGTCATTATCATGCAATTTATAAGTTCCGGGGCGGACACTTCTCATTTCTCATTTCTACTATCTTTATAAATTTTACAACAGTTAATTGGATTTATGTAAACGTTACTTTTTTTTATTTGGATTTATGGCCGATATGGCTCGGCTGTTATCATATAACTTATTTGGTAAATATAATTAAGGAATATAGCCAAAAAAATTTCACATTTAAGATATTCATTCCTTAATTAATACAATTATAGTTGGAATGAGTATGTAAAAAATGTAAGATGATTATCCATGACGAATAATTTAGTGGCCTAAAAACACTAATCGGTCAATCCCAGCACTATTATTAAACTATACTTTTACAAAAAAAAAATATACTATGACAATTATGAATCATCAATAAGATTCCTTGGATGAAGCATAAAACATTGTATCACACTTACCATTATTTATGAGCCATCAATCTATAATATCTCTATAAAGGCAATAAAATCGGAAACAAAATAAGAAAATGGTACTAAAAATTTATAAAAAAAAAATCCTCAATAACAGAGATATATCCAACATTTGGTCAGTAATGATCATGAACTGATACACCCAAATAATTTATACAATTTTGTGAATAATTCAAACAAATTACATGGTGTTCACATCATTATAAATATCACTTTATTGCTTTTAATGCACCAATACTTGCTGCAATTCGCCTCGCCTTATTAAAATATCTGCTTCACCCTACTAATCCCAAACTTCTCCTCGAGTGTATATTGGACCATAATATCCGTTGGCCCTCTTCAACTTCCAAAGCTGACAGACTCTGGATGAAATTTTGAAGTAAAAATGGCATCTCAACAGCGATGATGAATCTGTCTTAGTCCATTCTTCAGAACGAGGGATCAGCTGCTTTTAGTCTCTAATATTCGTCGCAGCTTCTTGTTTTGGTCTGAATCTAAGAACCAGAGACCAACTCTTTTATGGACCTCAGAGGAGAGTCATATCCATACACCACTGTGTCTCTCCAGAAAGCCATTCCTGATGAGAGTCGCGTGGTAGAGCAACAGTTTTATAATAAATTTTTTCTCATATTCGAGAGAAACAGCAAGAAAAAGAATAAAGGTAAACCAGTCAAATTATATATCCAACGAATGTTTCACAAGATGAAAAGTATTAGTGTCACCTATCCAGGAGATCAAACCAGCCGTTGCAGCGAAGAAGAATTCCCTGCTGATACCTTTAAAACTGAAATCAGAAGCAATTCAGATGATTTCCATGTCCACATCCCACGAATGACAGAAAAAGATACAGATTAAGATGATCAAATTGAAATAACATACCAGTACAAGCACAAAATATTGCCGTAACCATAAAAGAGTGAAGCCCAGGTTGAACCGGTGAACCTGCAGGCATTGTTTAATCAACATCTTATAGAGCTCAAAAGGTCATACAATGATCTTTAAGTCATGAAATTAATTATCAACGGAAATCACTTCTCCTAGAGAGTCATAATTTCCTATTCTTGACGTTTCCCTTTCACCATATATTATGGAAGGGTGAAAAGGAAGAATTAATCAGAAATTTATGGATGAACATGGTTTATGGCTACGCTAATATTAGCCACTGCAAGAGGGTTGGCTCAACAAAGAGGAAAAATCTTGGATTACTCTAAAAGGATGCTGATCACGTTGTCTAAGATTGTAGTGTCCAGAATATGCAACGCACTGATTCTGCAACTTTAAACACTATGCCTGAAAATAATGCATTATGCTCTTTTGGAATAATTGTTGACTCAAGAAAACTTTTAATACCATAAACTAGCTACTAAAGTTTTTATCTCTGTTATGTTCTATTTAGTAATGGAAATTCAGATTAAAATTAGAAGAGACAAATTCCAACATCAGCCTTTGAACTGATGAGAAGAAATTACAACTTCACAGGCATTGTTCTGATATTTGCTATTAGCATATTCATCCTATGCAGGCTTGTCATGATCAACGATAATCTCTAAGTATAGATGTTGGAGAGTTATCATTGCTCTCAATTTTCCGTGTGAATTATCCAGCTCAATGCATGAGAAACCCAAAAGAAACAAATTGTTTGTGATTAATCATTCCAAAATGTGGCAGTCTATAAGATGTTATTGACCTCTTGAATTACTTAGAAATGCCTACATGACTGTTTGGAAACCACGCTATAGGTCAATAGGATATGGATAATAGTCGACTTTGGTAAATTGTTCATTACAATTTTCATTTACAAAAATAATGTGCCGGAAAACCCTTCCTACAGTCTTGTGGAAATCCACAGAAGAAGGTGCTCGAGGGACAAAACTTATCATAAAAATCACCAGACTTTCCACCATTACAGAAGAATAAGAAGATTGGATTGTCACGTCATGCACATCAAGTAACTTTATTTTTACTAGAAAAGCATCCAATATTTCTTTGATGAAGCACCGGCCAACACAAAATCGCATTTCACAATATAAAAGAGGATTCCACTCAAGGATTCAATTAGCAAAGTTTACCATGTAACTTTGTATTGATGCAAATTAAAGCACAGACAAGTTTATAACTTCAACATAAACAATGAAAATATAAAAGAATTTAAAGGAAAGGAAAAGAATTACCACATTAAATCACGAATGAAAAGTGCCCGTGGGATCATAAGTCCATTCCCGATCATCGCCAGCAGCATTGAGTATGCTGATAAGCCTCTGATATTGTCAGGACTAAGGAAGTTTGTCCACTGCATAGAAAGCATAAACTTGCGCTAAGATGCATATATAAGATAAAGGATGTTTGATAAGTCAAGCTCCTAAAGGAAGACAAGGAAGGTTACCATTTGTGCGACTGGCATCCACATGAAAAGAAGGGTGGCAGTCCATCCAGCTAATGCTCCAACCAATTTGATTCCTTTCTCGGGAAGCTTGCCTATTCTAGCCTGCAGATCTTACGAGATTTAAGTCCAAAAGTGTGCTAAATCAAATGTTTACATAACGAAGTGAAATTGCTGGCTCACAAACAATGCAAAATTGAGCTGCCTGACAAGTTTCCTTGACAGTCAGTAATAATGACAGCTCCACTATAAAGTTCAAAGTATGATTGCACGTTAGGCAATCACAATCTAGTACGAAATTTTGAAAGTTGGAAGACGCACAGAGCCTTGCACAAGTCTCCTATTTACTACAAAACTTCAGAAGCACCGATTGTGGAGAATAATTTTACCTTCCCCACTATTATTTGAATGATGTACACACAACCAGCCAGGATCCAGAAATTATTTTATCATCCAAACCTTTTTAACTATACATTATTGTGAAGAACTGATGTCTAGTCATAAAATAAAAAAGACCGAGCACAACAAATACCAAAATCCATAAGAAAAGTTGTAAGCATACCAAAACAACAGCCACCACCGCAATGATAAACGCTACTGCCCCTGGCAAGGTACTATTGGGTATGTAAGGTACAAATGTAGACCACATAACCTGCATTCACGTTACAGAACATCTCACCAGGTCGTCAATAAACAAAACGCAAGTCAAAGTCAGAACCAATCTGTCATTCCAAAGAATATCACAAAAAAGTAATACGAAAAGAAAAATACCGATCTGTCAGCCGGATTATGCAACACTAATTCCAAAAATTCACACCTGGGGAAGTGCAGAGAGTCCTCCAACAGTGATGAAATCCTCCCAAAACCGCCATAGTCCTGCGTTGAGCAGTTCAAAGTAATTCAAGAAATTCACCAACAGACCGGTTGCCACAACAACCGAAGTGGCGACGAAATAAGGCAAAGGCATAGCTTCTGCCATCGCTAGCTGTGCGAACACAATGTACTGCGAAACCACCCCGAGGGTTTGCACCACAATAACTTCTGTTTCCTTCTTCTTGACAAAGTAGGAAAGCAACGACAGGTTCCCCAGCAAGCCCGTGAACATCGACTGCATGATCAACAAGAGCATTAACAACACTATGTAAGTCGTAAGAAGAAGAAAAAAGAGCACAGAAAAAATCATTGACGCTAATTACCAGCCAGGGCACGGCCAAAAGAGCAGTTTTGTTGCCGGCAAGAAGATTCTGCGCATTGAGGATGATTTGAGGAAGTTGCAGCAGCAAGAAGGGAATATTGGAGGCACCTGAAAATTTCGCAGTCCAAAAGTCCCATTCTTCTACGCTCTTACTCCGCTTTTAGAAAATGAAAGGAAAAAAAAAATCACGACATACACTTGGCTCCCAATGAGAGGGATAGGTCTTGAGTTAAAAGTCCTGACTCGGATCATAAGAAAAAAGGTAGAATTACCTGGTGAGGAACTTCGGAGTGAAGAGAAGAGGCAGGAACGACGAGTCGCCGGCGCTGTAAAGGAGGAAGAGAGAGGGAGTGGAAATGCGTCGTCGTCTGAAAGGAACAGCCATAGACAGCGAATTTGGCGAGCAGAGGTAGCGAGAACGTTCCGCCCCCGATCGGAAGAGAACGGGAAGAGTAGGTAGGGGAGCCGAAGTAATGAGAGAGCTTGGGCGATACGGGCGGTGGTTTGGTCAGAAGGGATTTTGCCATTTTTGAAGTTTAACGGGAAAGCAGCGGAGTGTCCAGCAGAAGAGGAACTTGTGCTATTTGAAGATGGAGCGGTGAATCAGATGGGTCAATGTATAGGAGACACGTGGATGGGATGAGTCAGATATTTTCTTTGTTTTCTAACTTTTTCTTGATCAGGCAATGGGGATGCACATGCACCGGACAGAACAAGCAAGAGGGGAAGTGAACGTTCTGGTACGGGAAGTAGAGAGAAGAGAAATTGAAGGCGGCCATCAGGATCTCAGGCATGTGACAGTCTGGTATTTTTGTCCATTTTGTTAACCCAGTTTTAGTTATTTTCTTTATAATTTTGAGTTTCTCTCAAGGGATCAAACTAATATATTTTTTTTAATTTCCATCCTTGAGTAAATAAATAAAAATTTAAGTATCTAAGCAGGATCTGATTGCATAGAAACAAATAAACAATACGGGCGTCCACATGAACCTTTTCGTGTACGCTCAGTCAGACCATCGTGGTTGTATTAATCCCCATGCATCAATCCATATGTTGTATTAATCCCCATGCATCAATCCATATGCAAGAGGCCGTACATAGCATCTGTTTTTAAGTCACTTCCATTGTTCAAATTAGACGTAGTTTAGGGGTCTTTCACGTTAAATTATCTGGCAACCCAAAATGGTTAAGGTTAGGTGGAGGAGATACGTGATCCTTGAACATTCAACTACGATTGAGTCCGTTCTTAATAAAATATTTATCTAAACATATATCCGTTGAAAGAAATTAATTTTACGAAATATACCTCTATTAAAAGAATTATTTAGTAAAACAATAGTACAATATATTGATGTTAATTTTAGTATATTTGGATGTAAAGGAATTGGAGTTGGTTTTGGTGATGAAATATAAAAAGATTATTAAAATAATTTTATAATAATAAATTTTGATTTAATTTGATTTGATATTAAATTGATATTTTGAATATTAAAATATAATATTTTATATTATAATTTTTAATCCAACTATCTCTCGATCAATACAAAAACAATGTTAAGGTATAAAATTTGTGAGATATAATTAGTCAAATTGTTTCGTAAGGTTTCAATCATTATTCATTTCTTGCCAATAAACCTTAATGTTATGTTTGGATATATCAATTTGTATGGATTTGTTTTGTGACTAGAATATAATTGGAATAGAAATGATATAATTAGGTTTATGTATACCATTCCTACATTTGGTTTGTGGATGATGGAAATAAAATTGGTAATTTTTTTATTTTAAGATTATATAAAAATATAATTAGATAGAATAGTTGAATGACATGATTAACCTTGTATCATAAACAATAACAATAATGTTATAGAATATAAAAATAAGAAGAACTAAGGAGAAATTCAATATAAATAAAATAGTCTTTTTAAGAGAGAAAAAATAGTAAAAATATAAAAATTTGAGAAGAAAATAACAAGAAAGAAAACTAATAAACAATAAGGGGAATATAATATCTTTATCAAGTACTCAAGCAAGTGTGTATAAAACAAATAATGTTACCTCCGATTATAGGTAACATGATAGAGTACATGAGTTGGGAGATGAAGAATATTGTAGTTATAAAATATTCATTACATAATTGAATAGACATAATAAAGTTTTTGACTTTTCAATCTCAAAACCTTTGATATTCATAACAATCCCTCTTGACTATTTTGGATATTAAAAATATGAGTTTAAAATCAGAATATTGTCTCATTAAAAACTTTACCAAGAAAAACCCAATAGGAATAAAAACTTGGTGAAGAAAAAAAGAGTGCAGTGCATACTCTCCCTGATTTAGTCATCTCTTTAAATCTTTCAAACGGGGCATTCCGATCTTTTGTACAAGCTTTTCAAATATTGATGTGGAAAGAGTTTTAATAAATAAATCAGTCAAGCTATCACTTGAGCGTATTTGTTGGACATTGATTTCCCATTTGCTCTAAAGATCATGAGTAAAGAAGAATTTTGGAGAAATATGTTTTGTCTTGTCACTTTTAATGTAGCATTCCTTCAATTGAGCTATACAACAGTATTATCTTCATACAGTGTCGTTGCAACTTCTTTATCACTTGATAATCCACATGCTTCTCTTATGTGTTGTGATATTGATCATAGCCAAACACATTCACGGCTTGCTTCGTGAATTGCTAAGATCTCTGCATGGTTAGAAGAAGTGACAACCAAAGTTTGTTTCACCGACCGCCATGAAATGGCAGTATTCCCTATAGTGAATAAATAACCTGTCTGCGATCTGACTTTATGTAGATCTGACAAATATTCTGCATCTACATAACCAACTAAATCAAAAGTGGATAAATTTGAATAATACAAACCCATATCCATTGTCCCTCGCAGATATCTAAAAATATGTTTAACTTCATTCCAATGTCTTCGAGTTGGGGAAGAACTATATTTTGCTAGTAAATTTCATACAAATGATATATCAGGTTGAGTGTTATTAGCAAGATATGTAAGTACACCAATAGCACTAAGGTATGGAACCTCAGGACTTAAGAGTTCTTCATTTCTTCACGAGGTCGAAAAATATTTTTTTCATATCAAGTGACCTCACATTCATTGGTGTACTTAATGGATGAACTTTATCCATATAAAATCTTTTAAGAACTTTATCCACATAATTTAATTGATGAATAAATATTCCTTCACTCAGATGCTCAATTTGAAGACCCAAACAATATCTTATTTTTTACAATATCTTTCATTTCAAATTTATTTTTTAAATAGCTGATAGTTTTATCTATCTCTTAATGAGTTCCAATGATATTTAAATCATCAACATAAACAGCTATTATAACAAAACCAGATCCATATTTTTTTATAAAGACACATGGAAAAATTGGATCATTCTTGAAATCTACTTTAATCAAGCATTCACTAAGGCAATTATACCACATCAGTCCAGATTGCTTCAATCCATATAGAGCTCTATTTAATTTTATTGAATAAATTCTCCAGGAATTTGATTTATTTGCATCCGAAAATTTAAATCCTTCAGGGATTTTCATATATATATATATATATATATCAGTATCCAATGAGCCATATAAATAGGCTATAACTACATTCATTAGACGTATTTTAAGCTTTTCATGTACTGTCAAACAAAATAAATATCGTAATGTTATTGCATCCACCACTGGGGAATACGTCTCATCATAATCAATACCCGATTTTTGGGTAAAACCTTGTGCAACGAGTCTTGCTTTATATCTCACAACTTCATTTTTCTCATTTTTTTTGCACAAATACCATTTATATCCCACCAGTTTCACACATTTTGGTATATGGACTACAGGTCCAAAAACTCCACGTTTTTCAAATAAGTTTAATTCTGATTGAATTGCATATTTCCACAACAGCCAATCATTTCTATTTTTACATTCCTCTACAGAGGTAGGTTCAAAATCTTCACATTCTTCTATAATATTTAGTGCTATATTATATGCAAAAATATTGTCGACAAGTATTGAGCTTCGGTTCCATCTTATTTCTGTAGTGACATAATTAATCGAGATCTCTTCATTCACTTGTGTTTCTTCCGAAATTTTATTATTTATGTCAACTGGATTTTCTAAAACTATATCCGCCTCATTACCATCTTGTGTAGTAGCTTCTTTCTTTTTTCGAGAATTTTTATCTTTAGAACCGAATGGTCTTCCACGCTTCTGACGTGGTCTAGATTCACTAGCAACTTTAGATTGTCCTTTAGGGATATCAATTCTTATCGGAGCATTTACAGCTGGAATATGAGACCTAGTTCTTCTTTTAAGGTCAGTAAATGCATCTGGCAGTTGATTTACAATTGTTTGTAAATGAATTATCTTTTGAACTTCATGTTCATATTGATTTGTTTGAGGATCAAAACTAGATAATGATAATTCATTTCAAGAGATCTTCTTTCCCAACTATTTATTTTCTCCCCCAAGTGTTGGAAATATAGTCTCGTCAAAATGACAATCAACGAATCTTGTCGTAAATAAATTTTCAGTTAATGGCTCAAGATATTTAATGATAGATGGAGACTCATATCCAACATATATTCCTATCTTTCTTTGAGGACCCATCTTTGTATGTTGTGGTGGAGAAATCGGAACATATACCGTACAACCAAAAATTTTTAGATGGGAAATATTTGGTTCTTGACCATGAACCAATTACATCGAAGAGTGCTCATGATAACTTTTTGACCTAATGCATATAATTGTTGCTGCATGTAAAATGGCATGTCCCCAAACATAAACCGGAAGCTTGGATCTCATAAACATAGGTCTTGCAATCAATTGTAACCGTTTTATAAATAATTCTACAAGAGCATTTTGTGTATGAAAATAAGCAACAGGATGTTCAACCTTTATTCCAATAGACATCCAATAATCTATAAAGGCTTTTGATGTAAATTCACTAGTATTATCCATTCGAATAGACTTAATCGGATAATTAAGAAATTGAGCTTGCAAACGAATTATTTGTTCAAGCAATCCCGCAAATACCATATTGCGAGATGATAATAAACACATATGTGACCATCTAGTTGATGCATCGATCAAAACCATAAAATATCTAAATGGTCCACATGGTGGATGTATAGGCCCACAAATATCTCCTTGAATTCTTTCTAAAAATTTTAGAGATTCAATTCCAATTTTTGCTAGTGATGAACTTATTATTAATTTTCCTTGAGAACAAGCAGCATAAGAATTCATTAGATTGAAAAATCTTATTATTTTTCAATGGATGACAACAAGAATTCTCTATTATTTTTTGCATTATTGTTGAACCGAGATGGTCTAACCGGTTATGCCAAATTTTAAACACGTCATGAAACTGGTGATTTATTATAAAATGAGATTCTATCATCATAATACTTGTGTAGTACAATCTAGAAGAAAAAACGGATAATTTTTCTAATATATATTTTTTATCCAAAATTATAGAAGTTATACAAAGATACTAAATGCTTCCTTTGTTCATTGTCTCAATATGATATCCATTCAAATGAATATCTTTAAAACTTAACAAGTTTCTTTGAGACTTAGAAGAGTATAATGCATCTTCTATTATTATTTTGGTTCCACCAGATAGAATAATATTTGCTCTTTCGGAGCCCTCAATCAATTTTATACTACCATTTATTGTATATACATTGGTTTTTCTATTATTCAAATAAGAGAAATATCTTTAATCTCTCAATATTGTATGAGTTGTGGCACTGTCAACCAAACATATTTCCTTGGCGTTCATCTTAAATATATCCAAGCTGATATTCATTCTCTTTATTGAATAAATAAAATTAATAAGAAAATATAATAACATAAATTAAAATATAAAAAGAAAATATAAATAAATAAACTTTTATTATAATAAAATAAGAGAACATAATTGAAATTTGCATAGTTATAAAATTAAAATCATTCTTGATTTTTTGCACTTTTATCATTTGGATCATTAAGAAAATCAGAAACATCTAAGTGCGTTATATCCTCAAGGTCATTAGCAAATTCAATGAAATCATCTTGGACAAAGTTTGTCTCCACATTATTGCCTTTAGACTTCCAAGATTCTTGATATAAATCGGCAAAATATTTTAGTATACGACAAGTACGTTGCCAATGATCTTGCATTCCACATCAATGGTAGTTACTAATTGTAATTTTTTTCTTTATGTCACCCATTATTTTTCCAAGTTCTTCATCCTTTATGACTTTCTGATTTTGGAAGATAAACTTACTTGATTGACCACCACCACGATGAAATTTGTTATAACTTCGTCCTCGTCCGCGGCCTCGACTACGACCACGACTATGGTTATGAGATAACATCATATTCACTTCAGGGAATAGAGCAGAACTAGTAGGACGAGATTCATGATTTCTCATCAACAACTCATTGTTTTGTTCAGCCACCAGAAGGCATGAAATCAGCTCAAAATATTTTGTGAAACCTTTTTCACGATATTGTTATTGTAAAAGCACATTTGAAGCATGAAAGGTAGAGAATATTTTTTCAAGCATATCAACATCAGTGATATTTTCTCCACATAATTTTAATTGTGAGCTGATTTTAAATAATGCCGAATTATATTCATTTACAGATTTAAAATCTTATAAACGAATATGCATCCAATCATAACGAGCTTTTGGGAGTGTCGCTGTTTTCTGGTGATCATATATTTTGTTTAAATTTTTTCAAAGATCGGCATGATTTTTTACTGTGAGATATTCATATTTTAATTCCTCATGGAGATGATGGCGAAGAAAAATCATAACATTTGTCTTATCATGATTCGATGCTTTATTTGGTGTTTCGATTGTCTCTCCAAGCCCTTTGGCATCCAAATGAATTTCAGCATCCAAATGAATTTCAGCATCCAATATCCCTAATAAATAATTTTTTCCAGTAATGTCGAGAGTTTCAAACTCAAGTTTTCCAATATTTGTCATTGTAAAACTAAAAAATATTAAAACACATAAAATTAATCACATAATAAGTTAAGAAATAAATTTCTAATTTAAACATAAGAAATAATCTACAAGAATAACATTTAATGATGGTAATATTATGATAATATAATATTAGAAATTTATATTTTATTATTTATTTCTTTTAAGATTGTATTAAAGTTGTGATTATATTATAAAATTGATATAAATTATTTTTAATATCATGTGTATTTAAACAAATAAAATAACCATGAACTTAAATTTTTTAAAAAAATATAGGAAAAAAATTAAGAACATGCAATATAAAACAATAATATTACAACATGAGTATACCAAATAATTATAAAAATATGCTCACCCAAATATACCTTTGTAGAAATTAAGATTCTTGTTTGTTCTTTGTGAAGAATTCTTGTAAGACTTTTTGATTCTCTTTTTGTTTTTAAGAGTATCGTGTTGATAACGTGTTATAGAATATAAAAATAAGAAAAACTAAAGAGAAATTTAATATAAATAAAATAATCTTTTTAAGAGAGAAAAAACAGTAAAAATATAAGAATTTGAGAAGAGAAGAACAAGAGAAAAAACTATTACTACGTGAGATTCTGACCCTTTGAGCAGCTTAGGCCTGAAAGCCTAATCAAGTTTTGTCGTTAATTTGTGGGAATTGGATCATAGCCCACGTATATTATGAGTATAATGAATGACATGTGCGTTTATAAAGGACTATGAGATTTTGTATAATTATTTTGTTGCTTTGGGCCATGATACAATCTTTGGACCCATAAGCTATTTTATTATGTTCCCAATATCTTTGATTGCTTATAACGAGTCATTTAGGACTCACAGGAGTCATTTTTATCTTTGATCACTTATGACGAGTCATTTGGGACTCATAAGTGTCATTTTTGGTTTTACTCCAAAAAAAAGAAAGCATTGGGTTGCATTTATTTGGAATTCGGGACTCGGGGGTATTTTAGTTATTTTATCATCCGATATTCGTCATACTTAGAAATACGAGCCCTATGACATGTGCGCTCGTTGAATATGCCTTTTCAGTTTTGAGAAGATATCAATGATTTAATAAAGATATATTAAGGGATAATTGAATTTTCAAAGGTTTATTATAACTAGTAAGATATTATTTTTATTTATATATTATGCAAATAAAAAATCATATAATAAGGTATATTGATAGTTTTGATATTGTAAGACCTTAGGAAGGTGTAATAGTAGTTTATAGGGATAGGAGAATTTCTTTTAGAAATTTTTAGATGTATAACTTGAATTATTATGATTTTTTAAAATAAATAAAGAAGTTTTTAATTTTTTAAAAATTATAAATTTTTGAGAAAAATAATTTTCCAGTCATATTGGATAGTACTGTTCAAAAGAATTCCATAAAAATTTTTGAGGTATTTTTCAAAAGAATATAGTATTTATTATAAATTTTTAATGATTTTATATTATTATTATTAATAATAATAATAGAAAAACCAAAATGACAACTAGTTTGTTGTTTTGATCGATGATGGTCAAAACTACAAAAGGTCTCGTCGTTTTTGTGTAGCAACTCAAGGAATGCCATTTTAACAAAAACGACGTCATTTCACACAAAGCTTGAACCGTTTCATAGGGCACTGGGTGCCGTCTTAGTTTTCCTAGTTTCTTCATGTGACCCGTAATATTACGGAATAAGAGAGAAAAAATCATGGGTGGGGTGCCATACCCCGTAACCTGTCCAAACCACACCTTAACCCCTATGATTTTCTCCTCATCGTGTGCATTTCCTCTTGCCCAGCCTTTCCTATACCATTATTGTGTGGATTTCGTGAGTTTTGGATAAGAGTTAAGAGTTTATTGTGAGACCCCGATCCTTTCCCTGATAGATGTCCTAGAAGTTCAGATACTAATGTATTTGAAATGATCACTTTGTCTCTGAAGAAATAGATGTGTGGTAGCCAGAAATAGTATTGAAGGTTCCTTCCTCTTTTGGTTCATTTCATTTCCTTCCTATTTCGTTTCTTCCTTGATTTATTTCTATCATAAATGGTATATCTCCTAATCTTAAGGGATAATTCCAGAATTAAATCCTAGGCATTATCTCATATTATCTCGCCTTAAAAGTAGAAAAAATTGATCTCATTAATCTTATAAACTTACCAGTCGGCCACACACATGTCCTCATACCAAAAACAATCAAAATAATCACGTGATACACCCTTTTTTCTTACCCTTGCTGTCAAAAATTTCCTTCCACCTACCATAGCCGAATTTATTCATCTTTCATCAGTTGGAAACCTCTTTTCATCCTCCATCTTGCTATCTTGGTTTCATCATCAGAAGGTTAGTTCTTCCTTATATTAATTGCTATTCCAATTCCCTAGGTATTGGTGCCAAAATTTCTTGATTGATCTTTCAATTAGTTTTAGTTTTTGTTCCTCTTTTTTGTATGATTGTTTAGTATCTATTCTTGTTATAATATCATGAATTCATCCTCTCTATTCTCTTAGTATGTGAAATCAGCATACCCTACTCCTTTGTCCTATTATTGCCGAAATTTGTTAATTGAGTTGTTTGTTAGTTTGTGATCTTGTTCCTTTTAATCATTTGAGTATTTGACACCTAATCCTTCCTTGTTATCATGAAATCGCAACCCTTAACCTACTTATGCATAAAATTGCAATTTGCCCTATTGCCCTAACTTAGTACTGAAATTTGAATTGTGAATTGGGTTGAAAAACCAGGTTAATTCTTGTTGTGTTCTTGGCTATCACATCTCACATCCAAGGGGATAGTTCCAGTAATATTTAATTACTGATTTCTGATAGTTTTGGTGAGTGAAATTGGTAAGGAACTAGGATATTTATTTGGTTATTGTATATGCATGGTTAGTGTGGTTTTGTCTTTGCCTTATGATTGTATAGGTGGTTCTGGTTCTATTGATAAAGACAAAGAATTAGCTACTTGTTCGGAGACAAGAGAGCTAGGATCTATACCTCATCGGTTTCTCCAGAGATTCTTTTTGTTTTATTGATATTTCGGTTCATGTCTTTGTGTATGCGCATTCTTGAATTTGTTGTGCATGATTTTGGATTGGTTTGAGAACCCCCTAGGCAATTTCGAATCCTTAAGATAGGATGTGTGTGCCTATTACGGTTGTGTTATGTGTATTGGACATGCTAATTGTGTTGTGATATGATTGAGGATGCCCTATTGTGGTGTTATGCCTTATACTTGCTTGTGTGCCAGGATCCTATTCCGATGGCCATTCAGGATAACCACTAATGCTCCTAGGGAGAGGAGAGGTACTTATTGATATGGGAGTTAAATGGGTAGCAATCTCCTCGCTGGATGCCTAGTCCTTGTGTGGCTAGAAGCCTAGTCATTGTGTGGCTAGATGTCTTGTCCTTGTGTGGCTAGATGTCTTGTCCTTGTGTGGCAAGATGCCTTTATCCTTATGTGGTTTGGATACCCTTGTCCTTGTGTGTCTTGGATGCTTTGTCCTTGTGTGGCATGATGGATAGGTTTGTTGATTAGATTGTATGCTAACCATTTACCCTTTGTGCAGCTAAGCCTTGGACAACACAAGTGGAAGAGAATGGCCTTTCTATTGATGAGATCGAATGATGAATTATTTGCTTATGTAATTATGTTTTCAGAAGTGTTCTTAGTCCACCCATAATTTGTTACTTTCGGCTATATCCTTATTGTGATTGATTGATGATTGTTTGATGATTGTTTGATATCCCTTTAGAAGTATAGGCGAATCTGATGTTGAATAGGAGATGTTTGTTTAGATTTCTACAAATCTTATGATGTTGTGACCCTACTGAGATTCTTGTAATCTCACCCTGTTGTTTTTCCCATTTTTCAGGCTTAGGTACATCTTCTGTTAGTTGTACTGGGGTGTGAGATCAAGGCTACATGGTGGGACAATAGTGCATCACATTCGTATACATCTTTCCTTTCTGATTGCTTGCACATATACTGTTGATCATGAAGTTTGATTGTACTACTTTTTGGTTTATTAGATCCCTCTTATTCTTGTTAATTTCGGAAGTATACTTAAGGGCATCTTGCTAGATTATGAGACTCCTTTGGGACTTGTGCGTTATGGTTCCTTTACTTAATTATAAAGACTTCCACTGATGTTTTTATTCATTCCGTATATTGCCAGAATGCATGTCTAATAATATCATGCTCCAACCTTTAAAAAGCATAAGAATAAACTTAAAAATTTGTAATTAGTGTGACTTGAGCCTTATAGAATTCAGATAGGTCCTAGGTTGGGCTTGTTTGGGTTTCATGGCGGTAAGAGTTCATATAGGTTGGGTTTGGGTCCTTAAATTTATAGTTTTTGATTTTTTAACTCTTGTTAAGGGTGAATTAGAGCATGAAATTTAATGCTTTTTGTGGGGATATGATCATTTGATGTACTCTTTGTTTTAGTATAGTTTAGATCAAGCTTTTGTTGCATTTTGGAGGTTTTAGGTTTTCTAAATAAAACCTGTAAATTGGTGTGTTGGAGGTAGGAGACGACCTCTGACAACATCTCGTCAGAGGGTCATCTAGGCAAAGGACTAGAAGATGTGTTACGTGCATAATGTCACGGGACTAGAGTTTTGCGGAATAGAAACTCTCCGTGCGGCCTTAGACTATCGCTCTCGCAATAGACTAAGTAAGCCTTCCTCACAAAGCTAGCTAGAATGCTAAGCTTAGAACCGAACCGAAAGGAGAGAGACACACAAGAATGGAGAGAAAGCTCTAAACTCTCAATATTGCAAGTATTGCTGGATTTGCTGGATGATTACAAATGAGGGGAGGCACCCCTTATATAGCCTTTACAACTCCCCAATGAATGGTGGAGATCAAGCCGTATGATCTAACGGTTATATACAAAAGTAGAAAGCACAAACACGGATCCCAAGTGCATTCCTTGATTCCCTCTCTTAGAGAAAGCACAAACACGGATCCCAAGTGAGTTCCTTGATTCCCTCTCTTAGTGGGGAACATAGTGGGGAACATGGTCCCTGATTCCCTCCTTGATTAGCTCCTTTGGTGGGAAACGTGTTCCTTGATTTGGGGGTCGGGTCCCGCACGAAGCCGAATGACGCGTAGTCTGATATTCGGTCGTGACATTCTCCCCCACCAAACTCGACAACGCCCTCGTTGTATGCTGCCTCAAGAACTCATTGATTTCGTTTTGGTACTGCCAAAGATCGAAATCTTTCTCCCAGCTTGTCTCGCTAGGAGGGTCGCCTTTCCATCGAACCAAGTACTCCACATGGTTCATATGCTTCCCACTTTTTTGCACCACCCGCCTTGATAAGATCTCATCAAGCTTCTTATCATAGACATTGGTCACAGCCGTGGGAGCTCTCTTGGACTTCCCCCTCTCCGGATCTTCCTTGTCCTCTTGGAATGATTTCAGCAAACTCACATGGAAGACGGGATGGAACTCCAATCTCGGTGGTAATTCCAGCTTGTATGACACCTTGTCGATCCTCTTCAACACCTTGAAAGGACCCTCATATCGTCGCACTAGCCCCTTGTGCAACTTGGCAAAGACTCGGCTTTGGTGAGGCATCAGCTTCACCAACACAAGATCCCCTTCATCAAACTCTAAGGGTCGCCTCTTTGCGTCTACCCCTTTTGCCTTCCACTTTGCCTCCTTGGACAATTGCACTCTTGCAATGTCCTTCTGCTTGTCACACTCCTTGACAACGCGGTAGGAGGATGGATTCGGCCTTTGCTTCACTTGTTCTGCCATGGCCTGAACTTGGGGTTTTTGTTTCATACCCCCTTGGATCCTTTCCAGCAAAGGACTCTCCGGTTGGCTGATGGCTGCAAGTGTTTTTGCCTTCAGCTCCTTCTCTCGAGCAACAGGCACCACGCAACACTGGTTCCCTTCCGAAAGTATGAGGGTGTTTGTGCAAGACACTGGGACTGCTCTCGTCTGATCCAGGAATTGCATCCCTAAGCACAATCGGAAAATCATCTATAGGAACAATGGAGAAGTCAAGTTTACCTTTCCATTCTCCCATTTCGTAGCTCGACCCCTCGGGCTACTCCAAAGATTGGCTGGGCTTTAGTGTTCACCGTCTTCAGCCAGCCTTCCTCCTCTTTGAACTTGATGCCAAGTCGTTGTGCTTCCTCCTTCTTCATGAAGTTGTGAGTAGCACCGGTATCGATCAACGCACGGGACTCTCTCCCTTCCACGATGGGTTTAGCAAACATTCTCCCAGCTTGCTCCACCTTGGCATCTTTGGTTGAGGCTTTAACAGCACTCAACAGTTGCATGGAACACATCCTTGGTGCTTCCATTTCTTCGGCCTCCCTTGCCATGGCTGCCAGCTTGTTCCTCTTCGGGCAATCCGCAGCTCTATGTGGCCCCTCACATAGGAAACATGAGAGCTTGAGTCTCTCGTACTTGCCCCGATTTTCACCTCCCCCATGTGTGGGTTTGGCTGGACGAAAGGACTTGAAGGACTTGAAAGACTTGAAAGGCTTGTCCTTCCACTCCTTGGCTTCGTGGACAGCTCCCCCACCTTTAGCCTTGTAGTCACGAAAACTCATAGGCTTAGGTGGGCTTGAATCCTCGGGCTTCTTCTCGAATTCTGCCAAGGATTCAGCCTCAGAAATTACATCGTTAAGCTCCTTGACATTGCGTCGATGAAGCTCCAACTTGGCCCAACTTTGTAGGCCTCCCAGAAACACATACATGGCCTCCGTCTCGGGCATGTCTGGGATCTCCAACAAGACTTCCGTGAACTCCCTCACATAGTCTCGAATGTCGCCCTTGTGGGACAACTTGCGAAGCTTCTCCCTCGCTTCTAGCTCCACATTCCTCGGTGAGAATTGTGCTTTCAGGAGCCTTTTGAAATCTGCCCACGTCTCCAACTTCAAGGTGCCACGCTCGATTTGAGCATGCTTCATCCTCCACCAGGTTGTGGCACTATCGGTTAGATATAGTGGGGCTTGGGAAAGTCGATCTCTATCGCTCTCCATGCCCACCCCTTGAAAGTATTGTTCAAGGTTGAAAAGGAAGTTGTCCACTTCCTTGGCATTCCTCGTCCCACCAAATGACTTTGGCCTTGGGACATCCAGCTTCAGCTTGGGTTTGGCAACCCCTTGCGCAATTCCCTTCTTGCAATCCTCCCTGATTCCAACCAAATCATCCTTAAATGAAGAGATCTCAGCAAGAAGATTTACCTTGAAGTCATCTAACTCTTCCCTCCAAGAGTGGATAGCAATGAGGGCGCCTTGCATCTCCTCGCGAAGCTCATTCACGTCCCCTGACTCGAGCTCGCTTATGCGTTGGCCATATTCCTCAATCATATCCTTGTCATCGGCAACCTTCACCTCCATACGAGTGATCCTTGCCTCCAATGATGACAGATGATCAACAGTCTTCATTCTCTTCTTAGGTTCGGGAGCACGTTGGGGTAGTCTCCCCACACGGACCTCCTCGACCTCCTCTTCAAAATGGATGTTGGCATCAGAAGTACTAGGCATCTCCATTTCTCTCTCAAAGGATTGAGCCGTAGCTCCGCTACCAACTGTCACGGGACTAGAGTTTTGCGGAATAGAAACTCTCCGTGCGGCCTTAGACTATCGCTCTCGCAATAGACTAAGTAAGCCTTCCTCACAAAGCTAGCTAGAATGCTAAGCTTAGAACCGAACTGAAATGAGAGAGACACAAAGGAATGGAGAGAAAGCTCTAAACTCTCAATATTGCAAGTATTGCTGGATTTGCTGGATGATTACAAATGAGGGGAGGCACCCCTTATATAGCCTTTACAACTCCCCAATGAATGGTGGAGATCAAGCCGTATGATCTAACGGTTATATACAAAAGTAGAAAGCACAAACACGGATCCCAAGTGCATTCCTTGATTCCCTCTCTTAGAGAAAGCACAAACACGGATCCCAAGTGAGTTCCTTGATTCCCTCTCTTAGTGGGGAACATAGTGGGGAACATGGTCCCTGATTCCCTCCTTGATTAGCTCCTTTGGTGGGAAACGTGTTCCTTGATTTGGGGGTCGGGTCCCGCACGAAGCCGAATGACGCGTAGTCTGATATTCGGTCGTGACAATAAGTAGGCCACATGCTGTTCATAGGCGTGGATAAGACAGTCCAAGCCTAAAGCTCTGACGAGGCGTGGCACATGCAAAAGGAGCCGCATGTTACCCTCAAGTGCTTTAGGAGTTGCCTTGGCAACGTCTGGTGTTGCCAGGTGGCATGATTTGATTGGTTGGAGTATTTTAGTTATAGAAAAAAAATAAAAATTAGTAGAAATAGTATAAAATTAAGGAAAAATAACAGAAAATAAGAAAAATTTGGAAGAAAATTATGAAAAATACTATATTGAATTTGGAATATATTGATACTAAAGTTACAGGATATGAACTTGATTTGGTGGGTGAAATAAATAATATAATTCTCGGAAAATTAAAAAAAATAGAAAAATTTTCTGATTTGGTCTTGAGTTGACTTGGGGGTAGAAACATGTCGGTTAAAGGGTATAGACGTGTAATTTTATATATTGTTATGAATTGAGTATCATCTCTAAAGAATTTGATTATAATCGTGCGTGGGTGGATACCTACAATTGCAAGACCTCAACGAATCGGTCCGGAGCATCATCGATAGATGTGCGGGATTCAAACCCAATAAGTGAACGAAACTTTTAATATTTTGAATATTGGCATGAATCATTGCAAGTGGGCCATTAAAGTCAATAAGATAATAAATTAAAACATTGTGTGTTATAAAAGGTATGTGATCTGCCACGCTATGTACTACATTGATAAGATCTGTCGTGCTAAAGTATGATGAATGAATTGCATGAGTATGGTTTGCTATATTTTATATTGAGATACATCTGATGCATTGAATGTATTTGGGTATGAGTATGTAAAGCATAAAAATTCGCATAGGGTAATCTATGCAACCCTTGAGAGCTCTTCAATTTGGTAGCGAGGTGTGGAGATGTTAGAAAAAGAGGCTATAAAACAGGACAAGGACTACACAAGTAAGCCGAGGAATGCGAGACTAGATCCTATAGAATGAGAGCCATTTAGGTGGAGCTACCATCACCTAACACCGCAGCATCCTTAGTTGAGTTGGATAATGAAAGGTAATGAAAAAGGTAAAAGTAAGATTCCACTAACGAATCCCAGTCCTAACCCTGGCGTCAGAAGGACTGAGAGTTATTGCCAACCTAATCAGAATCTTGCGTACATGGATTTATTATACGTGTTGACTGTGACTTGTCACTATTCTTGTGTTCTTGTGTGACTGGCACTGAATTGTGTGATGCATGTGTTTGTTATATATGTTTTTCTCGTCAGTTTACCTGGCAGGCTTTTACCAGATCTTTAGATTTGTAGTTGAACAAGATTGGACATGATCGTGGCTTCCCTCATCAGATAGTCAGATTCTAATGCGAAACAAGGTTAGGACTTCTTTTATAAGTTATGGTATATTATATACATGATATTTATTCCTCCATTCTTCATTCATGTTATATTACAAACAAAAAACAAAAATAAGGGTAAATTAATTACAAAATCCAAGTTTGAGTTCTTGGTAGCACCTAATCCCACTACTTTTATTCGTAACCCGGTGTCTCCTAGATGACACTATTTATTCTTATTTAGATCTGTTGTTTGTCTTTTTTATAATTATTCGTAATACTATCTCTGCTATTAAATTTCTTTCTAACCTTGTAGGTGGTTTGCTATGTGTGTTGTTGTGTGTTTTAGCAGTATATATAATGGGCTTACAATAATTCTTGCGCGAAATTTTGGGTTTCGGGGCTTGATATAACAAAAATTTGTGTGCTAGCATGCCTGTGTTTTCTATTAATGACTGTTTGACGCCTTGTACCCTACTCTAGAGGTAAATATCTCTATCATGAAATTCTAAGAATTACAATTACTATACTATTTTAGAATCTCGTAAGGCTAATATAACAAAGCAGTAGAAAAATACACGGAATGAAATAAGACGTAGAGTAAAACCAGATCACATCAAATCATATCTCAAGCAACACAATCAATCAATCTCAATATATCAACACAGGCAAAAAAATCCGTAAAATCCAAGCACCTGATACTATGCAAATATCCAAGTAGAAATCAATAGTGAAGTATCCAAAAATACAGTCCAGTCTACATATACAAATCAAATCAAACAAGGTTGGCTGATCCGAAAACTCAAACATGAGAAGTTGATGACTGGTAAGCTGTACTTGTAGCACAATCTGGATAACACTAAATCAATTAGTTAAATATCTAAGTGAGAGGTTTTAGGGACCACAGTATACATAATTATAAACAAAAACGAAATCCATTTTTGTAAGTATTAAATCTGTAAAAATCTCAAAGTCAAACTCATGGTCAAATAAAAAGTAACCGAAAATGGTGAATCACAAATACATGCATAGTATTTCTGTGAGACCCAGCCCGTAGGGGCGGTCAGGTTACCCAATCCCACATCGGAAAGTAGCGGGGGAGGTCTTGGGCTTATATGTGTTGTGTGAGTGGATCATTTGTAACAAGATGCATCTTTTGGGCCCTGTGGTTAAAAGCTCAACTGAGCGTTGCAGTTGTGATCCATCACATGCACATACACGTCCGGGACCGCTGGGCCGAGAGTCTGGGGGCCGGGTCGTGACAGAAACAGTCACAAGGTGACGATATGAGTGGGCAAAGTCCAATTAGAAATTGGTTCGCTGCCCAAGAAATTTCTGGACCCATTTTTCGTAGAGATATGGACCTGAAAACAGAAGTGATCCGAATGGGGTCTGAATAGCATAGACGAGTGTGGAGCCTTGGGACTCCGTTGGATTGTGTTTAAGGCAATGGGGCAACTAAACAGGGCCTACTAATACCTTGAGGTATTTTATTTTGAGACCCAGCCGGTAGGGGTGGTCAGGTTACCCAATCTCACATCGGAAAGGAGCGGGGGAGGTCTTGGGCTTATATGTGTTGTGTGAGTGGATCATTTGTAACAAGATGCATCTTTTAGGCCCTGTGGTTAAAAGCCCAACTGAGCGTTACAATTGTGATCCATCACACGCACATACACGTCTGGGCCCGCTGGCCCAAGAATCCGGGGGCCGGGTTGTGACAATTTCATCACGAAAACAAAGCTGGAAAGTCGGCTAAAAAATTACTTGTCTTACTCCTGATCAAGGAGTAATCTAGGGACACTAGTGTTTTTTTCCTAAACATAGCTCACAAGTGTTGCCGAAGGCTAATGTCAACCCATGTTGACCAACTCATTTGATATTACATCCGTTTTTCTAAAAAGGGTACCAAAAGAGTCAAACTTGTAACCCGTTGACCATTAATCTCGATTTATCGTCGCTAGTAAACTGGATACTCATAAGTGATCAGAATGAATTATAAAATCATCCAAGGTAGATCGAACTCAATAACTATCTCAAAGTATCAAAAGAAAGCAATAAATCAATACGCAACCCTGTGTCTAAAAAACAAGTGCATCCTCATGCACAATATCAATACCTGCATCTCTATACAAAATCATAATAATACTAACATGTTTGTCAATACATCATAATCGTAAAACTAATCATTTCTTAAAATACCAAACACGATTCAACATTCATTTTTTAAAAAATTTATAAGTCTCAATCATGTATTTATAAAACCAAATCAAGTAAAGTGTGAGATCTCTCTCACCTGTAAATTGCCAGAATTGCCACTGCACAATCCTACACAGCAAGCACAACCAAAGGTCCAATCCAAAAACCCACACCAAAATAAATGCAAGTCACACACCTATATAATGCACCAAGCATACAATTACAGGCTATAAAAATCAACACAGAAGCAATAAAAAAAGTATACTTGGATACCAATGCATGCAAAATGTGGTAAATAGTTATTTTTTAAAAATATTTCTAGAAGTAGAAATTTGGTCAATAAATTCTCAAATTATATATTTTACTTCATAGTGTTACTTTAAAAATTATTATTTATTTTTATAGATGAAAATATACTTTTTTAAAAAAAAACTTTAAAATCTGATAAATAATAAACCAGAGATCGCATCAGCAAACAAACAACACCATTGTTTTTGGAATATAAAAAATACTTAACGGGAAAAAAAATTAGGATCTAAAAATATGGCAGAGTGTGGATGGATGGTGAGGTTGAAGCCAGAATTTCACCTATATCCAAAAACACATCCAAAATCAACAATTTATACATCAATAGGAAGCTAGCAACAACAGAAAACATGGTTTTGTTGTTGGTTCATCAAGAGCTCACCTAGATTGGCTTGAATTAGAGTTTTTCCGAGCAATTCCAAGAGCATTTGAGGGCCAATCTCAATGATATTTCTGCCGGAAAGTTCTTGAGGTGGAGCGGAAGCTTTCAAGACCAACAGTGATGATAGTGGTGGCAAAATGACAAGACTCGGTTTCTTTGGTTCATCGGAGAAGGAGAGAGTCGGGGAGGGGAGAGAGAGGGAAAAACCGGGAGGAAGAAGGAAAATAAATAAAAAAGGGGTTTGCTTTTAGTTGAACCCTCAACCAAAATGGTGTTGTTTTGGCATTTGCTAAAATGACATTATTCTACTTATGTCCTTAAGGCCCGATGCTGAAATAGTGTCGTTTTGAACTTCGTCAAAACAACATCGTTTAGAACTTCATCAAAACGACGTTGTTTAGCATTATTAGAATAAAATATTATTTATTTATTTTTAAAATATTAAAATATTATAGAAAAATACCTATAAACTTTGAAAAATCCTAATAAATGGGATATCAATTAAAATATATAAAAATTTCACAAAAAATCTAAAAAAATTATATCTTTCCAAAGAATCAAGAATTATATTTTTCTGAATAATATATATTTAATTAAAAATAAAATATTATTCAAAATAATATAAAATTATACTTTAAAATCAATCAAAATCATACCATGTCATATATTCCTTTAAAACATAAAATAAAATATTTTTAAACCACAATATCACCAAAAATTTCAGTCAACTTATAATAGACAAGAAAGAAAATTACAAAACCACCCTTTACCATAAAACACAAAAACACAAAAACACAAAAACACAACCTTATACTTACATGTGGCAACAAAAAATCAGGAATTTACATACTCCATGTGTGATGATATGCATATTTTTTTCATCCACTCACTAGAAAAATTTCTGTCAAAATCTTGACATTGAACATAAGATAGTGTAATAAGAGCTCACTCCTAGGCATAGCAAGAAATGATCGATAATTGGTCATGCTTGAGGTAATTTAAAAGAGTATTACATTCATAGTGTTCCCCTTAAGTCTTTATGGATTGTTATACTAAGTTCATTGGGTTCTCAGTAATTAAAGAAACAACATTTGGGGTTTCGTATGTTTGAGTATGCTGCGACATCACCCGGAATGACATCTATTAATTTTTATCCTTTTTGTTGCATAGCTTTTCAATTAATATTATTGCAACCATCTCCATTTGATTATTATACCACTAGTTTTTTAGATTTACTATATCCATTATGTGTGATGTGAAAGTATATGGTGGGTTTATGATGATTGTCACGTAAAATTTTGAAATCCTGAGCATAACATTATTATCTTATGTTTACATTGTGGGCTAGGTGTGTATGACATGTGCTAGATTTGGGCTTATGATATAGGAGATTAATTGAAGTTTTAATAAATAAGTTTGGTCTTATTGTAGGTTTGAGCTTTAATTTAAGGTTGGGCTAATTAAGAAGTAGAGTATTGGGGTAATTAAGAAGTGGAGTATCAACTTGTTATTTGGATGGTTTGATAAAAAAGAGTTGGGCTTAAAAGTTTTATAATGATGTTTGGGTTTAAAGTTTTATAAAGACGATTTGGGGTTAATAATTGTCATAATTTGGATTTAGACTTAGCATGATATTTGAGAAATTTGGGATTTTTAAATAATAAGAATTAAGTTAATAATAGTTTTTGAGATTAAATTAGTATATACTTTATTGATATATTAATTGTGAGTTGGATTTATTTATATACGTGATTAATTAAGAGTTTGGATTTTTATAAATTTCTAAGTTACTTTCTATAGTTTTAGTTAGTTGAATTCAGTAATAATTATTGATATTTTTCTATTATCAAATTTTTAAGAAAATTTTAAGATTAAATTTTGAGATTAAAAATTAGGAGGACATGATAAAATGAGGAATTTATGATTTAAAAAATATATTGATTTCAAGCAAAATTTCTTTCTAAAAAATATTTTTAATTTTGAATTTTAAAATATTTTTAACAAATATGTTAAATTATAATTTTTAAAATATTTTTAAACTTAAAAAAATATTCTCTTTGAAAAAAATAATAATTTGAAGAATTTAATTTAAAAAGAGAATTATCTATATAAATATTTATGAATATTTAATAAAAATTGTGATTTGGATGATGAGGTGGATTATCCAAATTCTGATTTGGATTTTATCTCTTGGGTAAGATAAAGACCCTATAGGTAGTATACATAATTGTATCCGGCAGATACATTTTTAATATAAAAATATATGCTTTACGAATTAGCTAGAACAAGAACCAACCAAGAATTTTACAGGAGAGATGCGTTCTCTTTGTTTTTTCCTAGCTTATTATCTCTATTATTCTTTCAGTAATAAAAGTAATAGGATTAAGATAATTTGCAGCAAAAAGATGCTTGGTCGAATCCGTTGATTAGGGGAAAAGCTGTTTTCGTCTAAGCAGATAATTGGGGGGTAAAACAGAATAACCAACCCCCACTTCATCAACTGTTTTTGACAGAATCAAACCTACATTTCTCTATTTTCAAATTCTCGCTGCACACCCAAGGATAATAAAAATACATAATTCCTTAAAATAATAATATTAAGGATAAAGGAACAAAATACCAAATTGAAAGACGTGGCATGCTAAGGAAAATAAAACTTAGACAATCCGGGTGGGAAAACCGGGTTCGGACCGGATAAGGAGGAGGAGTTGGTTAGGGCAGTTTTGGGGGAGGGGTGGCGCGGGTATATAAAGCAGTGTAGGTCTAGGTTAGTGGTTTTAGGGCGTAAAAGTAGAAACGAAGCCGTAGAAGAGGGCTCTTTCTTGGCCAACCAAACTAATCTCCAGGTATCCCTAGCAGGTATTATCTCTCTCTCTCCCCCTTTCAGTTTCAGATCCAGTTCCACACCTCAGCCGCACTTCTTCTCTTCTGTTAGCTGATTTTGTTGGTTGTTTTTGTTGCGGTGAATCGAGGGAAAAGAAAAGATGGATCGGTACCAGAAAGTGGAAAAGCCGCGAGCTGAGACACCCATTGACGAAAACGAGATTCGAATTACTAGCCAGGGAAGGATGCGCAGCTATATTTCTTATGCCATGAGCTTACTCCAAGTAAATACTGTTGACTGCTCTTGCTTCTTTTTTTTTTTCTAATTTAGATCTGTACGATGTTGCTTTTACCGCTCTCTTTATTTGTGATGCCTGCACTGAGCATGCGCACCCAGCCGGCAGTGTTTGATTGAGTTCCCTTTCTGTCATTTCTCTGGTCCGTAGGATAAAGGTTCAGAGGAAATTGTATTCAAGGCAATGGGACGAGCCATCAATAAGACTGTGACTATTGTCGAGCTAATCAAGGTTTCCGCCCCGTTCTCCATTTTTTTTACGGCCATTGGAACTGAATTTGTTATTAGGGTTTAGCTGTGAACGTTCCATTGATGTTTTTCTTTCTCTACGTGGTTTTTTTAATTGCAGAGGAGAATCGTTGGACTCCATCAGATCACAACTATTGGGTCCACGGACATTACTGATACTTGGGAGCCCCTGGAGGAAGGCCTGCTTCGGTAAGAATGAAATCCTCTTCTTCATGGTTTATTATGCTGTAGTAACTCACGTGACCATAAGTTTTTCTTTTGTGATTGCAGTTTGGAAACCACAAGGCATGTGTCAATGATTACAATAACCCTTTCCAAGAAGGAATTGAATGCATCTTCTGTTGGGTGAGTCAGTTTGTATTGTTATCAATTGTGCTAATTGTCTATCAAATCCAAGTGTTTCAAATGATTGCTATCCAATATAGAGCTGGACGTAGTTTATGTAGTTTCTATTGATGTTGTAGTTTGTGTATTGCTATCTTACTCTTGTTATTGTTATGCTTCAATGAAGTATCAGCCCTACAAATTTTTTAGGGTAGCATCAGCTGTATAAATTTTTTTAAAGGAGTATCAGCTGTGCATACCCCTCAAATTATGTAGTTGGAGTACTTTTGTCATATTTTTTTTAATTTACTGTATCATGGTGAAGCATTAGCTTTATGGCTTGTATATACACTGTAACAAGTACGGAAACTACTGTATGAAATGAGCTGATAAGTAAATTATTGATTCTGCGTAAGAAAATCTATTTCAATTGCGTATCATTCTAATAAGTTGCTTAAGTTTTCGATTTGCTTTGTTTTTGGGACAGCGGGTAGGCATGCTGCTGTTATGAATTCTGTTATAAGGTTTGTAGTGGGTTTATAATTACAGAAATTGTGACTCTCATCCTAGATTCTTACTTATGAAAGTGGATATATGCTAGACTGAAATACAAAAGCAAAATATGTTACTTTTTTTTCTTAATTGTTGAGAGAATTTTATGAATGATTAATCATTATATATTTCTTCAGGTACCAGCCTCCCTTGCCTGCGGAGCAGGTGAAGGCATCCACAGAATTTGATTACGAAGGAGGTGATGCATGTTAATCATGAAAAAAGTGTTCTTGAATGTACGTGTTTTGCCCTTTCTAAGTAATTTTTGTGTTGCAGAGGGATCGCCCAATGCCCGAGGTAGGGGCCGAGGTGGTAGAGGAAGGTCAAGGGGTAGAGGTATGTCTAGATGGGACTAACTATATACTTTTATTACTAATATACTTGTTTCACATCTGTAGTTGCTGGGGTTTATTCCTTGGAAATTGATTGATATATTTGAAGTAGAACTTTAAACAATTATTTGGTATTGTGACCTGCATATTTATCCATTTAGCGATAGCATTTGCCTGATGTGTATTCATTTCTGCCCATCTCATGTGGTGATGAAAACCAGCCTTGTTAGTACAAGGTCTGTCGCATTGGAATCTTTAAGTCTAGAGTGAATGTATAAGATACTTTTAACAGCGTGTATAGTGCAAGATATAACAGTTGCTCTGCATTTTCGTTTGTCAGGCAATGGATTTGTGTCTACTGAGTATGATGATGGAGGTTGGGATCGGAACAGGGGCTATGCTAGGGGTCGAGGGAGAGGGAGAGGACGTGGATTCCGTGGCCGTGGGAGGGGAGGGTATGGTGGCCCTCATACTGATTTGCAGCAAGACGGAGGCTATAATTATGATGCACCTCCACAAGGCCGTGGTACTTGCCTCAACCTTCTTTTACTGTTGATTACCAGTATCTCTTGGCTTATTTTTCTTCAGTGGCATCCTAAGGATGCATCTTGTATAATGTGTACTTCACATTTCAAATTCGTTTGGTTCATCTATATTCAAGATGAGATTCAAACTGATAATTTGCCTAAAGCCCCAACTGCATTCTTAGCTGGAGGGTTCTGCAAAGCTGCATTTATTTTGGAAAGTCATTCAATGGTAATTAAAATCCTTGTGTTGAGGTTCATGATCTGTTGATGTGTAACTGTGCACAATAGGCACATCTCCTTGTGTTGGCCATTGGAGTGAATTGCAGATTAAGAAATGGCGTACTGTTTCAGATAATAATGGCATTTGGACAGGTGGCTGTCCAAATTTACGAAACTCTATGCATTTCATTGTTTTTTGAACACGGAGTTATTTGAAAGCCATGGAATTTGAGAAATTAGGGGGTTGCAATGATCAGGGTCAAAAGCGCTTTTAATGTTGATTGGGCTGAGTTTCAGAGTATGATGCACATGATGCACATGATGCCCCTATTGATTATTTTGTGGATATTGATGGTGATTGCATTATTTTGTAGGTCGTGGTCGTGGAAGGGGAAATCGCGGTAGGGGCCGCGGATATAGATCCAATGGGCCGATCCAGGCAGCTGCATGAAATGCTCATTTACTTTGCCGGAGCGTGCATAAGACTTGTGCCTGATGTTTATCCATCTTTTATTCTTTTTTATTTCCATTTAGTTTTTTTTTTCTTTTTGGCGACGTTAGTATTGTCGACTTAGGACAATCCATATTGTAACCACCATAGACTAATCTTTGTAGTTTGGAGTAACCATTTTCCAGTTTAGTGTAGGCGGTTGCTTGAGCAATTGTAACTTTTTTTTTTATCTAAATCTGCCAAAGCGGTGCATTCTTTTATTTTTCTGGTATATTTTCTTGCAATTTCTTTTTGGGTTCACGGTGACTATAGCACTGAACTTTCTCAATTGGGTTAAGCTCTCTAATTCATGGCGGCGCTTCTTACTAGTCCACTGCCTTGGGGTTCGGTTACCACGGAAATGGAGGTGAAGAGGGAGGAATCCATTATTGGTGTGGACTTCATACGGTTATTATTAAAAAACACACCTTCATACGGTTATTATTAAAAAAATGAAAATAACAAATTGATTTTATATTATTAAATTCTTAAAGGCTTAAAATTGTTTTTGTACATTGGAATTAGTGTAATTTAATTTTGTCTATGTCTAAAACATGTTGTGAATAAAAGAAAAACTATAGATGAGAGAGACTAAATGAGAGAATAATAGGAGATCTTATTCAAATATTGGGTATTCAAATGATAATCTGACAATATTACATCTTTTGGAAAGAATATTGATAAAGATACGATTCATGGTAAAAATTCAATGAATATTCACCTATCATTTCATTCATAATATTCCCCTTGAATATTCATTGAACTAAATGAATATCTTTCTTTTAAATATCATAAAACTGAACATGCCTTACTAAAATCTTACTAGAAAAACCCTAATGGAAAAAATCATAATGAAGAAAAAAGAGTAATCATTCTTAACCTAGAGAATATGTTAATGAAATATTGTCTCATTAAAAATCTTAACAAAAAAACTCAATGAAAAAAAAATTAATGAAGGAAAAAAGAGTACAGTTAATATTCTCCCTTCAGATTTTTCAAATAATATTTTTTCGAATATATATAAGTATGCAATCAAAGTATTGTCTCGTTAAAAATCTTATCAAGAAAAACCTCGTGGAAAAAATCTTGATGAAGTAAAAAAAAGTGCAAAGCATATATTTTTGAAAACCCTAGAAATTTTCGAACTACTTGGGCTCAAAAGGAAATCGAGTTCAATTCCGTTAATCTCATGGCGATTTTGGCCTTTTTGTCACTGATTTTAGGTAAGTTTGGTTTGTTGAAAACCAGACTTCGAACTCCTTTATTTGCCTATAATAGTTGATGCAATTAAGTAATTTTAGGATGGTTTAGTTCGAATTGATGTTGGGACTGTTTTGGAATGAAAATTATTGAGGTTTGTTGCGTGTATAGTGTTATAGGGTTTTTTGCAGATTTGGTCATCAAAGGGAGGTTAAAGACGACCTTGGATGGCATGTCGTCTGAGGTCCCTCCAAACGACGGGTTGTCTGGCTATTAAACTAGACGACTCATTGCCTGTATGGGCAGGCAACGTGTCACTTAGGACCAAGGGTAGGCCTGGTCCGAGCTTGAGGCTCAGATGAGGCGTGGCATGCCCAGATGCAGGCATGTGGCATCCTCGGACCGGTTTGGGTGTAGGTGTGGTAGCGCTTGGTGCTGCCACATGACATGTTCTAGCTGATCAGATTATTATTTAATTCAGAAATTAATTAAAAATGACCAAAAAAGGAATAAAAATCAGAAATAGCAAAAAAATGATAAATATTATGGAAAAATTATGAAAAATACTAGATTGAATTTGGAGTCTAGTGGTATAAAATTAGTAAGATTTGGAGTTGATTTGATTGGTGAAATAAATGATACAAATTTTAGAAAAAATGGGAAAAAAAAAAATTTTCGGAATGATCCTGGATTTGGTCTAGGACCTTGTTTGTCGTGTAGTGTTCGAAAATATTATTTTATGTTATTATGACCCTCTATTGATTTAATGAAGAATTGGATATCATTGTATATAGGTGGATACCTATAGTGACAGGATCTCGAGAAATCGATCTAGAGTAAAGTGAAGACTATACGAACTTCAAAACCCATGAGTGAATGGATCCTTTTCTAATTGCATGAATAGTTGGCATGAATAAGTAATTATGATTAAAATAAGAATAATAAATTAATTATCTGAATTATTGTCTGTAAAAGCATGTGAATTATTAAATAAAATAATATCTCAAATATTAATATCAATCGATATATAAATATGGCTACGTATCTAACCATTGCATTAAACATAAGTCTAGATTTTATTTCGTTCGAGATTTATATATAATATCATCATAGTGTTATCTTGATGGATAAACTTTATCCATAAGATTTTCATAACACTTCTATCAAACTACACTTCTCAGAGTGCTAGATATAAAAATTCAAATAAAATAGTATTTTTAATATTTATCTTCATATAATCAATGACTTTTGATAACTCTTCAAAAACTTTAATAATATTTATCTTTTCAAGATGACTAACAATCATACCAAATTTGGATCCAAATATTTTCATAAAAATCCGTACATCATGATTGCTTTGGTAACGTGTTGTGAATAAAAAGAATATAGATGATAAAGAGAGATAATATAGAAAGATGAAGAGAGAATAATGAGAGATCTTATTCAGATATTGGATATCAATTAACTACAATAAAGTCTATATTTATAGGCATGAAAAGAAGCAAATTTGGAGAAGAATCATGTCTATTAAAGATACCTATTATGAAGGATACATTCTTTCACCAATAGACATTCAATTTCATAACACTCATTGAAGACATTCATTATACCAAACATGACTAAATGCTTTGCAAAAACCTTATTAGGCAAAATTCTATAGGGAAAATCTTAGTGGAGGAAAAAGTGTACAACATTCTCAACATGATAATATGTTATCAAAATATTGCCTCATTAAAAATCTTATTAAGAAAACCCAAATGAAATTTATTCTCTTGATTCAGTTATCCCTTCGGATCCCTCAAATGAAATTTTCTCAAGTATATATAAATATGCAATCAAAGTATTGCCTCATTAAAAACCATATCAAGAAAAACCTAGTGGTAAAAATCTTGATGAAGAAAAAAAGAGTACATTGCATGACTTTATTCCCCTGATGATATCATCTTTTTGAAATCGATCAACATCTCAAATATTGTTATCCATAAAATTTATCAGGTTCATCTCAAATATATGATATCCCATCAGGTTCATCTTAATGGATAAACTTTATCCATAAAATTTTCTTAATATTTTTATCAAACTTCATTTATTAAGTGTTCGATATAAAGAGTCAAATAAAATAAGCTTTCTAATATTTATTTTGATGTAATCATTGAATTTAGATAACTATTCAAGAGTTTTAATAATATTCATTTTTTTCATGATGTCTAGCAAAAATACCAAATTCAGATCTAAATCCTTTTATAAAAATATATATATCATGATTGCTTTGATAAATACAAGTTTTATTTAACTTAATATAATATAACTTTTTGAAAAATTCAATCATTTCCTTTTGTAATGTATATTCATTTTGGATTTTCATATATCAGACGTATTAAAATTTTTTTATTCATTGTCAGATTAATCGTATATTGCAATAATCCACCAACATATTGAGATATTTCTTTCAAAAATAACAATTTGCGTAAAAATCTTGTGCAATACACTGTTTTTATTATAATATAATTTATCTTATATTCGCACATCTATCGATTTATATTTCACCAATGTCACACAAATTGGTATATGGACCACAAATCCAAATATATCTATGTTGCAAACCAATCATAAGTACATCTTTTTAGATTGATCAATCATTTATGTTTATACTCTCTCGTAGAGTTTAATCAAGATTCTTATAATAATAAGTTTTAAATTATATGTAAGTGTATTGCCAACATTTCATCTTGTGTAAGATCTTGACCCTTTGAGTAGCTTGAGCAAAAAAACCCAAGAGTTTCGATGAGACTTTGTGAGGACCCGCTCTTAAATGGAACCCTCACCACCATATAGTCATGATCGACCCAATACATGGACCAATCAAAACAACACAAGGCTCACGATGACTATTCGAAACTGAAACCCCAAAAATGCATGCAAATTTGAATTTTTATTTTAAATGGAGCATGACACGTCACAAAATATACCCGACACATAAAAATCAATAGAGTAAACATATACATACAACGAAAGTCTTAAATCATAAACAACAGGCCATATGGCCCCAAACATGCAATATATTGAGGCCATACAAACAAGCCCATACAGATTCACAAAAATTCCCAAAGCATGCATTTCATACCATAAACCGAAATTCGAGTTATACATGCATAATAAATATCAATATCCAATATTAAGCCCACAACGGGTCCATAACAAACAAATCAATCTGATCCATTCATGCATAACACGAAAGCATGAAAATGATAAAAAAATATATGCCAAGCCTCCAAAACATATAAGTGCAATAGTCCAACCTTAAGACCAATACTGGGAAACTCGACCTCAAGACGAATGGCTACAACCTAACAAACTAGCCTTGAAAAGATCAACAAGAGGGAGTGAGATCAAAGAATTCAGTGGGAGTTACAACGTCATAAGCATATTCGGTAGAATAGAGGCATATATAAAATCAATTATAAAATAGTTGATTTGAACCCAATTAACATCCATGCATTCTGATCGTATACCTAATGATATTCAAATGAATAATGCATAATGCATGAATTGCAAAACATTATGCAATAAGGTCCAACTCAATAGGTTTATCAATCCACAATACTCATCATTATCACATGGACTAGTATGCACAAAAACCTATCGAGATGGATCACAAAGCACTCTCAAATAACCCCCACTAAAGGGAAACTAAGAGCTTACTGACAATTAAATTTTCACTTTAAATATATATATATAAACCCCTTACTGCCAGTGTTATCCGAAATTGAGTAGAGAAAACACACTATCACACTCAATCACCAATCCACACATATATATAAATGCATAGCCTGCTAAGTCATAGCAAATTCAGGCAGCTTGCTAAGTTATAGGAAATTTAGGCAGCTTGCTAAATCATAGTAAATTCAGACACATACATATAATCCATCCATACAACAACATTACGTAAGCAATATTTCCCTTAGCTGGGATTCCATGTACTCTTCTTGCTTTGGCCAAGCATTAATTGTAAATTTCAAATTGTTCCTAAGAAACATATATATTTTTGTGAGGACTTGTTCCCGGTAAATGGGACCCTCACCGCCGTGTAGTCCCGATTGACCCAACACATAGACCAATCAAAACCACACAGGGCTCACATTAACTTTTCAAAACCAAAACCCCAAAAACACATACAAATTTGAATTTTTATTTGAAAAGAGCATGGCATGTCACAAAATATACTCGACATATAGCAACCAACGGTGTAAGCATACACATATAGTGGAAGTCTTAAATCACAAACAATAGGCCATATGGCCCCAAACATGCAACACATTGAGTCCATACACATAAGCCCATATGGATCCACAAAGTGCCCAAGGCACACATATCATAACATAAACGAAAATCTAAGTAATACATGCATATAAAATATCAATACGGAAAACTAGCTCACAATGGGTCTATAACAAACAACGTAGTCCAAATCAAGCATGTATGTCACTAGAGTATGAAAATGACAACATGTAAAACATGCTGAGCTTCCAAGACGTGCAAGTGCAATAGTCCAACCCTAAGGCCAACATCGGGAAACTCGAACTCAAAGATGAACGACTATGGCTGACGAACTAGCCCTGAAAAGATTAATAGGAGGGGGTGAGATCAAAGACCTCAGTGGGAGTTATATTGTAATAAGCATATCCGGTAGAATAGAGACATACGTAAAATCAATTATAAAACAGTTGATTTAAACACCATTATCATCCATGCACACTAAACATGCATTTAATACATCTTGCAAGCAATAATGTATAATACATGAATTTTGGAACTCAAAGCAATAAAATACATCCTAATAGGTTTTATAAATCCACAACACATGTCATCGTTAGATTGGCTACTATGCCCTAAAAACCTATTTAGGTGGATCACAAAGCACTTTCAAGTAACCCCTGCTAAAGGGAAATCGAAAACCCACTAGCAGTTAATTTTTTGTTTTACAAAGTACATATAATCCTCTACTACCAATGTTATCTGAAATTGAGTGGAGAAAACATACTATCACGCTCAATCACCAATCCATATATATATAAACATATAAAATTCAGGAAGCCTGGTAAGTTATAACAAATTCAGGCACATATATAATCCATCCATACAACAACATTAGGTAAGCAATATTCCCCTCAGCTGGGATTCCATGTACTTACCACACTTGGCCAAGCATTAATTCTCAGTTCCAAATGATTCCTAGAAACATATATGTACATTGTTTTTGCATAGTAAAACCATAATACATGAAATGCAAGAGTGACTTAAGGCACTCATCAAAGTTGATTAAGGTGTGTAATGATGTACTTTTGGTGTTTGATAGTTTAGGGTAGGTTTGGGGATGTCCATTTGGGGTACAGGGGCTACACAAAAAAGTATATGGGCATGTGCACTCTCCGAACAAGGGGTGTGAAAGTACACTGACTACAGTACACGACCATATACTTGGGCATGGACTTGCCTATGCAGGCCGTGCACTTCTCTGCCAGAGAAGTACACAGGCTGAGTACAAGGCCTTGTACCTCTTTGGCCAGAGAAGTACACGGGCTATTGGAAGGGTATAGGGGCCTGTACTTGCTCCAGGCGAGATACGCAACCCGAAACTCGGTCGATACGACCCTTAAACTAACCCAAACCCTCAAGAACAAGGTTTCTCGGCAACAAAATACACCCATAAGTCACAACACTCACAAATCAGAGGTTCCGGACACAATCGATCACAAAGGTATATTTATCACATCATATGCCCACAGAACATGCACAAACACACAACCAACATGCTTAGGAGTTTAAGCATACAATTAATGCTCACAAAACATGACAAGCAATTTGATGAAACTAGTATGAACACCATTCACAATGTAGGTATGACCTCTATTCAAAACCAAGTAATTTTCGCATTTTAATTCAAAAAAACAAAATGTTTCCGTGTAAACAAATGAAATGTAAACTCCCACTTCTTGTCATGTAGATGACTCGACGGCAATACCCTTGCCCTTGTTGACTACTCTAGCACCGCCTAAGCACACAAACCAAACCAAAGCACACATAAGCTCAAAATCGACAAAAATGATGAAAGACTCAAAACTGGAAATGAACCTTAGAAGGCCTCAAAGACACTCTAACTAAGTCACATCTCACACTAACAACACGCTCAGCTCACGAATTCAGAAATCCAATAAGTGGACGAACCACCCACTCCTCACACGAGCCACTTAAAGCTCAAAATCGACACCCAAGCTCAACCAACCACACAATTGGGTTTCTCAGACAACAAACATATTACACAACACATAAATCATCAAACCCAAGCAAAGACCAACCATTTTCATCAATTCCATCAAAATCACAACACTCTCAAAATTATTGAAACTGCCATCAGAACCCAAAATGCTCACCCACAGATTAGAAGGTGTTTTCATGCAATCCAATCCACCCAACCAGCTTAGAAAAATCAAAAGAAAACTAAAGGAACAAACTATCTACAAAGGAATAAAGATTTAGGGCACTTACCATGAAATCCAAAACAAATGCTCTAAAACAAAGAACGATTAGATTTCAGCCTCTCGATCCAAAACTATCAGTGGAAATCTATCTCGGTAGTTTAGGAAAGTTTTTAGGGTTGATGCCCAGTGGTTTTCTATGAAGGAAAACTAAAAAGAAACGATCTGGTTCTTTGGGTGGAGAGTGGTGTGAGAGAGAGAAAGGGGAAAGGGGAAGGAGGAGGGACTGCTGGTGTCCAACACTTAGAAATCCTGGAAAAATCCTGGGCATAAAATCCTGGAAAAATCCGAACAAAACTTTTTAAAAGCCTGATATGCCCCGAATGGACCACGAAGGGGTTTTAAACCATAAAGTATTAAAAATAGGCTTAATTAGTTAATTGGGCTCAACAAATGATAAATGAGCTCGAAAAGTAATAAACGGGCCCAAAACAAGTTTTTTGGTCCAAAGACTCATGGTCACCTGAAATTGACCCAATCGATTTATTATGACTCAAACCTCAACACTCGACCAGACATCTAGATGAACACCTAGGCTTCCTATGACTATGTCCATCTTACTGGTCAATTCTCGGGTCAAACGGTCCACCTTGGCCAAACCAACTCGGTCAAAGGCTCATAACAGCTCAAATTCGAACACTCTCATAGTACGATTATGCTAATTAGGCACTCGGAGGGACAAGATCCTACATCCTCCTCTCCTTATAAGAATTTTGTCTGTGAAATTCAATTACCATGTGCCTCAAACAACTGCAGGTACTGCACTTTCATGGACTGTTCGGTCTCCTAAGTTAACTTCTCATATCTGTCACTATGCCAAGATACTTTTGTAAGGACCCAAACCAAACCTGTCAGGACCCAAACCAAACCTATAAGGACCCTTACCTCCGTGAAACCTGAATAAGCCCTCGCAAGGTCCTATTCAAATCCCACAAGGCTCAACTCGACCAGTTATTAATTTTTATTAGTTAAATAGGTCGCTTTTAAGGTTGGAGCATGCAATTTCATTTCTGGCATAAAATGGAGTGAAAGGAAACATCAACGGAAGACTTTAATAAATGCAAAACCAGTGAAAACATAACATACAAGTCTCAAAGGAATCTTAATCAGCAAACATCTGTTCATGTCAATATACGGAAATAAGAGAACATAAATCAGAAAGCCAAAAAGGAAATTGAAACAAAATTAAATGTGATATGCAATCATCCCGCCATGTAGCCCTGATCTCACACCTTGGTACCGCCAGCAAAACACGAACCTAAGCCTGAAAAGAAGGAAAATGACAGAATGAGATTACAAGAATCTTAGTAGGGTCGCAGCATCATAAGATTTACGAAAACCCAAGCAAACATCTCCCGAATAACATATGTAGATCACATATACTTATAATAGGCCCCAAAAAAAAATCAGCAAACAAATACACAGTAAGAGGGCTGAAATTTTTAAAATAACGGGGTGGACTCAAAACATTTCATGGTCAGCCATCACAAGACTGAAACCAGAAGCACACAGGCAGCCCAACATGATTTGCAAAACCACATGATTTATCCCCTTTTGTATGTGTTGTCCAAGGCTGTGCTGCAAAAAAGAAAACAATTAGCAAAAAAGCTTACATTATGCCTTTTTCCATCCCACCAACACTAGATATGGGGCATCCTGCCAACACTAGATACAAGACATCCTGCCAACACTAGATACAGGGTATCCCACCAACACTAGATACAGGGCATTCCACCAACACTATATACGGGGCAACTGGCCAACATTAGATACGGGGCATCCCTTCAACACTAGATACGGGGCATCCCGTTAACACTAGATACAGGGCATCCCATCAACACTAGATGCGGGGCATCCCGTCAACACTAGATACGGGGCATCCCGTCAAAATTAGATACAGGGCATCCCGTCAACACTAGATACGGGGCATCCAGCGTGCACGTGTTGGGAACAAACACCATACAACTCCCGGTTTGGTAAGTACCTCTCCTCTCTTAGGAGCATCAACACTTACCTCGCATGGCTAGCGATAAAGAGGATCCTGACACACAAGCACAATACAAGTACAAGCAAGTACAAGCACACATACACGTATATAGAATCTCAGGAAAGTATCCTCAATCAAAACACAATCACAATACACAATCAAACACAAAATATCAACTTTGAATTAGGCAATACCATGCCTTACCAATTTCTGAAATATCTTAGTACCAAAGTACAGAATCCGCAAGCATCTAAATAAAAAGTAGACAAACCGAAACCAAGAATTCAAACAAGGGATATCCGGTGAAATCGATGAGGTATAAATCCTACCTTTCACGTGTCTGAATAAGATACTATCCCTTTGCCTTTATCACAAGAATCAGAAACGCCTAAACAATCATAAGGCAAAAAAAACACAATACTAAGTATATAATACAAAACCAGAAAATCAAAGGCATCATACGATCATTACCAAAACCTAACAAGAACCAGCAATCCAGTTGCATCAATATCTTCTCCCTGAATGCATGATGTGATGGGCAAGAACATAACAAGTATCAACCTTATTGTACAATCTCTTTAAGGTACATATTTCGGCAATCGACTTACAGTTCCTAGGGCAAGTTGCGATTTCACAATTAAAAGGGAAATAGGTTGCGATTTCATAATTAAAAGGGAAATACATTGCGATTTTGTAATATTAAAAGAGGATAAGTGCCAGATACCCATACGAATAAGAGGAACAAGATTCAGAAGCATCAGAAAGAGATGGAGGAGTTTTGACATACATACCTAGGTAGGGAATTTCGGCAGCAAAAAGGTAAAAAGGAATAACTAACCTTTTGAATATGAATTCAAACTAGGAAGATGCAGCACGAAAAGAAAAATCCAACAAGCTATCACACGCAAGAATCTGATGAAGGATGACGAATTTTGGCATTAGCAGAAATAGGGTAAATTTCGGGCACAAGGGGGAGAAACAGGAGAGAATAACTTGTGTTTTTGTGAAATAAAAAAGAGAATAGGTGTGGGATACGAGGGGTGGCCAGCCATAGGTATTTATAAGTGCCTAAGGAGGTTTAATTAAGAGATAATTTCCTACTTTTAAGCTTAGAAGGATAAGATAGGATTAAAGGATAAACTTTCTAGAAGATTTCACATAATTCTACTAAAAGAGTAATTCTATTTAAAAGGAAGAATTGTCTAATACTTTAGATAATAAGGGATAAAATTAAGGATAATTAACATAAAAATACCATAATTAAAATAGAAAAAAATTTGGCAACAACCAATTTAGGCCATCATGCATTCATTTCTTCTGGACAAAATGGTTATTTCAGCTGTACCGGTACCTTGGTGCCATTTCTGACACACGAACTTCTAGGACATCTAATCCACTAAGGATTAGAGTCTCACATCCTCCCCACCTTATAAAAATTTCGTTCTCGAAATTTCTTCACAAAAGATGTGGGTTATAGACGTACCATGCTTTCGCTGCACTACTTTGCTTCTTAGTCGAACTTGCCATACTAAATAAACATATACGATGTAACTTTCCAATACACAAACATTAATACATAACCAAAAAAGGAAGATGGTACTTGGTGGAGGGACATGCATCGGTCGATATGCATATGCTGAAAAAAAACATGGATTTGCACACAAAACACAGCAACATATAGGATGTCTCAACACAAAAACATACATTACATTCCCGGCACATCAACACAAATACACAGCAAACCATTCGGCACATCAAGCAATTCAAGGAGCATATGCGCATACAATATAAACAGAGACATGCAAACATGCAATCATACTAACCATGCTTTTACACTTGTAAGTCATATTCAATCAAAGAACATGTGCATGCATTAAAACAAAACACAGAATCATGCAAATTAGACAAACATGCTAAAAATATAAAACATACAAACATGTAAATCATACAATCAGATAAACCATGCTCCGCTACCACACTTGTAAGGACCAAAACCCAACTTATAAGGAACCTTACCGTCGTGAAACCTGAATATGCCCTCGCAAGGTTCTATTCGAATCCCACAAGGCTAAAATCGACTAGCTATTAATTTTCATTAGTTAAATAGGTTGTTTTTAAGGTTGGAGCATGCAATTTCATTTCTGGCATAAAACGGAGTGAGAGGAAACATTAGCAAAAGACTATCATAAATGCAAAACCAGTGGAAACATAACACACAAGTCCCAAAGGAATCTCAATCAGCAAGCATCTATTCATGTCAATATGCAGAAATAAGAGAACAGAAATCGAAAAGCCAGAAACGAAACTGAAATGTGATATGCAATTGTCCCGCCGTGCAACCCTAATTTAACATCTTAGTACTGCCAGCAAAACACAAACTTAAGCCTGAAAAAGAAGGAAAATAACGGAATGAGATTACAAGAATCTCAGTAGGATTCCAACATCATAAGATCTACGAAAACCAAAGCAAACATCTCCCGAATAATCTATGTAGATCGCATATACTTATAATAGGCCCCAAAAAAATAGCAAACAAGCACATAATAAGAGAGCTGAAATTATTAAAATAACGAGGTGGACTTAAAACACTTTATAGTCAGCCATCACAAGACTGAAACCAGAAGCAGAAAGACAGCTCAACACCATTTTAAAAACCACATGATTTAACCCGTTTTTCCTGTGTTGTCCAAAGCTATGCTGCAAAAAAGAAAATGATTCGCAAATAAGATTACAACATACCTTTTTCCATCCCACCAACATTAGATATGGGACATCCTACCAACACTAGATATGGGACATCCTGCCAACACTAGATACAAAAAACCTTCCACCACTAGATATATGACATCCCGCCAACACCAGATACGGAGCATCCTGTCAACACTAGATACGGGAATCTAGCATGCATGTGAGGGGAACAAACACCATACAACTCCCGGTTCGATAAGCACCTCTCCTCTCTTAGGAGCTTCAACACTTACCTCGCATGGCCAGCGATAAAGAGGATCCTGACACACAAGCACAATACAAGTACAAGCAAGTACAAGCACACATATATGCATATATATGTATATACACGCATACACGCATATAAAATCTTAGCAACATATCCTAAAACAAAACTCAATCACAATACACAATCAAACACAAAATATCAACTTTGAATTAGGTAATACTATGCCTTACCAATTTCCGAAATATTTAAGTACCAAAGTACACAATCTGCAAGCAACTAAACAAAAAGTAGACAAACCAAAACCAGGAATTCAAACAAGGGATATCCAGTGAAACTAATGAGGTATAGATTTTACCTTTCACGAGTCTAAACAAGATGATATCCCTTTGTTTTTATTACAAGAATCATAAACACCTAAAAAATCATAAGGCAAAAACAACACAATACTAAGCATATAATACAAAACTAGAAAATCAAAGGCATCATATGATCCTTACCAAAACCTACCAAGAACCGACAATCTGGATGAAACAATATCTTCCCCCTGAATGCGTGATGTGATGGCCAAGAACATAATTAGTATCAACCTGATTGTACAATCCCTTTAAGGTACATATTTCGGCAATTGACTTAGATTTCTTAGGGCAAGTTGCGATTTCACAATTAAAAGGGAAATAAGTTGCGATTTTGTAATATTAAAAGAGGATAAGTGCCAGATACCCATACAAATAAGAGGAACAAGATTCAGAAGCATCAGAAAGAGATGGAGGAGTTTCGACACACATACCTAAGTAGGGAATTTTGATAGGAAAAAAGTAAATAGGAAGAACTAACCTTGTGAATGTGAATTCAAGCTAGGAAGATGTAGCACGAAAAGAGGAATCCAATAAGCTATCACATGCAAGACTATGATGAAAGATGAAAAATTTTGGCAATAGGGAAAATAGGGTAAATTTCGGCCATACAAGGGAGAAGAGGAAGAGAAGAACTTGTGTTTTTGTGTAATAAAAGAGAGAATAGGTGGGATATAAGGTGTGGCCGGCCATAGGTATTTTTAGGTGCCTAAGGAGATTTAATGACGAGATAATTCCGTACTTTTAAGTTTAGAAGGATAAGATAGGATTAAAGAATAAACTTTTTAGAAAATTTCACTAAAAAATAATTATATCAAAAGGATAATTCTATTAAAAGAGAATTCTATTTAAAAGGAAGAATTATCTAATACTTTGTATAATAAGGGATAAAACTAAGAATAATTAACACAAAAATACTAGAATTAAAATAGGAAAAATTCGGCAACAACCTTTTTAGGTCATCATACATTCATTTCTTCAGGGGAAAAATGATCATTTCAATTGCACCGGTACCTAGGTGCCATTTCTGACACACGGACTTTTAGGATATCTAACCCACTGAGGATCAGGGTCTCACAACTTTGACTGTGACCACTGTGACATCGAAGTTGTTTCATTGCTCTATCCACAATCGCATCTAGCTAAGTCATGTAGGACAAATCGTTGGCTATCTCAACTGGTGGTGTTTCCAAAATGTGAGAGGGATCCCTAATGTACTTCCTCAGCACTGAAACGTGGAATATATTATGGATCCTCTACAAAGATGGTGGCAAATCGAGACTGTATGCCACTGGTCCAATCCTTTTGGTGATGGTGTAAGGATCGATGTACCTCGATGCTAACTTGCCACATTGCTGAAATCGGATCACACCTTTCCTAGTTACGACTTTTAGAAATACCATGTCCCCTGACCTCAAACTCAAGGTCTAATCGATGGTTATCTACATAGTTCTTCTGTCTGTCCTAAACTATCCTCAACCTCTGTTTGATCAATGCTAACTATTCTGTCGCTTACTCAATCATCTCAGGCCTATCAAGTTTCCTCTCACCTACTTGTTCTAACACAGAGGTGTATGACACTGCCTTCTGTACAAGACGTCATACGGTGCCATACCAATGGAAACCTAGAAATTGTTATTGTATGCTAACTCAGCTAATGGTAGGCATCGATCTTAAGTAGTCTGCGTATCCAACACACAAGCATGGAGCATATCCTCTAAAATCTAAATCGTTCTCTTTGACTGTCTATCTGTCTGAGGGTGGAAAGGTGTGCTGAAATTCAATCTGGTACCCAAAGCATTATGAAGCTTCCCCCAAAATCTGGATGTGAATCTCGGATCTTGATATGACACGATAGATACCGGGACTTTATGTAGTTTCACGATCTCATCCTTATACCTCGATGCCAATTTCTCAAGTGTGTCCATCACTCTGATGGGGAGGAAGTGTGGAGACTTGGTTAGTTTGTCCACTACAACCCATATTGCATTAGAGCATTTACCATTAAATCCCTAAAAATGTCCTAAATCAAAAAATGAATCGGAAACTAACAGTTGAAATCGGTTGGGGAATGTTAGGAAAGTGTTTAGGGATGAAACCCATTGGTTTTCGTAATAAAAAATCAACAGAATTTGAATGGTGTTTTCTATAGCGTAAATGGGAGAGAGAAAGGGGAGAGAGAAAAGGGAGAGAAGGGGGAGAGAAAGAAAGCTTCAGCTATTCTGACACTTAGAAAAATTCTAAGTATTGGGTCGGGTTGGGTATTTATAACCCAGGCCCAAAATCTCAGATAAAACCCAAACAAAATATCTTAAAAGCCAATATGCTCTGAGTGGGCCAAAATGGGTTTTAAAACAAAAAATCATCAAAATAGGTTAAAATATCAAACAGGTTTTTCGGCCTGAAAGCCCTGGTTACTCAAAACGGACCGAGAACCGGCCTATATCGATTTCCACTAACTCAAATCTCAACACTCGAACTAGATCACTTGTTAAGACACCTAGACGCGCACCTAGACTTTCCATAACTATGTCAACCCTAAAAATCAACTTTCGGGTCAGTGGTCAACTCTTGGTCCAACAGTTAACTCTCACTGAACGGTCTCGTTGATAGGTATTCGGAGGGACAAGGTCTCACATACTCAAAATAGACACGGAATCGACCTAAATAAATTCCCACTGATTCAAATCTCAACACTCAACTTAGATCACTTGCGAAGACATTTAGATGCACAACTAGGCTTCCTATGACTATGTCCACTTCACTTGTCAACTTTCGGGTCAAATAGTCAACCTCGGCCAGACCAATCAAAGGCTCACAATGGACCTAATGTCAAACACTCTCATTGCATAATCGTGCTGACTAGGCACTCGAAGGGATAAGGTCCCACATCCATACCCTCAACTGGTGATATCCTGACTTCAAGTTGATCTTCGAGAAAACCGATGCATCCTGAAGTTGATCAAATAAATTGTCAATATGTGGTAGTGGATACTGGTTCTTAACTGTGGCTCGGTTCAGCTTTCTGTAGTCGATGCACAATCAGAGTGTGTCGTCCTTCTTCTTCACGAACAAAAGTGGTGCACCTGAAGGAGATATATTAGGTTTGCTGAACCCTCTATCTACATAGTCCTCAAGCTTGGGTTTCAACTCCTTTAACTTTTCTGGTGTCATTCGGTATGGTGGGATGGAGATAGGAGCTGTGCTTGGAAATAGCTCGATCTCAAACACTATCTCTCTCTCCGGTGGTAAACCTGTCACATTATCTGGGAAAACATCTAGGTACTCCCTCACCATCGGTACAGTGCTCAATTCTGGGGACTCAACTGCCACATCTCTAACGTATGCCAAGAAGGCTTTACAACCTTTCTTGATCATCTGTCTGGCACTTAACCAAGAAATCACATATGTTGGTGTCACTCGTCTGTATCCCTCAAAGCAAAGCTCTATGCCATCAATCAAACTGAACCATACCCTCTTTGTGAAAAAATCCTTATGTGCTCTATATTTGGCCAAGCAATCCATACCCAGAATAACGTCCAACTCCTTGATGTCCAATAGAATCAGATCTGCCTCAATCTCCACTGGACCCATCCTCAGAACACAACCCAAATAAACACTGTTGCAAGCCAATTGCTCACCTAACGGGGTTAAAACCTTAATATGAGAGGTGTCCTCTTTGAAGGAACAAAAGGTAGTGGGTGGTGGTTCGAATCCTAGTGGCAGCGTGCTATGGGATCAAAAGTGTTCCACTACCAGACAATACCTATTGTGTGAGTCTAGGGAGGGGGTCCTCACATATAGCTTATTGGATTTCTTTTTTCATGTTGTCTTTTATTATCTTGAATTCATCATCAAAAGGTTAGTTTCTCTCTTTTATTATTGTTGCCGAAAATTCCCTACCTTAGGTGTGTGTCGATTTTGATTCTTTCTTCTGATAATTTTGAAATTTGTTCCTCTTATTTATATGAGTATCTGGCACTTATTCCTCTTTTATTACTATGAAATCGCACCTTCTTCCCTTTTATTATGTAAAATCACAAGTTATGCCCTATAAACCCTAAATGTTGCCGAAATTGGTACTTGAATGACGATGGATAATCAGGTTGATTCTTGCTCAGTTCTTGGCCATTATATCACGCATTTAGGGGAAAGATATTGCTGCATCTAGATTTCTAGTTATTGGTAAGGATCATAGGATGCCTTTGGTTTCTAATTTCGTATTATATTGCTTAGTATTGTGTTGTCTTTGCCTTATGGTTGTTTAGGAGTTTCTAATCCTATTCATAAAGGCAAAGGGAAAGCATCTTTTTCAGACATGTAAGAGGTAAGATCTATTCCTTATTGGTTTCTTCTGTTACCCCTTGTTTGATTTATTAGCATTCAGATTGTATAATTGTGATTTTGCGCTTATGGTTTGTGAACCCTTGGTCCTAGTAATTTCCGAAAATAGTAGGGGTAGTAGTGCCTTAATTTGGCTATGGTATTGCTTGATTGAATTATGTTTTGACATTGTGTTTTGGTTGGGGATACCTTGAAGTGGTTGTATATATGCATATGTGCATATGTGTGCCTTATTTGTGCTTTATTTGAAGTATCCTCTTGTCGTTGGCTATGCAAGGTAACTGTTGATGCTCCTAAGGTAGATGAGAGGTGCTTACCAAACCTGGAGTTGTATTGTGATTGTTCCCAGCAAGTGCACGCTGGATGCCCTTATGATGGTTCGAGTTTGGATGTGGGATGCTATGTATCTCAGCTCAGGTCTATGTGGCAGAATACCCTGTATGTAACGACCCTAATTCCTAAACCATTATTAATTGCTCCTATTAAGGTCATTAACGCCGTGAAACCCAAATAAGTCTCAGCGACACCTAAGACCTATAGAATTTCACAAGGCTACTCATATGATACCGATTTTAAGCTTATTTATTTTGTTGCTTATCAATCAATTGGAGCATGCTATTGGACACATATTCTGGTAACATACGGAGTAAATAAAATCATCAGCGGAAGTCTTAAATCTATCCATTGGATTCATAACACACAAGTCCCACAGGGATCCAAATAACCAGTAAGAAATTCATCAACAAATTTCCGGAAATAGCAAGCCAAACGAATGCTTAAAAATAAACCAGAACATCATCCAATCCTTCAAGTTATTTGCGCATGTAACAAGTTTTTATGATGCGATATCGCCCCGCCGTGCAGCCTTGATCTCACACACTGGTACCACGAACAGAGGATGTACCTAAGTCGACTAGCCCCACATGGACAAGTCTTCCCTTAGTCGCAACCAGGGCATCCCCAAATCTCGCAAGATATGGGCTTCCTGTCTCGCAAGACAGGGATCCGGCCACCAAGGACAGATATCCAGCGTGCACTTGCTGGTTCAACACCCATACACCTCCCATAAATCGATAAGAACCTCTCCTCTCCCTAGGAGCATCAGTTCTTACCCTGCGTGGCCACCGGAACAGGATCCTGACACACAAACACGTACAAGCACACACAGGCAAGTACAAAGCACAATACCATAATAGGGTATTCCCAATCACGTCAGGAAATAATCAACACATCCAATTCATATAACAATAGCATCCCAGGCACTCAATCCCTAACTCAGGGGTTCTATACAGCCTAGGAGATTCATATCTCATTCCGGATTTCATATTCTCACCACATAATCCAATCACAAACAATACAACAAAGGCAGGTAACAAAAACATCAAATAAGAGCGGGGGTTTCTGGAGAAACCGATGAGGCATAGATCCTACCTCTCTTGTCTCTGAACAAGAAGCTACTCCTTTTCCTTTATTAAGTAAATCTGAACCACCTAAATCATCACCAGACAAAGACAAAACAAACTAAGCATGCATATCCAAAAATAAATTGCATACTCTATTCCTTACCAGTACCACTCACCAAACTTATCAGAAAACCAGTGATCAGATGTTGCAGGTGCCTCCCCCTTGGATGTGTGATGTGATAGCCAGGAACTTATCGAGATTCAACCTGAATTTACCATTCCAATTAACTATGCAAAACCTATTGCTAAAAGTAGGGCATAAGACGATTTCGTCTTAACCTAAAACAACGAAGTATTTACATCCAAGCTGCGATTAAAATATTTTTGGAAAGATAATGAAAAGAGCTTTCCAACGACATATTATTTGCAAGATTCCAACAAACGAGTAAAAAGTTATGCTATTTTGAAATTCAAGAAGATTTGGCGGAAACCTAACGCGACCGCCGATTTTCAAAGTAACATTAGACAACAAAATACTAACCTCCCGAAGAAAATCAAAAGATTGTTGGAAAGAGGATGAAGAGAGATTTCCAACAAGCTATTATTCTCAGAGATCCAATGAACGATGAGGGAGTTATGCTAGTTTAAAGTTTCTGCAAATTCTGACGGCTAATGGGAGGTATAGGGTTTTAAGCCTATACGAATTCTGTAAGGTTTTAGGGGAAACTTTTGTGGGGTTGGCTTCCTATTTATATTGAATGAGTGTAGAATTAGGTCTACTACTTTTAATTAATTTATCAATTCAATACAATCTACCAAATAATCAAAACTCTTAAATTACCTTCCTTAATTTTTTTAAGGTAACTATCTACCTTAAAGGATGTTTTCCTAAAACGATTACCCATCTACAAGATCCTAAATCAAAAGGAATTAGAAGCAAATTAATTTCCTGAACAATCTTACCAATTTCGGCTATCACACATCCTTCTCTTCAGGGGCAAAATCGTCTTTTCACCTGCACTGGCTTCTGGACTTCTAGGACTCAAAATTCGGGGTCTTACACTGTATCTCAGTTTAAGTTTGTGTGGCAGGATGCCCTGTATCTTAGTTCAAGTCTGCATGGCAGGATTCTCCTTATGCTAGTTTAAGTCTGGATATAAGGATGTGTGAAGGCTTGTTGATTGTGTTTGTGTTTTAATAGTTTCGGTCATATCTATGTGGTTGTATTTTCTTGCTAATTATTTAAACATCCTATTAGTATATACATTGATCTTATGTTGATTGGGTGATGTATGGTTGGGTTTTTGCAGATCTTATGATATTGTGATCCTACTGAAATTCTTTTAATCTCACCTTTTTATTCCCACCCACACCCTTTTTATAGGTATAGGCTCGTGTTTTGCTGGTGGTACCAAGGTGTGAGATCAAGGCTACACGTCAGGACAATTTGCATCATTTCTTGCACCTCATTCCCTACTGACTACATATGTGTGAATTTTTATTTGCTTTTGATTTCTGTCCTTTACCTTCTTGCTTGCGAAACATAGTATGGACAGATATTGATATTTTCAGATTCTTTTGGGACTTGTGTATTATGTTTCCACTAGTTTTAGAATTTGTAAAGTATTCCACTGATTTTTTCTTTCACTCTGTATAAGCCAGAATATTGCTTAATGAATTTACATGCTCCAACCATTTAAAGCATATGAATGAACTAATAAAATTGAAAACTAGTAAGACTTGAGCCTTGTGAGATTCAGATGGGTCCTTGCGAAGGCTTATTTGGGTTCAACGATGGTAAGGGTCCTTGTAGGTTGGGTTTGGGTCCTTACATTTATGGATGGATCTAGGGGTGACAACTCTCTATCAGCACTCTTAGCTACTTTAAGACCAACAAAAGACCTATTCGCTATGGGGTCTAACAGGACTCTAGTATAAGAAGAGAAAACAAAAAATCCGGTCTTTGAATACATTACACCATCATCTCAGGCTCTATAATCGACGTCTTAATCATTAGAAAGACCATCTCTCAGTCCCACCAATACCAAATCACGACTTTGAGCATCCTGAATCTAATTAAGCAAAACAGGCCGTATCGAAAGACTAGCCAACAACACTCCTCTCCAATCAACTACCAAGGAAGTATTTGTGGACCTCAAACCAGCAAGGAACAGTAAATTTGTCTCCTAAATATAAGACAAGGAAGCCGAGGACTTACATATAAGAGAATCAGCAACAATATTAGCCTTCCTAGGGTAGTAGTCGATAATAAGGTCATGCCCCACACTTTGCTCTATTGTTGCCAATTTTGATCAATTAACTAACCTATTGGTTTCTGATCTTGTGCCTTTAAAGTGTGTGTGTTATTAACACGTAATCCTTCCTTGTTAACAAGAAATCACAACCCTTATACCTTGAATGCATGAAATCGCAATTGCCTTATTACCCTATCTTAAGTGACGAAATTAGTAAGGTTAATTGGGATGGTAATTCAGGTTGATTCTTGTTAAGTTCTTGGCTATCATATCACACATCCAAGGGTGAGGCACCTGCGGCATCTAATCATTGATTTCTGATAGGTTTGGTGAGTGGAATTGGTCAGGAAATAAGATATCTACCTGATTATTGAGTATGCATACTTAGTATGGTTTTGTCTTTGCCTTATGATATTATAGGTGGTTCGGATCCCTTGAATAAAGGCAAAGGAATAGCTTCTTGTTCAGAGACAAGAGAGGTATGATTTATGCCTCATTGGTTTCTCTAGAGATCCTTGTTGATTGTTTATTGATTTCGGTACATGTGATTGATGTTTGTATACATATATGTGAGATAGTGTATGTATGAATTGCGGATTTATTTGAGGTTTACTTAGGCTATACCGAACTTTTGAGATAGGTTATGAGTGCCTAATTTGCATATGTTATGTGCATTGAACATGCTGACTATGTTCTGACATGATTGAGTATGCCCTGTTGTGGTATTGTGCCTTGTAGTTGCTTGTGTGTGCTTGTAGATGTTTGTGTGTCAGGATCTTTTTTCGGTGGCCATTCGGGGTAAGCGCTGATGCTCCTTGGGAGAGGAGGTGTTCTTACTGGTATGAGAGTTATATGGGTGGAAATCCCCAGCAAGAGCTCGCTGGATGCCTAGTTCTGTGTGCTGGCTAGATGTCTTGTCTTATGTGTTGGCAAGAAGCCCTTATCCTTGTGTGGTTTGGATGCCCTAATTCTATGTATTGGTTAGGATGCCTTGTCTTGTGTCCTGGCAAGATGAATAGGCTTGCTGATTTGCTTGTGTGCTAACCTTTTACCCTTTGTGCAGCAGAGCCTTGGACAACACAGGTGGAAGGGGATAGCCTTTTCTGTTGATGAGATTGAAAGATGTTTTACCTGCCTGTGTACTTCTGATATTCGGAAGTGTTTGCAGTCCACCCTCAACCTATAGCTTTCGGCTCTTGCCCCTATTGTGATTACTTATTGGTTGCATGATATCCTTTGGATATGTAGACGGATCTGATGTTGTTTGGGAGATGTTTATTTAGATTTTTGCAGATCTTATGATGTTGTGATCCTACTATGATTCTTGTAATCTCATCTTGTTGTTTTTACCTTTTTACAGGCTTAGGTACATCATCTGTTCGTGGTACTAGTGTATGAGATCAAGGCTGCACGGCAGGGCGATATTACATCACATTCGCATTCTGGTTTCCTTGGTTGCTTGCGCATATAACATGAACTTTGATTGGACTATATTCTGGTTCTTTAAGTTCCTCTTTTGCTTGTTTATTTCCGGATTTTATTAGAGGTTTATTTGCTAGATTTTTAGATCCCTATGGGACTTGTGTGCTGTGGTTCCGTTGATTCAATTTAAAAACTTCCACTGATGTTTTTATTTACTCCGTATGTTACCAGAATACTTGTCCAATATCATGCTCCAACCTTTAAAAAGCATAAGTAATGAATCTAATAAAATCAGAACTTAGGAGGATTAGAACATTGTGAGATTCAGATAGGTCCTAGATTGGGTTTATTTAGGTTTCATAGCTGTAACGACCCCAAATCCTAACCTATTATAAATCGCTCCGATTAGGGCCCTTACCGCCGTGAAACCCAAACAAGCCCAAAAACTAAGACCTATATGAATCTCACAAGGCTTACTCATCTAACTTTCGATTTTCAATATATTCTTTATATTCTTAACAATTGTAGCATAATAATGGACAAACATTTTGGTATCATACTGAGTGAATAAACATCAGCAGAAGTCTTTAAATTAAGTCATTGGAACCATAACACACAAATCCCATAAAGATCTAAAAATTCAATATGTAAACCTCCTAAAATCATCCGGAAACAAACCATCAAAGGAGGGACTTAAATAACCAGAAAATAGTCCAAATCAAGGTTCATGTTATATGAGCAATCAATCAAGGAACAGATATGCAAATGTGATGCGATGTCGCCCCGCCATGCAGCCTTGATCACACACACTGGTACCACGAACACAGAATGTACCTAAGCCTGAAAAATAGTGAAAACAACAGGATGATATTACAAGAATCTCAGTAGGATCACAACATCATAAGATCTACAGAAATCTTAAATAAGCATCTCCCAAACAACATTAGATCATCCCTACACAACTATGGCTATCACGTAATTCAAGAACCAATCAAAGGGATAGGGCTGAAACTAAGGCTGTGGGTGGACTACAAACACTTTTGACAATTAGAAGTACATAGGCAGGAAAACTCATTAGGTTACTCTCGGCAGTAGGAAAAAAAAAAGGCCATCCCCTTCCACCTGTGTTGTCAAAGGCTTTGTTGCTTAAAAGGTAAAAGGTTAACATATAAGCTAATCAGCAATTCTATTCATCTTGCCAGCACACAGGACTAGGCATCCTAACCAGCACATAGGATTAGGGCATCTTGCCAGCACATAGGACAAGGCATCTAGCCAGCACACAGGACTAGGCATCCAGCGCGCGCAAGCTAGGGATCACCACCCATACTACTCCCATACTAGTAAGAGCCTCCCCTCTCCGAAGGAGCATCAGCGTTTACCCCGAATGACCACCGAAACAAGATCCAAACACACAAACACGTACAAGCACACACAAGCAACTACAAAGAAAAATACCACAATAAGATATTCTCAATCATGTCAGAACATAATCAGCATGTTCAATACACACAACACATGAAAATTAGGCTCACATAACCTATCTCAAAGTGTTCGGTATAGCTTAAGTAATCTGATCTTAATCTGCTATTCATGCATATACCATATAATCAATTCGCAAGAAATATTAACAAAGGTATGCATCGAAAATAACCAACAAGCAACAAGGATCTCTTGAGAAACCGATGAGGCATAGATCCTACCTCTCTTGTCTCTAAACAAGAAGCTATTCCCTTGCCTTTATTTAATGATTCCTAACTACCTATAGCATGAAAAGGCAAAGACAAAACCAAACTAAGCATGTATACTCAATAACCAATTGAATACTCTATTTCCTTACCAATTCCACTCACCAAACCTATCAGAAACTAGTGATCAGATGTCGTAGGTGCCTCCCCTTTTGGATGTGTGATGTGATAGTTAGGAACTTAACAAGATTCAACTTGAATTACCATCCCAATTAACTATGAAAATTTCGGCACTAAGAGTAGGGAACAAGACAAATTGCAATTTCATGAATACAAGGTGTAAAGGCTACGATTTCATTATAAGAAAGGAGGATTAGGTGTTTATAACTTGTACAATCAATAGAAACAAGATTAGAGTCCAATAGGTTAATTAATTGATCAAGATAGGAAAAAATAGGGCAAGGGTAGGGCATACTGATTTCATGTATAGAGAAGATTCAAAGGATGAAATCATGATCTTACATTATGATAAGATGCTAAATAATTATACGAACAAGAGGAACAACAACAAAAATCAATCGAAGGCAGAATCACACAATTTTGAAACCTAATCCGGTCTAATTTCGACCTAACTTACGACAAAGAAAAACTAATCTTCAGATAAAAAACACAAGATTTTTGGAAAGAGGACGGGAAGAGCTTTCCAACAAGCTATTATTTGCAAGAATCTGACAAACGATGAAAGAGTTATGTTATTTTGAAGTTCAAGCACCTAACTTACGAAAAAGAAAAACTAATCTTCAGATGAAAAACACAAGATTTTTGGAAAGAGGACGGGAAGAGCTTTCCAACAAGCTATTATTTGCAAGAATCCGACAAACGATGAAAGAGTTATGCTATTTTGAAGTTCTAGCAGATTTTGGCAATTCCGCCAAATTACGATTTAACTTTTAATAAAGAAAAAATAAACTCAAGATAAAAAACTCAAGATGGTTGGAAAGAGGACAGAAAGATCTTTCCAACAATTTATTATTTGCAAGAATCTGACAGACGATTAAAGAGTTATGCTATTTTGAATTTCAAGCAGATTTTGGCAATTCCACCGAATTATGATTTAACTTTTAACAAAGAAAAACTAATCTCCCAATAAAAAACCCAAGAGTTTTGGAAATAGGATAAAGAGAGCGTTCCAACAAGCTATTATTCGCAAGAATCTGACAAAGGACGAGAGAGTTATGCCTGTTCTAAGTTGAAGCAGATTTCGGCAGAAATAGGGAGGTGTAGGGTTTTTGGTTGGACGAATTTTGTATATTTTGTATGTAAGGTTTAAGTGTGGCTGGCTTCCTCTTTATATAGGGTGGTTATGGGATTAATTTACCTACTTTAAAAATTATATTAAAGTAAGATAATTATCAGAATTAAATTCAGTAATTATCCTCCCTTAATTTCAGGGATTTTATTTCCTAAGATAATTATCAATCAATAAAGATTCGAATTAAATGGAATAAAAACCAGAATTAACTACTGGACATTCCTTAACAATTTCGGCCATCACACATCCTTTTCTTCAGGGGCAAAATGGTCTTTTCACCTACATTGGCTTCTGGACTTCTAGGACTCAAAATTCGGGGTCTCAGAACAGCGGTAAGGGTCCTACTAGGTTGGAACTCAGATTTGGGGTCCTTACATGTTTGGTAGCGGAGCATGGTTTTGGAAATATGATTTGTTATATATAACCTATTTTGTTGGTTTTATGTTTGTAAGGAGGTACATGCACACACACCCACATACTTAGAGAGCTAAAAACTGAAAGTAATAAACCTGGTTTGAAATGTTTAGATGTTGTGTTTGATTTTCTAGTTTGTTGTGTGTTTATATGTGTTTATGTGTGTTTTTATGCCTTATATGATTTGATGTGTTTTGCTGTGTTTTGATGAGTGTTTGTTGTGTTTTCCTTGCTATTACCGAATGCTTATGTATGTTTTTGCATAACAATTTTAATCCTTAAGAGTGTTGTCGAATATCCCTTTATAACTATCGAATGCTTGAGAATGATTTGTAAGCATGCCGAGTATGATTTGTGTGAACATGTGCTTGCCGAATGCTTTGATGATTATTGCCGAGTGTGCATTTCCATGTATGCATGTGATTTTCAAAACTTGTATATTTGTGTGCATGTGTGTTTTGTTTTCTAGCATATGCATATTGTCCGGTGCATGCCTCTCCACCAGGCACCACTTCTTTCCTAGTATTCGTACTTTGGTTATGTGTTGAGTAACAATTGTGTGTTCGTATAGTATTGCAAGGATGAATGCGATTAGAGATTGACGGGGTAGGTATGGGATTCAAGCCGAACAGTAACCTGTATAGTAGAATGTACCAGAGGCATAAATTGAGTAGAGAGGGCAAGCTGAACCCGAAAACTAACCTGAGGCACCAGCCATTGATCTTGTAATGGCACAAATCTTAAATGTGTTGTAAGGGATTGCTGCGAATCAGCAGAGTTTGGAGGCCCAGTTTCTAAATGCCCCTACACCTATGGAAGATCCTATTGAACTTGTTCAGCCGGCGTATCCTAAGGAAGTCGAGAGACTTCCAGTCATTATTATGAAGTTGTTAAAGGAAGCTCATCAGCTCGAATGTAAAGATTTCAGTGGTTCAGCAGGTGCCTCTGCGGCACATGAATGGATAGACACCTTGTGCCGAGTGTCTTTGTTCTTATGTATCTATGATGATGACAAGGTTTCCATTGCTACTTTTCTACTCGAAGGAGAAGCCCTTGAATGGTGGACGGTTGTGAGTTTGTGATTCGGAGATCGTTTGCCTACTTGGGAGAAGTTTCGGTATGAGTTCTATGACAGGTTCTATACGAGATTCCATAAAAGTGAGCAGCGACAAGCTTTCTATAAACTTGAACAAGGCCCCTGTTCGGTGCTGGAATACGAGAAGGAACCAAGAGAGTTGTCCCGACTTGCACCCGGGGAGGATCGCTCATCCTACCAGCTTGCGAGGCGATTCCAAGATGGGTTGAGTTTCGAACTCAAGACCATTGTTGGCACTACACCGGTGCAGAATTCGCAAGAGTTGATAGTTGCTGCGATTGAAGCTTAAAAGATCATGCAAAATAGGAAGCCTTCCGCAGCAACTAGTGGTGGATCCTTCAGGCGAGATTCGAAGTTCAATCAGCATACGGGACCCTATCCTTTGAGGTCCTAGCCTCCGAAAAAAAATGGCAATGGAGGTAACAACAAGAAGATTTTTTCTGGTCCTAGTCCTAATGGATCTACGTGGAATTTGCAGCCATGTCGATGTTATAAATGTGGTGAGATAGGCCATGTTAAGAGAGACTATCCCAAACCAAGGCGTATCACAGGCGCACTGAATCCAGGCTGAGGTGGGTATGCCAATCCCACTAAACCACCAACACACGCACCGGGAGGACCACCCAATGGATCTACGAGTGAGGCACAACCCATACCAACGAGATTTTTCACCTTGACTGATGCCGAAGCTAGCTCTGATGTGGTGACAGATTTTTGATAGTCTTCATCAGCGACATTCTGATTTGCTCAAAATTGGAAGAGGAGCATGCTGAGCACTTACGGATTGTGCTGAATATTCTGAGGGATCGACACTTGTTCGCAAAGTACTCAAAATGCTAATTCTGGTTATGTGATATTGGTTTCCTTGGCCATGTTGTTTTTGCCCAAGGTGTCCTTGTTGATTCGAAGAAGATTGAAGCCATATATGCTTGGTAATCCCTGCAAACAGTGTTTAAAGTTTGTAGTTTCCTTGGCTTGGCCGGACACTACCGTCGCTTCGTGGAGAATTTTTCATCGCTTTCCGGACCATTGACGAAACTGACACGCAAGGATGAGCCATTCGTGTAGAAGAAGAAGTGCCAGCGAAGTTTTGAAGAACTGAAAAACCAGCTAGGTTTTGTACCTCTCCTTACCTTACCTATAGGCAGAAAATAGTATGTGGTGTACAACGATGCATTGAAATCTGGACTTGGATGCATGTTGATGCAAGATGGGAAAGACATTGTCTATGCTTCCCGACAACTGTGACCGCACAAAAGCAACTATCTTATGTATGATTTAGAACTTGTGGCCGTGGTGTTTTCATTGAAGATATGGTGCCACTATTTGTACTGCGAGATGAGCAAAATCTTCACCGACCACAAAAGCTTGAAATATCTCCTTACGCAAAAGAAGTTGAATATGAGACGACGAAGTTGGGTGGAGCTCATTAAAGACTATGATCTGATCATCAAATATCATCCTGGAAAATCGAATATTGTTGCCGATGCCTTAAACCAAAAGATTCATCCTCCTTCCCCATTGGTTTTGGCTTACAAGAGAACCCAATACATGCCAATATTGCTGGATTTGAAAGCCACACGTGTGCATCTTGGCACTAATTTTTCTGGTTCATTGTTGACACGAATCGAAGTCATGCCTACCTTGATTGAGGAAATTTGGAATCAGCAATCAGAAGATCCAAGGTTGGCTGAAATTAGGAAGCAACTATCTGATGGTGTTGATGCCATAGTTCATGATTTCAGAATGCGAGATGATGGAGTTCTTGTCTTCAGAAACCAGGTATGTGTACCAAAAGATATTGATATTCTTTATTTTATTTTGTCTGAAGCATATAGTTCAAAGTTTGCTATCCATCCTAGTAGTACCAAAATGTACCAAGACTTGAAGGAGTAATATTTGTGGCCGAATATCAAGTGCCACATTGCTTAGTTCGTTGCCCGATGCCTCGTATGACAACAATTAAAGATCGGGCATCAAAGACCCACTGGTCTACTTCAGTCACTTCCGATTCCAGAATGGAAGTGGGAGCATGTCACAACGGATTTTGTGCCAATTTGCCTAGATCGCAGCGAGGATATAATGCCATTTGGGTGATTGTCCATCGACTGACAAAATCTGCACACTTCCTACCTATTCGTATGACAGACACACCTGAGAAATTGGTTGTTTGTTATATGGCCAAGATTGTTCGATTGCATGGAGTGCCAGTTTCCATTGTTTCTGATCATGACCCTCGTTTCACATCACAATTTTGGTACAAATTCCAGAATGCGCTGGGTTCGAGATTGAATTTCAATACAGCATTTCATCCCTAGACTGATGGTCAATCTTAGAGGACGATTCAGATACTTGAGGACATGTTGCGTGTGAGTGTTTTAGACCAACATACCAATTGGGATCGATGTCTACCATTGGCGGAATTCACTTACAACAATAGTTTCCATGTAAGCATCGGTATGGCTCCCTATGAAGCATTATATGGGAGATGTTGCAGAACTCCCATTTGCTGGAATGAAGTAGGCAAGAGACGCTTAAACAATCCGGAATTGATTGATCAAGCAACGGAGCAACTGAATTTAATTCGACAAAGGCTGAAGATAGCTCAAGATCGATAGAAGAACTATGCCCATAATCGAGGACGGGAGCTGGAATTTGCGGTAGGTAACAAAATGTTTCTAAAAGTCACCCCCTGGAAAGGTGTCCTTTGTTTTCAGCAGCCAGGTAAGCTAGCACCTCGTTACATTAGTCCATATGACATTATTGAGAGGATTGGCCCTGTTGCATACCGACTTGCACTACCTCCAAATATGGAAAGAATACACAACGTGTTTCACGTTTTGATATTGAGAAAGTATATGCCAGACCCTGCTTATGTCCTCGAAGAACCACCTGTTGAGTTTGCTGAAGACCTATTCTATCCCGTATAGCCAGTTGCCATACTAGATCGGTCAGTTCATCAGCTTCGTAATCAAAGCGTGCCTATGGTATGAGTTGTTTGGCGTAATAGCCAAATTGAGGAACTATCTTGGGAGACTGAGGAATCTATGATGCAAAATTTCCTTACCTAATTGCTTAGGTACTTGTGCTGAAATTTCGAGGACAAAATTCTTATGAGGGGAGGATGTGAGACCCCGAATTTTGAATTCAGAAGTCTAGAGGCTAGTGCAGGTGAAATGACCATTTTTCTCTTAAGGAAAAGGATATGTGATGGCCGAAATTGGTAATGAAGGTCTAGTATTCATTTCCCTTTGATTCATTTCCTTATTGGTTCAATTTTACCTTGAGTGATAAAATTCCTAAAATTAAGGAAAGATAATTCCAGATTTTAATTCTAATGATTATCTTCCCATATCTAGCCTTTAAGATAGGAAAATCAATCCTATTACACGCTACATAAAGAGTAGCCAGCCACACTTGTCCACACACACCAAAAACACACAAAATTGTCAAGCGATCAAGCCCTACACCTTACCCTATTGCTGCCGAAAATTTCCAACCTTCATCTGAGCAAATTCTTTCATCCTTTGTCGGATTTCTGAAAATAATAGCTAGTTGGAAAGCTCTTTTCATCCTATATCTAGCTATCTTGAATTTATTATTAGAAGGTTAGTTCTTCCCTTTCAAAATCTTAATCGTAATTTATAGGGTTTAGTGCTGAAATTGTGTGATTCTTCCTTCAATTGGTTTTTGTTGTTTTTCCTTTTGTTTATATGATTGTTTGGCACCTATCCAAGTTACAATATCATGAATTCATCCTTTGAATCTTCACTATGTGTGAAATCGGCATGCCCTTACCTTTGCCTATTGTTACCGATTTTGATCAATTGACTTATCTATTGGTTTCTGATCTTGTTCCTTTTAATTCTATATGTTATTAACACCTAACCCTTCCTTGTTAACATGAAATAGTAACCTCTACACCTTGTATGCATGAAATCACAATTGCCTTATGCCCTATCCTTAGTGCTGAAATTTGCATAGTTAATTGGGATAGTAATTCAGGTTGAATCTTGTTAAGTTCTTGGATATCACATCACACATCCAAGAGGGAGGCGCCTGAGGCATCTGATCACTGGTTTCTAATAGGTTAGGTAAGTGGAATTGTTAAGAAAATAGGATATTTACTTGATTATTGAGTATGCATGCTTAGTATCATTTTGTCTTTGCCTTATGATGTTATAGGTGGTTCGGATCCCTTGAATAAAGGAAAAGGAATAACTTCTTGTTCAGAGACAAGAGAGGTAGGATCTATGCCTCATCGGTTTCTCCAGAGATCCTTGTTTATTTCGGTGCTTGTACTTTTTGTTTGTATGCGCATATGTGAGATAATATATGCATGAGTTGCGGATTGATTTTAGAATTAGTTAGGCTATACCGAACCCTTGTGATAGGTTATCAGTGCTAATTTTTATGTGTTGTGTGCATTGAACATGCTGATTGTGTTCTGACATGATTAAGGATACCTTATTGTGGTATTGTGCCTTGTACTTGCTTGTGTGTGCTTGTACATGTTTGTGTGTCAAGATCCTTTTCGATGGCCATTCGAGGTAAGCATTGATGCTCCTTGGGATAGAAGAGTTTCTTATTAGTATGGGAGTCGTATAGGTGGAAATCCCCAACAAGAGCTCCCTGGATGCCTAGTCCTGTGTGCTAGCTAGAAGCCTTATCATGTGTGCTGACAAGATACCTTAATCCTGTGTGCTGGTTAGGATGCCTAGTCGTGTGTGCTGGCTAGATGCCTTGTCCTGTCTGCTGGCAAGATGAATAGGCTTGTTGATTAGCTTGTGTGCTAACCTTTTATCCTTTGTGTAGCAGAGCCTTGGACAACACATGTGGAAGGGGACGACCTTTGCTGTTGATGAGAATGAATGATGTTTTACCTGCCTGTGTACTTCTGATATTTGGAAGTGTTTGCAGTCTACCCTCAGCCTATAGCTTTTGGCCCTATCCCTATTGTGATTACTTATTCGTTGCGTGATATCCTTTAGATATGTAGGCAGATCTGATTTTGTTTGGGAGATATTTTTTTAGATTTCTAGAAATCATATGATGTTCTGATCCCACTGGGATTTTTGTAATCTCATCCTATTGTTTTCACCTTTTTATAGGTTTAGGTACATCATCTTTTCGTGGTACCAGTGTGTGAGATCAAGGCTGCACGGCAGGGCGATATTGCATCACATTCGCATTCTAGTTTCCTTGGTTGCTTGCGCATATAACATGAATATTGATTGGACTATTTTCTGGTTCTTTGAGTCCCTCCTTTGCTTGTTTATTTCTGGATTTTATTGGAGGTTTATTTGCTGGATTTTAAGATCCCTATGGGACTTGTATGTTGTGGTTCCATTGATTCAACTTAAAGACTTCCGCTGATATTTTTATTCACTTCGTATGTTACCAGAATACTTGTCCAATATCATGCTCCAACCTTTAAAAATTATAAGTAATTAATCTAATAAAATCAGAATTTTGGAAGATTAGAGCCTTGTGAGATTCAGATAGGTTCTAGATTGAGTTTATTTGGGTTTCACGACGGTAAGAGTCCTAGTAGTTTGGAACTCGGGTTTGGGGTCCTTACACTTGAACCTGTGGGATTAAGATGGGTCCTTACGAATGCTTGTTTGGGTTCCACAACGGTAAGGATCCTTATAGGTTGGGTTTGGGTCCTACACATAGTAGTTGGATATAGGGGTGATGATTGTCTATCAGCACTCTTAGCTACCTTAAGACCAGCAAAAGACCTATTCACTTTAAGGTCTAACAGGACTCTTGCATAAGAAGAGGAAACAACAAATCCGGTCTTTGAATAACAATACACCATCATCTCGGACTCTTTAACCAATGCCTTAATCATTAGAAAGACCAGCTCTCAGTCCCACCTATACCAGATCACGACTTTGAGCATCCTAAATCTCATCAAGCAAAACAGGCCGCACTAAAAGACTAGCCAACAACACTCCTATCCGATCAATAGCCAAGGAATTATCTGTGGACCTCAAACCAGCAAGAAACGTCAAGTACGTCTCCCGAATATAAGACAAGGAAGCCGAGGACTTATGAATAAGAGCATCAACAACAACCTTCCTAGGGTGGTAGTCGATAATAAGGTCATAATCCTTTATCAACTCCAACCACCTCCTCTTCCTTATATTCAACTCGTTCTGATTCATAATATACCTCAGGCTCCTGTGATATATGAAGATCCTGCAAGTCTCTCCATATAAATAGTGACACCAAATCTTCAAAGCAAACACAATCGCAGCCAACTTAAGATCATGGGTAGGATAGTTACCTTCGTGCGATCTCAATCGACGAGATGTACAAGAAACCACCTTATCCCCCTACATAAGCACATAACCCAAATCTTGCTTTGAAGCGTCACTGTACACCATGTAACCCATACCCGAAGTGGAGAGAATCAGGATAGGTGTGGATGTAAGGCAGTCCTCGAGTTTCTGAGAACTCTCCTAACACTTAGCATCCTAAACAAACTTTACATCCTTCCTCGTCAAATAAGTCAAAGAGGGTGCAAGCAAAGAGAAATCCTCCAAAAAACTGTGATAATAACCATCAAAACATAAGAAACTTTGGATCTCTGCCACACACTTAGGTGTTTGCCACTCAATAATAGCCTCTTCTGAGAATTAATAACAATTCCTTTTTCATAGACAATAAGGCCAAGAAAACAAACCCTAGACAGCCACAACTCACACTTGCTGAACTTGGCATACAAGTTGCCATCTTTCATAACTGATTTACAATCCTCAACTTCTAATCATAGCCCTTCTCTAACTTCGAATACATCCATAATATCATCGAATAACCACCATCATATACCCAACCATAACCATTTATATCCAAAGATAACTAATACTAGATTCCTCAAATTTCACCAACCAAGTACAACAAATCAATATAAATCAATTGAACACCTCAAATACAATATAATAATTTCCTCAATATATTTTCCAAACACAAACAACTCAAATATCACAACTCAAATATCACAACTCAAACTCATCTGGTTAACCTCATCAAATTATATCTCCAAACATGATCATAATGTTGTCCATAAAAACACTGAAATTTAAGTCAATCCAAAATCCATTATCACAACTCAACATGTTCACACTTAGAAGAAAAAATAATTTCATTCTATACTCTCAACTGATATTGTACATACCTGCAGTCTTAACCAAAAAATATCTCATCTCCCTATAACTAAGAACAATCAACTAACAAACTCCATCTTTTCAGTATACGGAAGGTAAACCTATCGAATCCCAAAAATAATATCCATAAAATCGCACACAACAGTCATACCATCCAAAACTGTCTCAATATCAAGAATGTACACCATAAACCAAAGAAAGCATGATATTATCTCTACAAAATGTCTAATCTCAAAGATTGATATCAAACAACAACCAACAATGATCATAATTATCATCAAACATAATTTCCACTCCAATAAACTCTGCAAATCAAATCTCATTTCAAACACCACAAAAAAACCTTATGCATAACAAGTCAATCCATAACAAAGCTCAAATCACAACCAAACAAAACATGATATGTCATATTTATCTCATACACAACACCTGTAATGGTCAATGAACCTCTCCACAAAAGAATCCCACACAACTGTTGCTCTCCACAAAAACCTTATGCATAACAAGTAAACACCTCATCCATAAGATCCAACAAGAACCATAACATATCAAAATGACAAGATACTCAAAATCAAATGAAAGCTCTACTAGAACACGAACCTATCATTACATAAGTAAAATCAGAAAAGACAAGATTTATACCGTTATCCATTGCAATATAGACCTGCAACTCACTATAGCAAAAATCCAATGCCGGAAAGGAATTGCAAGCATGTCACTAAAAACAATACTAAAACATATATCTGATAACTAAACTATAATAAACTAATGAACAGAATCTAATAGATTTATACCGGTATCACCACTAAAACATTTTAGTCAAAAAAAAATCTGGTACTCCGCTACCATTAAAAAGATGTCATGCCCCGTACCCTACTCCAGGGGTGATCACCTTCGTCACGGAACCCTAAGAGTAGCAATTACAGTACTACCCTCAGAATCCCATAACACTAGTAGAACAAAATATTAAAATATCACAGCGGGATTAAATCACAGGTAGGGTAAACTATATCGTATTCATATCCGAAATGATCAATCAAAAATCCAATCAAACATCATAAACCACATGTCAATAAAATATCCGTAAAAACCAAGCACCAGATAATATATGTAAAATCAAAATCGTAATCAACTGTGTAAAATAAAAAATACAATTCAGTCTATATATACAAATCAAATCAAGAAACTGATCAAACCTAAATACGCAGGCTACTTTGAGAACAACCACAAGAGATGGTCGGTTGGCAACCTGCACCTGCAGCACAATCTGGACAGCACTAAAAAAATTAGTTAAATATCGAGGTGAGGGAAAATGTTGGCCACGAAATGCATATTAATAAACATAATCAAAAATCAAAACTAAATTTATAAAATCCATGAAAATTCTCAATAGTATTCAAACTCAAAACTAAGTAAAGTAGTAATACAAAAATAGTGAATTATCCACACATGCATACTTTTCTTCATTTAATAGGGCAGGAACGTTGGTTAACAAAACACCTACCTTTTGTTAAAATTCGATTAAAAGGGCCAGGCTAGAAGACAAGGCCCACTAGTGGTTCTTTTATTCATTTTATAAAGCATAGCCCACACTGGTATTGTTGAAGGTCTCAGTGGTCAACCCGTGTGACCATCTCAATAGGTGACTCGTCAGACACTAAACTCAGTCAAGGTTGTTAGTGCACTTGAATACTCAAGTAATCAAAATAAGATATAAAACCAGTCAAAACAATGCATACTCAACCCAATATCACAGTGTAAAAAACAAGCATATGATCTTATAGGCAATCATATATCTCAACAGTATGTGCAACCACATGCATCTCATCACAATATGCATTTCATCATAATATGCCTCTCAATACCAAATTATAGTAAAACCAATATATGTGCCAAAACTCACAGCTGTAAAATCAATCATATTTCCAAACACAAAATATGTAAGTCCAAGTACCAATATGATTCACCATTTAATTTTCTAAAAATGTAAATCTCAATCAAGCATTTAAAAAAATAATAATAATAAAGCATGAGGTCCCCACTCACCTGTACATAGCCACAATACAAAAAATTAGAAAGAACATCAGAGATCACATCCACAATCCACAAAAATCAACATAAGTCACAAGATTGTATAATATACCAAACATATAATTACTATCTATACAAGCGAACACCCAAAACGGAGCAAATTGATATTTTCTAAAAACCACATAGAAATCTGGAATTAGATTGATAAATCCTCAAATTATATTTTTATCAACATACTATTATTTATAAAAATATAATTTATCATTTAAAACCAAAATATATTTTTCGAGAAAATCTTTAAAAGTCCATATCTTACAAACTATAGGTCCAATCAGAAAACCGACGATACCATCACATCTAGAATGTCGAAATAAGGTAAAGGGAATGAAACGGAAATTTCAGGGTTCAAACGGCGTGTGGCTGGATGGTGACAGCGAAAAGGTGGCACGTGGTGGCGCGTGACCTGGTGGTGATTGTATAGCGGCCGGACCAGCAACGAAATCGGAAAACACCTTACTACCTGAAAACACAACTATTTTCAACAATCTACCCATTAATAAAAAGATCTCAACCTCAAGAAAATGATTACAGAGTCAGATCGATAATACCTAGCCGGAGTAGGCCGGAATCTGCAATTTTCCTCCTTGGAAAATCATGAGCAGCCAACGGTCGCAAGTTGCTGATGATGAGAGGAACAAAATGGTGGTGACGTTTAGAAAAGAGGCTGCCAAATTACCGAGCTGAATTTCTTGGTAGGAGAAGGAGAAGAGGATGGAGGAAGGAAGGAGGGAAGGAGTGAGAAAGAATAAGGATAAGAAGAAAAATAAAAAGAAAATCTATTTTTATATACTGTGCTAACAAAAATTGCGTCATTTTGGTTACATGTCACACCTCGGAATCCACCAAGACATAACAATCACTATATAGCTACTGTACAAACTTAGATGGTCATCCGAAGAGTATACAACAACTATACAAGGCAAAAACGAAACCTGTTTAAATTTTTATTTCCTATTTTGAATACATGATGTGCCTCAAAAGCAATCCCAAGACTAAAAAAACATACTGGAACAAACCGAACTGTGGAAATTTTACAGAATTTACATCATGCGAGACATAAATCAAAATCTCTATTTATTTATCAACATAGTATGGGATCCCAATTTACAACGTATTCACACACGAAATATCAAATGCAACAAGTCCACAAGTGCAAACCCAAATCCTCGATCATACATTGTGATTCGAACCACTCGTAGAGTCAGCAATCTGGGGTGAAGTCTATCCTTTTGCTCAATTCGGGAAACCTATCAAACACTAGCATGGCAACGAGGTGAGTGGACATTTTCCTTTAAGAATTCTTTTAAATTAAGAAAAGATTATATAATCTTTCAATCCAACAGTTTGACAAGCGGAAAACCAAAATCATGGCCATAGACCAATCAGATCCAATCATGATAATGCATCACAATAAACAAGGAAAAATAGTGCTACAAGATATCATAGCATATATCATATAACCCCATTATCAGGGTCATACTCAAGCAATAACATCAAACAACATAGAAAGGTCATCACATACCACACACCTCTCAAATAGACAGAGATCTTGTAGATCTTGGCATACAATCGATAGACATTCTAATAGATGGCGAATATAGCCAACCATTATCACAGGTTGGTATTATAATCACTCCCTCTATACCGGGTTTATAATCACAGATGGTGATATAGGAATGCGTAGTAATATCTATACATAATAATCTAGGAACACACAATAATTTGATGTACCAACCCAGTAATCTAATATGTTGGAGTGATCAATCCCAAGATAGGTTCGTACCCTATACTCCTCAAAGGTTAGATTATCATTAGTTGAAAAATTCCATAGCTACTATTCCTTTCATTCCACTAGGGTTAGTATCACATTAAATAACCCTTCTTGTAGTTTTTATTTTTTTTACATTAGTATTTCATTGACTAATCCTCCCTTAATCTTTTGTCTCTTTTTGAGATAATTCTGCTTATTTAAACTCGAGTCATCACTCACTTTGTTCTGCTCTTATAATCCTTTAATTTGCTTTCGCAAATCTCAATTAATCATTATTAGTTCTTTGATAGCTTCTTAATAAGAATACTTTGATTTTCTTAAATTGGGTCGACCCTCTAAGTGTTTTTTTTTCTTATCATCTTGAATTTCGATTTCTTACACGATAGTGCTATAGTCGCAGCACGATTTGTATTCTTTTGTATGACTAGTCAGTCATATGTGGCATAATTAGAATATTTACTCATAATCAACAAAATTATGATCCTTTATTAGTAGGGTTAGAGTTCTTGATGTTCTCAATTTATTAATATCTCAATCATTATTTCAGTTGCTCATATGTTGGGCCTTTCCAACACGAGCTTCAATGCTCATCTTGCATGACCTTGAAGACATACGAGGTATTTGTTAAGTTATTTTCACAATTCCCACTTGACAATACAATACTATCATCACCCATATCATAGTTATCTCAAGCACATTCACAACACTCAATTACGGCTTAGGAAATAACCATAAAAGTACGTTTCAACTCAATTAAATACATGCAATCAAGACTTGCCATGATTTGAGAAATTTTCCATCGATCATGTATTTATGTGTGCAAGAAATTCATGGATATCACACATTACATGGAATCAATCCAAATTGATTTAAAACGATGGGAAAAAATTTAAATTCGTCCTCTCACAATTTTTTCGTCCCAATTTCCTTTCTGAATCTGATATGGATTCCTAATCCTTTTACTACGACCTACACATATAATCATAATCTGATACTTAATATCATCATATGAATCTTAATAATCTCATAATATGAATCTTAATAATCTCATAATAGACACTTCAAGGCCCTCAAACCTATCCTAGTAACTCGATAATCACCTTTGGATTTAATCCGAAAAAATTTCGTATTTTTCCTTAATTATCAAAAATTTCTACTAATTTTTATACCTATCAAATCTCATCAAAATCATCAAAATTTTATATCATCAGATTCCTCATAATGTTCTCTATTTTTTAAAAAAATTTCATATTTTTCTCAATTTATTTCTAATTTTTTCAATTTTAATTCATTTTATGGCATTTTTATTTTTTTGGTCAAAATCAACGAAACACATGTCACTCTGTGACACAGCCACATGCTTACCAGATTTGACCCCAAAACTAACCCAATATCGAGCCTATACCGACTGTACCAAACCAGACTGAACAATGAGTTGTTTGTTCCCCCCTCTGAATAACATATCGCACAAAAGGCCTGCGGACAACATGTCGTCCACAGTCATCCCTTATCTTCACCCAGACCTACAAATCAAGAACCCTATGTTTTTGCCTCCAACAGAAAAACTTCAATACACACTTCTACCCTATTTAAAACCTATACCAAAACAAAGTACAAGCTACCTCGATCATAACCCTTTAACCTTCGTGTTATTTCACTCACTAACCGTCGTGAATCTAAGGAAAAAAATTTCATTCTTTCAGATGAGAGAGAAGTCTGATTTCTTATCTATTTTGGCCAGAAAATCTACAAGAGATGGGCACATGAAATCAGGGGATGAAGGTGCACAAAAAGCAAGAGAGAGTGGGGAAATTTGGGGCTGGAATCAGGAATGCTCAATTCCCAATTTCAAGTGGGATAAAACAGCTGTAGTCGGTGGGTCGCCAGACAAGACAAACTGGTGACCCTCCCAATAACAAGCGGTGTTGTTTCAACTTTCGATGAAATGATGTTATTCCAAGGTGAGTGACATAGGCTCGACTCAAGGTCGAGCTTGTCAAAATGGCAAGGCATCCTGCCTTTTTGACCATCTTGATCAAAACGACGAGATGGCTCACATTTTGGTATTTCCTTCTTTTTTAAAAAATAATAATGATAATAATATAAATATTATTTCTTTTTAATTTGTTAAATCTTTGTAAATTCATAATAAATAACAAATAATTCAGAAAAAAAGATTATAGACTCCTTATGAATAGTAAAGTCTAATTAAATTGAAAAATTTTATTTTCTTTATTTACACAATTTACTAAAATTTATAATATCCTATGGTATTTATTAGAACATTGCTAATAATTTAAATTATCCTTAAAAAAAATTTTCAAAAATTTGTAAACACTAATATTCAATATCGAGACCTATCCATGGTCCTAAACCATTAAAATTATTCTTTTACCCTATCCTTTTCATTTTTATAACACATATATACATAATCTTATATATAAAATTTTCAAATTATTGTATAATTATTCTCACCAAATGATGTAACATTATTGTATAATGTAACATTTCAGTTTCATTTCTTATAATGTATATTACCTCTTATGAGTCTTAAAAGATAAACTTAAGGGCCTTATTTATCAAATGACTTGGATTACAAGATTGATAGGTATTGGTGCAAGGATCCAAACCCAACCTATATGAACCCTTACTACCGTGAAACCCAAACAAACCCAACCTAGGATCTATTTGAATCCCACAAGGCTTAATCACATTAATTTCGATTTTATTAAATTTCTTTCTTATGTATTTTTATGGTTAGAGGATGATAATAATGGACAAACATTCTGGTTACATACAGAGTGAATAAAAACTTCAGCAGAAGTCTTTATAATTAATAAAAAGAATCATAACACACAAGTCACATAGGAATCCCAAAATCTAGCAAGTAGCCCTCCAATAAATTCCAGAAATAAAAAATAATAAGAGAGATTCAATAAACCAGAAAGCATCCCAATTAAACTTCAAGATTAATGGTATGTGCGCAAGAAATCAGCAAGGAAGGAGGTATGCGAATGTGATGCAATATCGCCCCGTTGTGCAACCTTGATCTCACCCACCAGTGCCACAGACAGATAATGTACCTAAGCCTAAAAAATGGGAAAACAACAGGGTGTGATTACAAGAATCTTAGTAGGGTCACAAATCATAAGATCTGCAGAAATATAACAAACATCTCCCAAACAACATCAGATTCGTCTACACAACTAAAGAGGTATCAAACAATCATCAAACAAACTTAAAAGTGATAGGGCCAAAAGTAACATATTGTGGGTGAACGAAGAACACTTTTGAAAATAGAAATACATAGGCAGGTAATTCATCATTCAATCTCATCAACAGAAAGGCTCTCCTCTCCCACCTGTGCTGTCCAAGGCTTAGCTGCACAAATGGTAAATGGTTAGCAAACTATCTATTCACCAAGCTTATTCATCTTGCCACACAAGAACAAGGCATCCAAGCCACACAAGTATAAGGACATCCCAACCATACAAAGATAAGGGCATCTTGCCACACAAGGACTAGGCTTCTAGCCACACAAAGACTAGGCATCGAGCGAGCTCTTGCTGGGGATTGCCACCCATGCGACTCTCATACCAGTAAGTACCTCTCCTCTCCCTAGGAGCATCAGTGCTTACCCTGAGTGGCCACCGGAAAAGGATCCTAACACACAATCATGTACAAGAACAAACAAGCAAGTACAAAGCATAACACCATAAAAAGGCATCCTCAATCACATCACAACACAATCAGCAAGTCCAATACACATAACACATCCGAATTAGGCACATATAATCTATCATAAGGGTCCAAAATTGCCTAAGGAATCATAGTTCAATCCGTAACTTATGCATACAGTATACAAGGCATGCGCATACAATCAATAATAAGAACATGCACCGAAAATATCATAAGGAAAATCGTTATTAAGGGGATCCGAACCACCGATATAATCATAAGGCAAAGACAAAATCATATTAAGTATACACAATTTATAAACCAAATAGACATCCTAGTTTCTTACCAATTCCACTCACCAAACCTATTAGAAACCAGTGATCAGATGCTGCTGAAACCACCCTTCCTTGGATGTGTGATGTGATAGCCAAGAACATAGCAAGAATTAACCTGATTTTCCAACCCAATTCACCATGCAAAATTTCGGCACTAAGTTAGGGCAATAAGGCAATAGGGAAAAAGGACAAATTGGGATTTCATGCATATAGGGTTTAGAGGATGCAATTTCATGATAACATAGAAGGATTAGGTGCCAAATACACATACGATTAAAAGGAACAAGAACATAACCAACAGACAAGTCAATTGGCAAAAATCGGCAACAATAGGGCATGTCGAGTTCATATATAGGGAAGATTCAGAGGATGAATTCATGATATTACAACATAAATAGGTGAAAAAAATTCATACGAACAAGAGGAACAACAACGAAAACTAATTGAATGATCAATTAAGGAATTTCGGCACCAACACCAGGAAAATTGCGATATCAATAACATAGGAAAGAACTGACCTTCTGATGATGAAACAAAGATAGCAAGATAGAGGATGAAAAGAGGTTTCCAACAAGCTATTATTTGCAAAAATTTTATGAAGGATAAAAGAATTCGGCTATGGTATGTGTTAGGAAATTTTTGGCAGCAAGGGTAAGGAAGAAGGGTATATTGCGTGATGATTTTGTGTATTTTTTGTGTGTGGACATGTGTGTGGCTGACTGGATAGTTTATAGGTTTAATGAGATTAATTTTCCTTACTTTTAAGGCTAGATATAAGGAGTTAATCTTTAGGATTTAATTATGGAATTATCCCTTAATTTTAGGAGATATACCATTTATGATAGAAATGAATCAAGAAGGAAATGAATAGGAAGGAAATGAAATCAACCTAAAGAGGAAAGAACCTTTAATACAATTTCTGGCTATCACACATCTATTTCTTCAGGAAAAAAACGGTCATTTCAACTGCACTGGTTTCTAGACTTCTAGGACTAAGGATTAGGGTCTCACAATTGGGGTGTAAAAGGTTGAAATTATCCCAAGATACTAAGTTCCAAGAAATACAGTGTCTGAGGCTCTTTCGAAGGTGTCAGGAGCAAAGAAATACACTTGCGAGTCCAAATGACTCGACAGGTTGGAGTATAAATACGATACCTAAGTCGACTTCTTTCGAGCCGTACATTTATGTCAATACCTGGTATCGAATAGTCTCGGTCTTCACCGATTCATTATTCATACTTATCCGTTTCAATAGCAGCTCTATCTTCTCATTTTCCCGACCCATGGATTATAGGCTCACCAATTTACGATTTATCGGATTATTGGGCTTAAGGCCCAACCCACTAAGATATGAAACATCACATTTACTAGAAAAAACGACGTCGTTTTATGGGTTCCAAACCGACGCTGAAAGGGCGTCGTTTAAAATAATAATAATATTAATATTTAAATTTTTAAAATAATAATTTCATTCCAAAAAAATACTTTAAACCTTAGAAAAATCATAGTAAATAAGATATAAGTCCAAAAATTATGAAAATTTCACCTTAAATCCAAAAAAAAAAATATCTTTCTAATAAATGAAAAATTATAATTTTTTGACTTACAAATATTTTATTAAAAATAAAAATAAAAAATTATATTTTAAAATTTATGAAAAATCAAACCATGTCCTATATTCTTTAAATACAAGCCCAAAAATACTTTAAAATCACAATATCACACATATACACAATTCATTACAAATTACATACTAAAAAGAAATCACAAAATTGCCCTTGGGCATAAAACACAAAAACCCGGGATTTACATCCTACCCCTCTTAAGAAAAGTTTTGTCTCGAAACATTCCTTAAACGCAACAACAAGCAACAACATATCACCAAACACATCTATAATATCCCCAAAAACAACCACAATATCCTCAACTCAATAATATTCTTAACATCGTAGATATCCTCCACCACCATAATATAAACAAAAACAATAACATTATCAACAAATACAACAACAATACAAACATAAAGTAAAAGCAAGAAATATACTCAAAGTAAACAAAAAATTCACTAAGCAAAGAACTGAGGGAATCTCCTCCTCATCTCAGCCTCAGTCTGCCATATCTCCTCCTCCAACTGGGGACTCCTCTAGAGCACACACACCGCAGGAATGGTCTTGCTCCATAAGACTCTCTAGGATCTATCCAAGATGGACACTAGTTGAGTAGGATAGGAAAAATCCTCTGTTATCTCCAAAAGAGGCGTCTCTAACACATGAATGGGATGCGGGATGTACCTCCTCAACATCGATGCATGAACACGTCATATATCCTCTTTAACTTTGGATGCAAACTCAACAGATAAACTATGATCAATCCTCTTAATCATGTCATAAGGGCCAATATACCGAGGTCCTACCTTACCCCTTTTCCTGGAGCATATCACCCCCTTCCAGGGTGCTACCTTCAGTAATACTCTTTCCCCAAAATGCAAACTCCAAAGGCCTATGTTTATTATTTATCCCTCTAGCAGGCTGAATTACACCCTTCCCCACTATCAAGACATCATTGATGATATCGAAATTTGTTGGTTCCTCTTCTTCTTTGCCCGACAAATTGAAACTCAAATTGTGGTTGGTATTGATGGTTTTGGAACTGAAGTGGACTTTCTTGCCGCAAACGCTCACATGAGGTCCGATGGCATCAGGAAGATTTATGAAAAATTCATTGACCAGCTCTAGATAGTCATTCTCATAACACTGTATGGCATACAGTTGCCATCCCAAGTTGATTACTGTGGCTTCATATTCCAAGGGCATTTATTACGTATAGTTCATCAAGTACATGTGACTAAAATCACAAGACTTTTCTTGATGGAAGTTGCAACTTTTTCAGTTTGTCATATCGCTTCTCAGCTTTGGAAGACATGAACCGGGGGTATTCAAAGTCGTCACTAGGTGGGTCACGTGAGGAGGAGGCATGAGCCTTCTTGGAGTAACTCTCATGCGAAGTGGGTGACCAACCTTCGGGATTCTTCGTTCATGGTATGGTTTCTGCATATACAAATACTTAGCAACGGAAACAATATGAAAACATGCATCTACATAAGTAAAATCAGTCCACCTAGTAACATGAATATGACACTAAAACCAACACTTGCAAATGCCCAACCAAACACATATTGGCCATTCTGAGTTATATTGTAACAATCAATCATCACATTCATAGTATTCATGACTAAGAGGAACAGTAAGAATTCCTAGCCTTGACTATAACATAAATACCTAAATCCTCAGTGCAGCACATTACTATCAAAGCACAAAACATCTCAACATGCTAGTTCCATTAAAGCTCAAAAGATAGAAATGTAGGCATTCAAACTAATCAAGAACTCTTTACATGTATACACTTAAAGAACATATGTAACTAATTGGAAATTAGAAACTATTAGTGAAATCGAACTAAAAGCATAGGTATTTCAACTTATGAACAAATTGAGTGAAAAAGAGTAGAAAACGAGGATTTGAACAATAAAAAATAGTAAATAAGCATAAAAAACCAGTTGGAAGACAAGAAAACATATCTTAGAGGGTGAGAAATGCATAGAAAAGACGTAGCAAGGTGTAGGAAATAAGGGCGGCTTGTAAGGATGAAAATGAGACAATGGTTCGATGGATCGATCTAGGGCAGCTTAAATAGAATCAGGTTTTCGGCCGGTCGAAGATGGTGAATGCGATCGGTCAAAATTTAAAATGTCAGAACATACCTGAGTCGTGGTAGTTTCAATTTGTCAGAAGGTGGGAATGACGACTGGTCGAAACTAGATATTTGAACTACTGCATCTTTTTGGTTTCCCCTCATGGGTGAGTGGAGGATAACAATCATTGACTGATGGTTTTCCTCTTTCGACCAGTCAATCAATACTTAACTTCGACCGGTCAAAATTGAAGATTTGGTGAAGGGGTTTTTCTTAGAACTTTCAACTGGTTGATCTGTTGGATCTTTGACCGGTTATGGAATTTTCTGGAATTGGTCACATAATTTTTTAATCAGTCAAAAATTGTATGTTTTAACCGGTCGAAATTGAAGATTTGGTGAAGGGGTTTTTCTGAGAACTTTCAAATAGTCGATCTATTGGATCTTCAACCGGTCTTGGACTTCTCTAGAATTGGCCAAACAATTTTTTGATCGGTCAAAAATTATATGTTTCAATCGGTCAATATTATCTACATAAGCCATGATGAAAAAAAACATCTTCCTATTGCCTCTCTACTCTCTCTTCCTTAAACTTATCTTTAAGCACTGGTTCGGCAGACCCATCTTGTAACATAACCGTTTCAGGTAGCACCTTGCCCCCATGAAGTGTAATTGCCTTTAAATCTATGAGAGGCTTGGTATTTGATGGCAATGCTCCCTATAGTCTATTCTATATTGAGAGAGTTGACTCATTTGTGTCTCCAAATTTTTCATTCTTGAATCAGAGGACATGATGAATTGTTGCATAAAATGCTCAAGATTGCCCCTCCTCTCATTCTGCTATTGTTGTTGAATGGTTACCCTGCTGACGCTAACCTACATTATAACTTGAGGAACCCGCATCCCTAGAATTCTGTCTTTGTTGAATCTATCCGGACTAATTATGATTCCTTCCATCTTGATATTTCCACGAAAAATTTGGATGATTCCTCCAATTTGAGTTGTAGGTGTTCTTATAGTAAGTCTTCGCTTGCTTACCTATGTTACCCACATAACTCACCTCTTCTATCACTGTAGGTCACTGAAAATGATTATGATTTCCATTACAGAAATCACAAATAGCCAAAACCGGTTCTTTACCCTGATTGTGACTCAAACTGGAAACTAATTTTTTATTCTGATTTACTTCTCTTCATAGAGCTGCCGTCTCTACAGTCAACTTGGTGATAGCATCAAGTTCCAGTCTTCCCTCAGATTGATCAAAATCGGAGTTACTATTCAAACTCTAACCACTCAACGTTGTTTCCTCAATAAGCTTGAAAGCCTTATCTGCATATTTGTTTAAAATGTTGCCATTTATTGTAGCATTCAGCATCATTTTATCCATCTTCGTCAAACATCTGAAGAAAATCTCCTATAGAAGGAAATTAGGAATGTTATAATGCGGACATCTTCTCAGCAACCCCTTGAATCTTTCATAAGATTCATACAAATTCTCCTTTGATTGCTACTAGAAATTTGTGATTTCCTTCCACAACTGAGTTGTCTTGGAAATAGGGAAAAATCATGAGAAGAATGAATTCATAAGCTCCTCCCATGTAGAAATAGCTTCAACTCCAAGCCCATCCAACCAATCTGCCGCTATTCCGGATAAGGAGAATAGAAACAAGTGAAGTCTGATGGCCTCGGTTGAAACTCCATTAAACCTAAAAGTCTCAGTCAGCTTAACAAATGAATTAATGTGCTTCATCGGGTCTTCCTTCTCTGTGCCATAAAACTAATGATTCTCTAGCATCTGAATCATGGTCAGCTTAATCTCAAAGTTGTTTGCTTTAATAGTTGGCCTCTTAATACTGTCCCTCAATGCTTCCAATATTGGTGTGGCAAAATCCATAATAGCCTGCTATTTACCATACGGTCTTCCATCTACAATATTTGGACTGGCCATATGCACTTCGACATTGACATTCTCTTTGACTCTCAAAGGTTGATTATCTTCTTCTTGATCCGTCCTTTCGTTATTCCTGAACCACTTGATGGTTTTGATCTCCTTGTTCTTAACTCTAACTTCTTATCAAAAACGGCAACAAGTTCAATAATTTCCTTCTTGCTCCTTAAATGGTACATTCTTTCCAGCTTTCTGCATAAGATCAATAAACTAGAAACTATAATCTAGACAAAGAATTTAAATAATAGTTGCTTATGCTATACCCCATTTTCCCGACAATGGCATCAAAAACTTGTAAGGATTTACCAATGTATACTAAATCACAAGTGAACGATATTAGAACAAGTAATATAGTTACAGAGAAGTAACCAAATTCGTCCTAAAGGAAACTTACAACACGCATAATCTATTAAATAATTCTTCGATCCTAGTTAAAGAATTCCAACTGTACGTTTTTATAAATTTAATTAGATAACCTAATGAATAAATATCACTTCTATCTATGCAATTGTATCACATAATTGAATTATTCATCATACTTTCATCTAATCTTTAATCCAACCATAAAATCAAGTATCTTCTATTTACTTAATTGATTAATCTAATGCAAGATCAATATGATCTCATATAAGTTATGAATTTAGATTAACTAATACATATGATAAAACGTGATAGGTATATTCTTATCCTATCACATTTCACCATACGCTTTTGGAATCTACATTAAATTGTCAGATTACAAGCAAAGTTTCCTAAAACTTATAATTACCTATAACGAAGTGATCGGTTTTGTTAGAGGATGTATTACATCACGCCAATGTATGTAAACTATAATTCAAAGCGGGCAAAAGATGTGCCACCCGTACTCATATAAATGAAGACAATTCATTCAATTATCTATGGTTGTAAGAACTAATATATACCGTAACCTTGAATTCCGATGTTTACAATTCAATTCAGATTTAGGGAGATATTTCTCACATACTATAAGAAGTAATACTTTCTTTCTCTCTCTCTCTCTCTCTCTCTCTATATATATATATATATATATATATATATATATCTATATCTTCATGTCTGTTACTAACTCTCTTATTTATATGTTCGAAATTTCGACTGGTCGGAACTCTGATACTTCAACCGGTCGGACTTCTCTAATGGTAAGAAACTACCTATAACTACCATCAACTGCTTTTTCGATTAGACGATTCTACAATACTTTGACCAATCGTTGACCTCTATGGAATGCTTTGACCGGTTGAGTTTAGAATTCTTTGACTAGTTGACGTTGTGGTGCATCCATTTTGTAAGTTTTATCGATCGGTTCTTCATTCATTTGACCGATCCTGATGCTCTCAGGAAAAATTTCGTGCAAATTCGACCAATCGAACATAAGTTTCATCGACCAGTTGAACTCCAGTTACCACAGCGATCGGTTGAACTATATTGGTTTCTATCGATTCTTGATGTCTCTGGTTCGGCCTTCATTAACACGATCGATCAAAAGTGGTTTCTTTAGACTGGTTGAAAATTGTTGATTTCCGTTTCATCATTTATTCTTTGCTCAATTCCCGTACCTGATTACAACATACTCAAAAACACATGAAATAACACATTTTTACTAATTTTCTATGACTTATGCATTCATTACCGTTTTGAGTTGCACAATTGCCTTGTCAAAATAAGGTAACAATTTCCTTCCCACGTCTGCACGCTCGATTTTAAGGATAGCCCCATCACCTGTGAATAATAGTGATCCAGGTGTCTAAGATGGAACCTAACTCTTAATGGGCACTTCTCTATGGATACAGCGAGAGGACTCTAGGAGGATAGTTAGTGATGTTTGTTCACAGTGCAACACCAATAAGGAGACTTCTATCCATGTCCTACGGGACTGCAATATTGCAAGACGAGTATGGATACCTAGAATGCATTTTTTATCACTCCGATGGAAGTTTGGCTATCCTCAAATCTTTCTAGTACTGTTTATATGGATTCCTTTCCTTGTAAGCTTATTTTTAGAGTTACCCTATGGTGGCTTTGGAAGTGGAGGAACCAATTTATTTTTGAAGGAAAAGTGAAAATTGGTCCAAAACCATAAGCTTTCGTCTTACACAAAGCTAAGGAGACCTTTCTTGCAGAGACTACATTGCACAAGTTGCGTTTGTTGACCCCAGAAAGCCAGGCCAGGACCGCTGGGTCCGCTGGATACCCCCCATAGAAGGCTGGATCAAGCTCAACTGAGTCATTTTATGCCGGAGGAGTCCTAAGAAATGCTAAGGGTAAGTGGATCTTAGGTTTCTCCAAATCCATGGGGAAAGGCTCGGTATGGGAAGCGGAGGCCATGGCTGCTCTAGCCGGTATACAACTAGCTTTATCAGCAGGAGTGCTTAGATTACACCTGGAAGTGGACTCATGGAGGTATACCAAGCACTCAGGGAATTCAACACGCCAGGACCATGGAATCCCGCTATTATACAATGTCACCAGCTCCTCTCTCGCTTCAAGGAAGTAAGATTAGAGCATATTTTTCGAGAAGCAAACATGATTGCCGATAGGTTGGCTGTTATGGGTTGTTGGTCCTCTAATGCTTAATGCAAACACCAGAACCCACCACAGTGCTTATTAGATACTTTAAGTACTGATAGAATGGGTGTTACTTGTCTCCGTCCATGCTACTAGTTGTTTATCTTTTAGCCTGAGTTCATTTTACCAAAAGAAAAAGGAAAATTTTGACAACGTTAATAAAAAAAAAGAAGAAAATCACATTAAACTTCTAGTCAGGATATGGGGAAAACTATCCCTACATTATCCGTATTCAACAATAATATGTGTCAGAGGATCTAATAATCTATGTAAACCAATGGGCTGGGATCTTGCATAATTTGCAAAGTGGTCAGCATAGCTGTTCCCTACTTGGAAAAATGTGTTTGAAACTCCGTCCTTGAGTCCTTCTAATCAGTAGTGTTTAACCAGTAAGCATCATTTTGATTGGTCTATATGTCAGTTTGACATTTTGATCAAATTAAAATCTGAGTCTTGAAAAATTATCATTTTACCATTATAGGATCCGATCATGTTTTGAGTTTGTTTTGAGTAATCGTGGCTGGGTCAATTTGTTAGGATTTGAGCCGGTTCATTTAAATTTGGGTCAGTTTACTTGTGTTTGGGCCTTTTGTTCGTTTTCGAGCATGTTTATTTGTTTACCGACTGTATTCATTATTTGACCGGATCATTTGTGTTTTGGACCCATACTATAAAAAACTGCTCTAGCCATTCGATTAACCCCATCAACCGTTTTATTTTTTTCCTATTTTCCCCTAAAATAAAGCCTCTCTATCTTTCTTTTTTGTTTTGAGTGCTACCCTTTCTTTCTTGTTTCCCATGCACTGCCTTTCGTGCTTTTCTAATCAATGCCCCTTACATTATTTTGGGAGTAAACACCATGCCTTTTGTGCTACCATCAAAATCCCGTAAAACTAATAAAACAAAACAGTAAAATATAGAAATGGAATAAAATAAAAATATAGGATAAGTTTAAATCATAAAAAATTTTCTTAAAAACTTGTACAACTCCAAGTATCCCAAATTTCAAAATTATGGTAAATTCAATATCATCCTCATGGTAAACCAAACAATCTTATTGCAAAGATAAAACCCAATAAATTTAAGCACTATAATATAATAAAAATATATGAGTAAAATCCAAGTATAAAATATAAAAAACACAGTATATATGTGTATAATCCAAATTAGTTTCTCTGATCATACTTGACAATAACTGATGAACCAGATAAACAAAGCATCACTATTAATCCGTTAGTCCATGACATAGCAATACAACCCACAATACAAGTTAAATGCCTACATATACCATATCAAACATACAATCACCATATATACTAATCAAACCAAACAACAAATAAAAGAGGTACTCAAATGTACAATGACATACAAACCAAGGCAAAATAATATTTTTCTAAAAAAATCAGAAAATATGTCAATTAAATCTTAAATTACATTTTTATCAAAATAGTATTAATTATAAAATTATTATTTATCATTTTAATTCAAAATATACTTTTCCGTATTATCGTCAAAAACTTATAACTTACAAATGAAATCTCAGATTGGAAACCGAATCACACTATTGCGATGTCGAAATTAGATAATAAGGTCACAATTGAAATTTCATGTCTGAGGTGGTGCATGGCCTAACGGTGGCGGCACATGCGGCAAGAGACGACGGCGGCAAGAGACGACGGCGACAAGTGACGGCTGCGGCGGCTCACTCCAACTACACAAAAACTAGACCAAAATGTGCAATCTTTATATCAAAATGATCCTGACAATGATAGCAACACAAATCCAGCATTCGTTTGTCAAAAGTATCACATGTGTGGTCGGAAAAGGGAGTTTTCTGATGAAGAAAACCCACTCATTCGTGGTGATATTGCTTGCGCGTCAGACCTTCGATCGTCACAAGATTACACTAGAAGCTTCCTACAGGGATGGCGCATTGATCTATGCTAGAGGTGACATGAACGGCGGCTGAAGTCATGAGCTGTATTTTCTGGTGCCACAGGAAAGGAGTTTCGGTAGAGGAGGGGAGAGAGGCGGAGAAGAAGAAGAATGAAGGAAGAAAATAAAATAACATAAAAATTTTCCTTTTTATATAATGTAAAGGCCGAAATGGCATCGTTTTGACCTTCGTGCAAAACGATGTCGTTTAGCACTAAACAATAAAATTTTATTTTTTAATTTTTTTAAAAAATATAAAATAATTTTAAAAAATACATATAATCTTAGAAAAATCCTAATAAATGGGATATGGGTTCAAAAATTATGAAAATTTTACCAAAAATCCAGAAAAACCATATCTTTCATGTGACAACCAACAAATATTTAACTATAAATAAAATACCATAAAAAATAATAAAATATATTTTAAAATCATTAAAAATTAAACCATACCATATAATCTTTAAATACATGCCTAAAAATATTTTAAAATCACAATATCACACAAGCATTCCATCCAACACAAAATATACAAGAAAAGAAAATTACCCAACTATCCTTCAACATAAAATACAAGATCAAGCCATATGTTTACAAGTGGCAACCAAAAACTCGAGATTTACATCATGTATGAACAACACAATAAAGAGTTATTAGTTATTTCATTTTCCTTTAGTTTTGTTTACCTAATTCTATAATTATTTCTGGTTCATTTTCTCTTGATTGTCTAATTAATCTCCATTACACTCGGTTTTGTGCGTTCACTTGTTAGGATCTATGTTCACTTGTGGGCTTTCTAAGGTAAGAATTCTAGTGTGTCTGTGTGTGCTCATGTATCCATCAGGAGCCTGAGGGATCTATAAGGAGTCCCTTTCTGATCATCTTTTGTTATTTCGAGTTGTTTATATTCTCACTGTGTATATTTGCTTAGGTGATTCTGGATCGCATGACAAGGGAAAAGGCGTCGCCACTGTTTCCTCTGTATAGGTGAGAGTCTACGTATTATCGGTTTGATAAAAAACTATCTTTCATTTACAAATTCAAATATAATACTACATGGTTTTGAACGGAGGCTTGTACCCTACATTATGTGACCTCTATTACTAGTTCTTTTTGTGTGCTTACCATGTTGTTTAATTTTTTCGTAGGTTCTTTATTAATCCTGATTGCTTGATGTGCGTTAGATGAATCTTGTGATGTGATGTGCCTTGTCCATGTTTGGATATGTTATGATTTTGCAAGATCAGATTGAGGATCTCGTCTACAAGTTACATTATTAATGGGAAGTTTATTAAAGATTAGTATGTGCGTGTAGGTGATTAGTGTGTGTGAGTTTTGGCAGGTTTTCATGGGTTAGATCGTGAAATTGTTGGGTGTGCGTGCGATTGTTTTCATGTCCAGTTGATAATAGGGGATTGAGAGAAATTAGTCAAAGAAAATAATGGATTTCTAGAGTGTGACCTATTGGACTATAGAGTCTAACCTTGTTAGACTTAGATGTCTTAGTGGTCTGTTAGGCTTGTTCAATTGGTTGGTCTACGTTTAGTGTGCAATCATGGTCGGAGGTGAGTGACCCAACGGTCTAACTGAGTAGTCCGACTGGATGTGGTTGTAGAACCAGTTGGTCATGGTCGGAGGACCAACCAGCAAGATTAATTGTTTCGACTGGTTAGACCAAATGTGTAAGAAGCTAAAATTTTCGACTTGCTTAGGCCGAGAAGCCAAAGGGAGGAACATTGAGATTAACAGCCCTTAACCTATAGTTCAGAATCATTTACAAACTTATGCTTCGGTCCATATATTTTTTGGGATATTATTCATTATTGAAAATTATTGTAATAATTTATTTAATGATTGGAAAATTATTAAGGAAGTAGTATTGGTGATTTTGGAATTTTAAGACCTTAAATTGGTCTATTAATGGTATTTAAAGGTGTACGATCGGTATTTGATTTTTAGTAAATCATATATTTATGAGAAAGATAATTTTATTGTACTAATAGATAGTACTATTCATCATGAGTCTATAAAAAATTTCTGTTTTTGAAGTAATATAGTAATTTTCATGAATTTTAGAAGATTTTATATAATTAATAAATATAAATATTATTATTTAATATATTATTATTTTAATAATATTTTATTTGGGAGTCAAAACAACATTGGTCAATGTCATTTTGAGTGCGGGTACCAAAATGCACCAGGAGGTGCCGCTTTGATCAGATGACTTCGTTTCGTATACCCCCTATACGATATCATTTTAGAGCTACCATCGAATGTTGTTGTCCCCTTCCTGGTTCTTGCCCTTTTCCAGTCATTCCAACAGAATAAAATCTTGTTATGCCTTATCCTATTTTACTTCGTGTCCAAGCTCGAAAAATAGTCTCTCAAGTCCATCTTCTTCTCGTGAGCCTATCCCGATGATTTTTGTGTTGTTTCCGGTCTTTTACTATTGGATTCAGGTAAAGTTCAATCTGAAATAATCTGGATCTTATTCTTCTTCACGTGTGCTATTTAGGGTGTGAAGTATGATGGTTTATACATGGTTGTGATCTGATTTATGTGTTCTTTGACTTAGTATAGATTAGAATGAATGTTATTGCATAATTGGAGATTCAGAAATTAGGACCTGCAGCTGGTTCGACTGGAGGTTGAAGATGACCCAGTTGAAAGATGGGTCGTCAGCTCCAACAAACGTGTGATAGGTCATTCGAGTCCTTTATGAATGACACGTCGCCTGCGAGAGCAGGTGACGTGTCATTCGAAGATAAGGGTAGGTATGGTCCCGAGCCTTAGGCTCGGGTGATGTGGCGTGCTCTAATTGGGTTGTGTGTCATAAATCCAGAGGTTTGGGAGATGGCTTGGCAGCACCTAATGTTGCCAAGTGGCACTTTCTGGTTGGTCGAAAATAAATAAAATTTAAAAAATAGAAAAATCGATAGAAATAAAGGAAAAATTGGAAAAAAATAGTCCCAAAAACTAAAAAAAAAACTAGAATCAACAAGGATTCTATGGTACAAAAATTTATGAAATTGGAGTTGGTTTGATGTAGAACAAGATTAGAAAAAAAAATAGAAAAAATATCTGAACCGATTTTGAGTTGGTTATCGGATAGAAACACATCAAATTAAAGAGATAGATGTGTGATTTTATGTGTAATTATGTAATCTACTTTATGATATTAAAGAATTGGCTATGATTGCATGAGTAGATGGATAATTATTGATGTAGGATTTTAAGGAATCAATCCAGGAAACATGTGTGGGCTCTTCGAACATTATAGAGAGGATGAATTTTATTTACTTGTTTTAGTACTAGCATGAATTAATTTGATTATCAAAGAAGTAATTAAATAAATTGTGAGATCTTGACCTTTTGGGCTAGTTGGGCCGAAGGCCTAATTGAACTTTGGTGATGAAATTAGTGTGCTTTGAACTATAGCCCATGGTTTATTATGAATATAATGGATTTTTTTAGTATTTGTGAAGAATGATTGGAATTTATTTGACTATCTCATCAATTTAAGTCACTATGCACTCTTAAGGCCCACACGAGATGCAGTTGGATTTTCATGACCTTTATCCGTTCTTTATGAGTCATCGGAACTCATTGGTGTCAATTTGAGGTTTTGACTCCGGAAAAGGAATATCGGAGTGTGTTTTTTTGGAAAACAGGGATCTAGAGGTATTTAGATCATTTTACCACCCAGTACCCGTCATATTTAGAAATATGAGCTTTGTGATATGTGTATTAATGGAATATATACTATTAAGTTTTAAAAGAAGTGTTAAGGACATTATGATCAATTAATTGTATTTTAGGAGATTTATCGTGATTAATGAGATATTAATTCTATTTAAGTATTTTGTGGATTAAAAAAATCATATGATGAGTTATATTGATGGTTTTGATGTTTTAAGACCTTGGAAAGGTCTATTGATCAATTATAAGGGTTGATAATTTTTCTAGGAATTTTCGGATGTGTAATTCTATTTATTATGATTTTTCTAAAGTGAATAAAGGAATATTTGATTTTTAATAAATTATAACTTTTTGAGAAAAATAATTTTCAACTTCCAATTGATAGTAGTATTTTTAAGAAGTGTATAGAAATTTTAGAAATATTTTTCTGATAAATTTGATGTTTATTACGAATTTCTAAAGATTTTAGATAGAAAATATTAATTTTTATTATATAATTATAATATTAAAAAAATATATTTAATGAAATGACAAAGGGCATGTTGTTTTAACCAGGATTGGTTAAAACGACGACAATCCCTATCATTTTAATTGTTAAAGGAAAAGGGAAGGGTCATATAATAAAACAACGTCATATCGAGTATTAGCCACACAACGTCGTTTCATCCCCTATGCCAACTACCACCTCTAATCTCCCAGTTTTCACCATTGGCCCGTGATAACGGGATAAGAAAAAGGATATAACGAGATGTTCGGGCCATATCCCGTACTCCCTCAAAAAAAAAAAATACTCCCAAGCAGCGATTTTTGTGTGAGGTGCTCTCTTCCGAAACTTTCTACACTATTATTATGCTGCAATCGTGAGAGTATTGTGCGTAATAGGTAAGGTTTAAGGGTTTTTGACTGTAAAATTTCAGATGCATGTTAGTGATAAATTAAAGCTATAAATTGATAGATCCATGTGGGGTTAGGCTCATAATCATCGTACATAGGTTTTGGTAAGGAGATAATTAAGTTTTGTGGTGTTTGAAGGGTATTGGAATTCTGGAAAAAACCTGCAAATCATAGTCTGGAAGTTGAAGAAGACCCGACCAGACGATGGGTCATTCACCTCCAGATTGTGTGACAGGTCGTTTGCAAAAGGAGGCAGATGACATGTCGCCTCCATGAGCAGCCAACGTGTTGTTTGTAGGGTGCGATAGGGCAATACTCAAGCCTGAGGCTCGGGCAACGTGGCACATTAGGAATGGGACGAATCTCATGAACCTGTAGGTTTGGACATGCTTTGGTGATGACATGTGGTGCATTATGGTTGGCTGGAATTAAAATAACTATAGAAAATGGAAAAAATGGGCAGAAATGATGTGAAAATGGGGAAAAAGTAGGAAAATGGAAAAAAATTGGAAAATATTACAGAAAATACTAGATTAAATGAGAAATCTAGTGATATAAAAATTATTGAATTTGGAGTTGATTTGATATGTCAAATAAATCATACAAAATTTTAGAAAAATAGGGAAAAATAAGAAAATTTTCCAATTTGGTTTCAAATTGATATGAGGGTAGAAACACATCGATTAAAGGGGTTAGATGCATGATTTTTATGTATTATTTTGTATTGAAAGTGATTTCTAAAGATATTGGTTATAATCATGCATAGATGGATACCTACAAATGGTAGGACTTTGAGGAATCAGTCTGACAAGCCATCGACGTGTGTGGGCTTCAAAACCCGTGAGTGGATGGAAATTTTATCATTCTGAATATCAACATGAAATATTGCATGAAAATTAGTAAGATAATAAGTAGATGAATCGAAAACATGTGTGAGCTATAAGAGCATGCGATTTGATATGTTGTTTGCTATGTTATTCATTAAAATGCATGTTATGTTATGAATCGCATAAATATGATATGCCATGCTAAAGTATGATGAATGAACAATATGATTCTGCTTTGTTGTGTGTTTATATCATAATACATTGAATATATTCAAGTATGAGTATGCAAAGTACGAAGTTGTATAGGGTGACCTATATAACCCGTGAGAGCTCTCCAGGTCTGGTAGCAAGGCATGGAGATGCCAAGAAAGAAGTATAAGGCGATATAGGGACTACACGAGCAAGCCGACAAATACAAGACAGGATCCTGCAGAGCGGGGACCGCTTAGGCAAAGCTACCATCACCTAACACCCCAGAATCCTCAGTGGTTTTGGGAAATGGTAAGTAATAACGAAGGTAAGCATATAGTACCACTGACGAATCTCAGTCTTACTCTTGGCGCTAGACGGACTGTGAGCTAATGCCAAGACTAATCATAGTCTTGTTGTGCATGAAATTATTATGTGTGCTGACTGTGACTTGTTGATGCATTCGTATGCCTGTATGCCCAATACTATTTTTGTGTATCCATGTGTTTATAGTATGTGCTTTTCCCGTCCGCTCACCTGGCAAGGTTCTGCTAGATCACTTGATCTAAATTCAAATAGGAATGGACATGAACGTAGCATCCCTCTTGACAGATAGACAGTTGAGGATCAATATGATTTAAAGCTAGGATTCTTTTATTGATTCTAGTATACGCGGTACATGATATGTATTTTCCTAGTCTGCATGTATGATATTTTGTAACCAGTGAACCTTGATTAACTATAAATAATTTGTAAATCATATAAATGTATGTGGGACTAAGTAATAATAAATATTCCATGATGTTAACCCAGTCAACATTTTTTTTCCTTTTTCTTCCTCTATTTATTTAATTAACATAATATTTCATTTACCTTTATTGTCGAATTTTATTCTATCCTTGTAGGTTCGTTATATGCATCACCAAGTGACCTGCAGAGTATATAGTGGGACTATGGCGACTATCGCATGAAATTTTTGGGTACCAGGGTGTGATATAAATGATTATGTGAAATGCTATGCATACGATGTGATTGATCGTAATGCAGTATGCTTATGCTTAGTCTGATGTTCCATGATATGACATGATATGTGCGGTGCACTTAGTATGGCATAATAAATGTTAAGCATGCAATGAATCAAATGTATAGGATATACGAAATGTGAAATGCACAGGCACAGCATAGGGTAACTTATGTGACTCTTGAGAGCTCTCCGAGTATGGTAATGTTGCGCAGATATGCAAATTATATCGAGGCTATAAGGTGGGACAGGGACGACACGAGCAAGTAGATGAACACAAGACGGGTACCTGTAGAGTGGGATTCGCTTAAGTGGAGCTACCATCACCTAATGTCCTGGCGGCGTCAATGGAATGGGAAATGTGGTAAAAAAGGAAAAAGGTAAGTCGGAAACTCAGTTCCAATCCCGGAAATTAATAGACTGAGAGTTATTGCCAGCCCGCTCATGGTCTTGATTGCTTTGAATGTTGTGCGATTATTCCATATTTAACTGTGACTGTGATATATACCTTTGACTCGTTGAGCCTTTAATTGCATGCCTGTGTGTTTGTTAATAAGTGCATGATTGTCTGTGTTCTTTGAATACATTTTTCTCGTCCGCTCACCTGGCAGGTTTCTGCCAAGCATTGGCATTATTGCAGGGTTAAGGAATAAAAGCTCACTCCTCGACAAGACACGAAGACTTAAGTTGATTGTGAGAATTTGAAGATCGTATGTGGAATTATATTTATAGTTGTTCTCCTATGTCAGTTTTTTTTAATGATTTATTGATATGCCATTGATATCGAATTTAAGCATGTAAATATTATGTTATGCTCATCGTGAAATAAGTATTCTTGGGGTTTGCAATGTCATCCGAAGACATCATTATTTCTGTTATATCCATTATGCCATCTAATTAGACTCATATTCTAGAGTCGACTCTGTTTTTTATTATTATGCCACTAGCCTTTTAAGTTTATTATATGTATTGTCGTGTGTTATGACAGTGTATATAGTGGGCCTACAACACCTGTTACACAAAATTTTTGGGTTCCAAGGCATGACAAGATCTATCCAACCGGTATTTTTCATTTGTCCTCCTTTGTTCATCGACCTTCCTTTGTATTCCCGAGTGTTCCTAAATATTTTCTGAGATTTTTTTTTCTGCGATGTTTGTATCTAGTGAGCAAATTATATGTCTGGTAAGTGAGTTTTACTATTCGGTAAGTAATTCTTGATGTGAGAATAAATCTGGTCAACTGAGTTTTTACTTGGGTATTCTTAAGGATGTTTGTGTTGCATTGCACGTATCACTCTTTTGTAAACGTATTATTGTTTTATAAATGTATTCTAGTTTTATAAACGTACTCTTCGATTCTATGTGTATATATAAGTTTTGTATCCTATAGATAGTTATGTTCGCTTGGCCAATGAGAGGTGAGTTTACGGAATCTCAGTGTTACGGAAGAGTTACTTGCTAGTTTGGGAGTTGTTGGAAGATGTTATATATTGTCTAACACATGTTTTGCAGGCCTATCAGTTGTACTTGGAAACAGGTATATTGTTATGTATTTCTCTACTTAGTCTCGGATAACACTAGCAGTACAGATTACATATATGTATTTTCAAAAATTAAAAACTAACACTGCCAGTGGGCTTCCACTTTCCTATTGCAGAGGTTACTTGTGAAATATTTTCATATCCACCCCAATAGGTTTTTAGGTATGAGTAGCCCATGTGTTTAGTTGTTAACATTTGAGTTATAAACCTAATGGGCTGATTTCTATACTACATTTTATACCACTTGCACTGCATTGTGCTCTGTATTGTGTGTGCACTTTAGTGGCATCAGATCCAATCGTTTTAAAATTAACTATTTTATTGTTGGTTTTGTATATGTCTCTGTTACACCATAAGTCTTATGATGCCATAACTTTCACTGAGGTCCTTGTGATCTCATCCCATTGTTATTTCCCTTTTTCAGGCTTAGTGTATGAGCAATGGCTGTATCGCTTTAAGGTTGAGTATTTGGATACCTTAGGAGCTGGACTATTGCATTTGCACTGCATTATACAGTTTTATTGGCACTTTGTTTTATTTAAGACTCATGTTATTTTGGAATTTGGACACATTTTATGTTATTGAATACAGACTGTATTTTGGGTCTTACATTTGATTTTTTCAGTTATGGGTCCAAGACCTGGTTTGTAGTTTAGGCTTGTGAGTTATGGATCTATTTATATGTTGGATTCTTGCTTTATAATAAAGTCGTTCGCTGTATTTTTAGTTACTCCGATTAATGTTTATTATGTCAAATATTAACTAACCATTGGATATGCTCCTTTTCATTCAAGTTAAATGCTACTTATTTTGGGAATTGTGTTTTAAAAAAACAGATAATCTTGCGCAATCTTGATTTTTCTGTCTATTGGGCTAGTCCAGGTTTTATGATGGTAAAGATCCGAAGCTCTTACAATGTGAGTCCAAGCTGCACTTCATTCCCCATGCAGCAGCTCCTTCCTAATTTGGTGAGAGGAGATGAGAATATTTATTCACTCATAAATCCTTATAGGAAAAAACTGTTTTTTGTTCTTATAAAGAAGATATCTCTCGTCTCGCACCAATTTAGGTGCTACCTAAATACAAAAATCAATAATAATAGTAAACTATAAATCTTAATATTATTGTGTATGATGAATTTTAAATTTAAATATTTATCCCATACATATGTTCATTGTGGATATTAAGTGAATTACAAATATAGGAATAGTTCTACATTAATGATGAAAGCATAATAATAACTAAATTAGAAACTAAAAACAAAACTTACATACTGATAAAGAAATTATTGTGTCTTATTTAATGAACAAATTTTAACGACAAAAGAATAAAAACCTTAACATTAAAATTTAATATTTATAAAAATAAATTATATCACACCGATAATCTTACTATAAATTTAGCAAGAGATAGGATAAATGAGTTATAAGAGAATTAATTCAAAATTCAATTTATATTCTACATCATATACCAACATAATTATCTTATATTCATAAGTACGAAAATAAAGTAACTGGACATAATCATAATAAACATTAGAGTTAGCAGAAGAATATAACAGTTCCTAAAAAGCTAAAAATTCTTAGGACAAATAGAGATTATATATAAAAATTAAAAATTTTTAAAAGAGGAGATAATATATAATAATATTCAGTGATATACATATTTGTAAAAGAGGCAATGTTGTCATGACTTGTGAACTTCAAACATGACCGCCTGATTCAAGTCGATAACATTAAAAAATCACACACAATTTCTTCAATAAATTGATTCGATCCCATAAAAGAATCACTGGACAAGTTGAGCTTTAACTTATTGAAAGGATAGTCTCCCTTGCATCCGGTAGCTAACTCATCTAACAACCTTACAATCTAGTCTAATCTCTTGTCCCCCCGTTATGCTACTCATCTTTATCATTGACTTGACGAAAGCCTTTTCAAACTCTTCTTTGGATGTAGCGAATTTGGACACCAGTGCCTTGGTTTTGGGTATGGTGAGGAGGGCTTCATCCGAAGAGAAAAGACTTTTGCCTTGGATGAGCAACCTGTAGTATGCATTGTCAAACAAAGTAGTGGAAGAGTCTGTGGTGGCACCGGCATTTTTAACTTTGTTGTGCATGGGACATATACTCCTCAAGCTAGCCGCAAAAGACGGGTTCAGCGTTGGGTCAATGTCAAGAGTGGAATTGAAGTTGTGGATTCTGTTCTGGAAGGATGAACAGTGAGAGAACCCGAGAGTGTGACCTCCTGCAAATGTATTTTTTAGTCATTATTGAGAGAACTGATGTACACAATGCAATTGATCATGAGTTTATTTGCCACATTATCCAAAGTTGGGAAATCATATGACACCGGTGACACAGGTGACACAGGTGACACAGGTGACACAGGTGACACAGGTGACAGCCCTTAAAAATGGTCGATGCATGCAGTTGTATGATTTACCTGAAAGAGCCACAAGATCTGCTAGGGAAAGGCCTCTCTGGGAGAAGCTTTGCTGTAACTGAGAAATGTTGAAGGTGGGGGCTGGTAATTGCTTGGTCTCACTCGCTTTTGAAATTCTTCCATCTTTTCTTCCTTTGGGAACATCCCAAGTGGGGCCTCCAGACTGGCATAAAATACAGAAAACGAACAGGAAAATTATATTAGACATTATCATGCATATAAGTATATATGAACTATCTAAGCCAGATATTGGAACAGTTCCAGCATTACAAGCAACACCACGTCTAGAGGAACTCACCAAAGCCACTGCGTCTCTTGCAGCAAGAGCCAAAATGTCAGCGCAAGAGACCACACCCGGGCACAATTGTTCTACAGCTTCCTTAGCATTGTCGATAACATAAAACGCATGCAACGAAATGTTAGGTGGGCCAGCTTTCTCTGCCTTGTTCTTTCCCTTGGATTCCAGGAGCACTGAAGCATCGCAACCCTTAACAAACAAAATGAAAAATGGAAGGGCACGCAAATTACTCCTGCATGTCTTTGAATAAAGCTCAAGACATATAAATTCTTAGAGGTTAAAACTAAGGATATGGTACTCTGATAAAGCAGTCATGAAATTGCATCCGAAGCAGCGCAGCTGGAACTGTCTTATCGTTCAGTATTGCTTTGTTGACAGCGTACGTAACTGTGGGTTCCAGCTGAGGACAAGTCTGGTCATAGTAGTTTAAGCTCAACGCACTCACGGGTGAAGATATGGGCAGGGTGAAAAGGGCGAAAACAAGAGGAAGAACGGCTTTCATAGTTCACCCTTGCCAGCTAACTCACACAGCGTTTCAAACTTGATTTGTCTTGTGATGACTTAGGAAAGTTGATTGGTATTTATAAGAAAGTGCAAAATTCATATGCATGGCTTTGGGGAGAATTAAACAGGAGTAGTTAGTTAGGATGTGGTGGTTAGCAGATTTGGTGATCCAGAACCTTATCTTACGAGTGGAGTAGTGTTAAAAGCACGCAGATAGAAGAATATATATATATATATATAAGCTTGTCATATTAGTTTGCTATTAATCAGTCCAGCATAAAAGGTCAATGTCAAATGGGAGAGTATATCTGGCTTGCAAGATGTAAGACATTACAGTCATGTCACATTTGATTCATGATCAGAGAATTTTTAGGTTGCTGTTATATAAATAACTCATCATCAAATTAAGAATCAACTCAATTATTTTTCTACAATTTTTCACAATACCTTACAAACCAAGATATGTTGGCTTCGGTGAATGAACCGTTCAAATCCCGAGAAGCGATTGATTTATTATCAATAAATATAAAATATTATTAAAAAAGTAATTTTTACTAAACAATATGGAAATTGTAATCATCGATTGTAGAATTACATTTAGAGACTAGATTATTACTATATTATGTACGTCAATGTTTAGAGATTAGAACGGGGTCGGGATACTCTTTATTAATAATAAAAATAAATCAGCATCCATATATGGTAAAACCATTTCGACTTTTATAGGAAGACAAGATGAGCCAAAACAGGTAAGCAGCGGATTACCTGCAACTGCAACCTTTTTCAAGTCAAGAGAACAGTATCTGAAGCCAAACTAGGTCCCGCCAAAGTATGAGAGAGACCAAACACTAGCATACAGAATATGGTGTGGTGGATGAGGTTGAACCATTAAAGCAATGTCAAGCTTTTTGTAAGAGGCAGCTATCTTTGTGTCTGTATCAACTGAATCAATAGCTTTACCTGGCATAAAAATAGGATTATGTTGGGTTAACCAAAGGCATGATGGGATGGAAATGATGCCATAAGGGATGAGTTCACCCAACAGGAGAGGTGGAGCTACTTGGCCGGAACAGGTAAGTTTTGTTCCTTCAAACTACTGCATTACTTATAAAATATAATATTTCATTGTAAACGTACTGCGCAAGGAGAATGCCTAATCTTTGATATATATGAAAGAACAAAAAAATAAAAGAGAGAAAGAAAATGTAGCGGAGAAAAGTAACAATATACGCTTGTAACTTTATTAGGTGGCACCCTGAAATACCTTGTAATACCTACTGCATGTCAAGAGACCATTGGATGCATAATGGGCATTTCTCTCCGAAAACAGCAAGAAAATATAAAAATGATTGGGCAACTTCTTTACAATCCGTAAGGTACTGTTAGTTGGTGTTGTTAGCATTCCACATTCCAGATTCCACCCTACCGCATCTCTATCTCCCTGTTTCAACTTTATATAAAATAATTAAGGATCTCATAGAAAAGAACTATTCCATTCTCAGGCAAATTTCTGAAATTTGGGATACTTCAAATAAGAGCAATATCGAAATTCAAGCATAAGACAATACTAATCTACTTTGAAATTCTGGATTTTATTGGATATTATTGGGTTTACAGCAGAAACTTCCCGTTGATCTTTTGGATCTTTGTCGTGTAGATCTTACTAGCATTTTGAAAAAAGAAGACTTTGTAACTTTAAGAATTAGGACAAAATAAATTGATTTGTTTTTTTAAATTTTTTTTTCTTCTGACTCATTTATGTTCTTATGTAGTGAAATTTTAAATTTATTGACATGTCAATTTCATCCACATCAGTGTTTACCACAAAAGTCCGTTGATAAGTCAATTTGATCTACATCAGTATTTAACTTCTTTGTCAAACATTGAGCGAAATTATTCTATTATGGATGAATGTAAGGAGAAAATTTATTTTAATGTTTTCTTACTTTTTTATTAGTCTATCTTATATTTTTATACACATATATAGTATCAATAAAATATTGATGATGTAAGTACTTGTTAGTTGCCCGTGGGTATATTTTTAATTTTATAAAATAAAAAATAAGAAAAAATAACCTATTAAAGGTAATTGTTGTAGAATATAAAATAAGAAGAATTGAGGAAAAATAATATAAACCTTTAAAAGAGAATAACAATAGAAATATAAGAATTTGAGAAGAGAAGAACAAAAAAGAAAACTAAGAACAATATAGAAAGTATAATATCTTTATCAAGTACTCAAGCAAGTGTGTAAAACAAATAATGTTACCACTTATTTATAGGTAACATGATAGGGTACATGAAGAGACATTGGGAGATGAAGAATATTGTAGTTACAAAATATTCATTACATAATTGAATAGACATACTAAAGTTTGTCTTTTCAATCTCAAAACCTTTGATATTCATAACACTCCCCCTTGAATATTTTGGATATTAAGAATGTGAGTATGAAATCAGAATACTGCCTCATTAAAAACCTTACTAAGAAAAACCAAATGGAAATAAAAACTTAGTGAAGGAAAAAAAAGTGCAGTGGATACTCCCTCTTAGTCATCTCTTTAAATCTTTCAAATGTTGCATTCCGATCTTTCGAACAAGCTTTTCAAATGTTGATGCGAGAAGAATTTTAGTAAATAAATCAGTCAGGTTATCACTTAAGCGTATTTGTTGAACACTGATTTCCCCTTTGCTTTGAAAATCATGAGTAAAGAAGAATTTTGGTGAAATATATTTTGTCTTGTCACTCTTTATGTAGCCTTCCTTCAATTGAGCTATACAAACAGCATTATCTTCATACAGTGTAGTTGCAAGTTCTCTATCACTTGATAATCCACTTGCTTCTCTTACGTGTTGTGATATTGATCATAGTCAAATACATTCACGACTTGCTTTGTGAATTGCTAAAATCTTTGCATGGTTAGAAGAAGTAGCAACCAAAGTTTGTTTCACCTACCACCATGAAATGACAGTATTACCTATAGTAAATAAATAACCTGTCTGCGATCTGGCTTTATGTGGATCTGACAAATATCTTGCATCTACATAACCAACTAAATCAAAAGTGCATAAATTTGAATAATATAAACCCATATCCATTGTCCCTCATAGATATCTAAAAATATGTTTAACTCCATTCCAATGTCTTCGAGTTGGGGAAGAACTATATCTTGCTAGTAAATTTACTGCAAATGATATGTCAGGTCGAGTGTTATTATCAACATATGTAAGTGCACAATAGCACTAAGGTATGAAACCTCAGGACTTAAGAGTTCTTCATTTTCTTCACGAGGTCGAAAAATATCTTTTTTCACATCAAGTGACCTCACAATCATTGGTGTACTTAATGGATGAGCTTTATCCATATAAAATCTTTTAAGAACTTTATCCACATAATTTGATTAATGAATAAATATTCCTTCACTTAGATGCTCAATTTGAAGACCAAAACAATATCTTGTTTTTCCAAGATCTTTCATTTCAAATTCATTTTTTAAATAGCTAATAGTTTTATCTATCTTTTCACGAGTTCCAATGATATTTAAATCATCAACATAAACAGCTATTATAACAAAACCAGATCCATATCTTTTTATAAAGACACATGGACAAATTGGATCATTTTTGAAATTTATTTTAATCAAGCATTCACTAAGGCAATTATACCACATCCGTCCAGATTGCTTCAATCCATATAGAGCTCTATTTAACTTTATTGAATAAATTTCTCGGGAATTTGATTTATTTGTATCTTGAAATTTAAATCCTTCAGGGATTTTCATATATATATTAGTATCCAACGAGCCATACAGATAGGTTGTAACTACATCCATTAGACGCATTTCAAGCTTTTCATGTACTGCCAAACAAAGTAAATATCGCAATGTTATTGCATCCACCACTGGAGAGTACATCTCATCATAATCAATACCCGGTTTTTGGGTACAACCTTGTACGACGAGTCTTGCTTTATATCTCACAACTTCATTTTTCTCATTTTTTTTCCCACAAATACCCATTTATATCCCACCAGTTTTACACCTTTTGGTATATGGACTACAGGTCCAAAAACTCCACGTTGTTCAAATGAGTTTAATTTTGATTGAATTGCGTCTTTCCACATTGGCCAATCATTTCTAGTTTTACATTCCTCCACAGAGGTAGGTTCAAAATCCTCACTTTCTTCTATAATATTTAGCGCTATATTATATGCAAAAATATTGTCGACAAGTATTGAGCTTCGGTTCCATCTTGTTCCTGTAGTGACATAATTAATCGAGATCTCTTCATTCTCTTGTATTTCTTCTAGAATTTTATTAATTATGTCAACTAGATTTTCCAAAACAATATCCTCCTCATGAGCATCTTGTGCAGTTGTTGTTTTCTTTTTCCGAGGATTTTTATCTTTAGAATGAATGGTCTTCCACGTTTTTGACGTGGTCTAGATTCACTAACAATTTTAGATTGTCCTTCAGGGACATCAATTCTTATCGGAGCATTTACAACTAGAACATGAGACCTAGTTATTCTTTTAAGGTCAGTAAATGCATCTGGCAGTTGATTTGCAATCGTTTGTAAATGAATTATCTTTTGAACTTCATGTTCACATTGATTTATTCGAGGATCAAAACTAGATAATGATAATTCATTCCAAGAGATCTTCATTTCCAACAGTTTATTTTCTCCCCCAAGTGTTGGAAATATAGTCTCATCAAAATGACAATTAGCGAATTGCCGTAAATAAATTTCTAGTTAATGGCTCAAGATAATTAATGATAGATGGAGACTCATATCCAACATATATTCCTATCCTTCTTTAAGGACCTATTTTTGTACATTGTGGTGGAGAAATTGGAACATATACCGCACAACCAAAAATTCTTAGATGGGAAATATTTGGTTCCTGACCAAGAACCAATTGCATCGGAGAGTGTTCATGATAACTTGTTGGCCTAATGCGTATAATTATTGTTGCATATAAAATGGCATGTCCCCAAGCATAAACTGGAAGTTTGGATCTCATAAGCATAGGTCTTGCAATTAAGTGTAAGCGTTTTATAAATGATTCTGCAAGATCATTTTGTGTATGAACATAAGCAACAGGATGTTCAACCTTTATTCCAATAGACATGCAATAATCTATAAAGGCTTTTGATGTAAATTCATTAGCATTATCCATTCGAATAGACTTTATCGGATAATCAGGAAATTGAGCTCGCAAATGAATTATTTGTGCAAGCAATCTCGCAAATTCCATATTACGAGATAATAATAAACATACATATGACCATCTGGTTGATGCATCGATTAAAACCATAAAATATCAAAATGGTCCACATGGTGGATGTATAGGCCCACAAATATCTCCTTGAATTCTTTCTAAAAATTTTGGAGATTCAATTCCAATTTTTGCTAGTGATGGCCTTATTATTAATTTGCCTTGAGAACAAGCAGCACATGAGAATTCAATAGATTGAAAAATCTTATTCATTTTCAATTGATGACCACAAGAATTCTCTATTATTTTTCACATCATCGTTGAACCGGGATGACCTAACCGGTCATGCCAAATTTTAAACACATCATTAAACTGATGGTTTATTATAAAATGAGATTCTATCATTGTAATACTTGTGTAGTACAATCCGGAAGAAAAAATGGATAATTTTTCTAATATATACTTTTACCCGAAATTATAGAATTCATGCAAAGATACTCAATACTTCATTCATTCATTGTCTCAATATGATATTCATTCAAACGAATATCTTTAAAACTTAACAAGTTTCTTTAAGACTTAGAAAAGTATAATGCATCTTCTATCATTATTTTGGTTCCACCAGATAGAATAATATTTGCTCTTCCGGAGTCCTCAATCAATCTTGTACTACCACTTATTGTATATACATTGGTTTTTCTATTATCCAAATAAGAGAAATATCTCTTATCTCTCAATATTATATGCGTTGTGGCACTGTCACCCAAACATATTTCCTTGGCATTCATCTTAGATATATCCATGCCAATATCCATTCTCTTCATTGAATAAATAAAATTAATAAGAAAATATAAAATAAATTAAAATATAAAAAGAAAATATGAATAAATAAAACAAAATAAATAGACTTTTATTATAATAAAACAAGAGAACATAATTGAAATTTGCATAGTTATAAAATTAAAATCATTCTTGATTTCTTGCACTTTCATCATTTGGATCATTAAGAAAATCAGAAACATCCAAGTGCGTTATATCCTCAAGGCCATTAGCAAATTCAGTGAAATCATCTTGGACAAAGTTTGTCTCAACATTCTTGCCTTTAGACTTCAAATATTCTTGATATAGGTCAGCAAAATATTTTGGTGTATGACAAGTACGTTGCCAATGACCTTGCATTCCACATCGATGACAGTTACTAATTGTAACTTTTTTCTTTATGCCACTGATTATTTTTCCAGGTCCTTCATCCTTTACAATTTTCTGATTTTGAAAGATTAATTTACTTGATTGACCACCACCATGACAAAATTTATTATAACCTTGTCCTCATCCTCGTCCGTAGTCTCGACTATGACCACGACTATGGTTATAAGATAGCATCACATTCACTTCAGGGAATGGAGCAGAACCACTAGGACAAGATTCATGATTTCTCATCAATAGCTCATTGTTTTGTTCAGCCACCAGAAGGCATGAAATCAACTCAGAATATTTTGTGAAACCTTTTTCATGATATTGCTATTGTAAAAGCACATTTGAAGCATGAAAAGTAGAGAATATTTTTTCAAGCATATCAATATTAGTGATATTTTCTCCACATAATTTTAATTGTGAGCTGATTTTAAATAATACCGAATTATATTCATTCATATATTTAAAATCTTGTAAACGAAGATGCATCCAATTATAACAAGCATTTGGAAGTATCACTGTTTTCTGGTGATCATACCTTTCGTTTAAATTTTTCCGAAGATCTGCAGGATCTTTTACTGTGAGATATTCAAATTTCAATCCCTCATGGAGATGATGACGAAGAAAAATCATAGTCTTTGCCTTATCTTGATTCGATGCTTCATTTGATGTTTTGATTGTTTCTTCAAGCCCTTTGGCATCCAAATTAATTTCAGCATCCAATATCCATGATAAATAATTATTTTCAGTAATGTCGACAGCTTCAAACTCAAGCTTTGCAATATTTGCCATTGTAAAACTATAAAATATTAAAAACACATAAAATTAATCACATAATAAGATAAAAAATAAATTTTTAATTTAAACATAAGAAATAATCTATAAGAATAACATTTAATGATAGTAATATTATGATAATATAATATTAAAAATTTAAATTTTATTATTTATTTCTTTTAAGATTGTATTAGAGTAATGATTATATTATAAAATTGACATAAATTATTTTTTAATATAACATGTATTTAAACAAATAAAACAATCATGAACTTAAAAATATAGGAAAATAAAATTTAAGAACATGCAATATGAAATAATAATATTACAACATGACTATATCTAAATAATTATAAAAATATACTCACCCAATTATACCTTTGTAAAAACTAAGATTCTTATTTGTTCTTTGTGAAGAATTCTTGTAAGACTCTTGATTCTCTTTTTGTTTATAAGAGTATCGTGCTGATAACATGTTATAGAATATAAAATAAGAAGAATTGAGGAGAAATAATATAAACTTTTAAAAGAGAATAACAATAGAAATATAAGAATTTGAGAAGAGAAGAACAAAAAAGAAAACTAAGAACAATATAGAAAGTATAATATCTTTATCAAGTACTCAAGCAAGTGTGTAAAACAAATAATGTTACCTCCTATTTATAGGTAACATGATAGGGTACATGAAGAGACATTGGGAGATGAAGAATATTGTAGTTACAAAATATTCATTACATAATTGAATAGACATACTAAAGTTTGTCTTTTCAATCTCAAAACCTTTGATATTCATAATAGTAATGTTATTATGTATTATCTTCTTGATAATATTTTTTATTTCTTGTTGATGCAAATGAAACACCAAAGGTCTAACTCTCTACCATTATGACTTATTTGAGGCAATGGCCAGAATTTATGATTTGGTCATGTGAGATTCTATAATTTCAGCTATTTGAGCTTCTAACCTCGTTTGAGTATTATTTGATGTTGGTATGTCATAACCCACAGAACATGATCGTTTATGAATATATGATATGAGTTGGGTATTTTAAAAGAATTTATTGGGCTTAGTAAATTTCTTTTTCCGATCTAGGCCTAGGGCCCATAAGCATTCAATTGTACTTCTAATGTTCTTATCACCTTCTACTGAATCACTTGGATTCATAAATGTTATTTCTTGATTTTGAATCTATAAAAGGAGGATTGGAATGTGATCTATTAGAATCCGGTACATGAGATATTTCTATCTTTTGACACTTGGTACTTGTCATGCTTTGTAATGTGAGCCAAGACAATTTTGACTCTTGAGTTTATCACATTTGGCCTCTTGAAGATAATGATTTGTGGTATAATTTGAGGCTTCTTGTGTAAGTATATTATTCATAGTAATTTTCGCTGTGTCTTTGTCTGTCGTAATGAAATATGATATAAAGTTATGTTAATCAAAATATTAATATCATTAGGTAATTGATATAAATATTGGTCTCACTACATTTGTGTGTGTCATTATCTCACCCGGATGACATTATTATTTTACTTTTATTTCCACTGCGCATCATGTTAAATATCTATTTTCAATATTGTATCTGTTATTGGCTTTATTTCATCAGTCTTGCAAGTTTATTATATGTATTGTTGTAGATTCTAAAAGTGTATATAGGACCTACGACAACTACATATATTTTGTTATTTTCAAGACATGACAGTTAATATAATTATTGTGAGGACCCAATCTCAAAATCCCGACCCTCACCATCATGCAGCTTCAATTAGCCCAACTTGTGAACTAATTGAAACCACACAAGGCTTATCGTATAAAACTCTTCAAAATTTCTTTCCAAAAAAAGCAGACAACTTAAAAAAATTTCTTTAAAAAAGAGCATAGTATCACTTCTTTAAATTGATTCGGCAATATTATAACCACACGAAGTAAATAATGCAGTGGACTCACACAATACAATTGCAGCGGAAGACTTTAAGAATAAAGACGAAAAGGCCAAAACTTAAGTACTATAGAAAAGTCAAGGTCCAACGGCCACATATATGTCACAATACATATGCAATGGCCACACGGCCCAACTATACTCAACAATCTCATAAATACTCAATAGGCCCACCAGCCATACAAAACATATAGTATCTCAAGTGTAAAACCACACATATATTGATCACACAAAGCAAAACTAGGAGTATAAGAACATCAAATGAGTATGCATCAAATCCAAAATAAATAAGAACATGCAAAGTGATCAAAACGTGAGTGTAATAATCCAACTTCTAAAGGGCTCCAAACAACAACCTGAAGTATCACAACAACACTCTAGGCTAATCCTGAAAAATAGACAACAACAGGGAATAAGATCATTAGGACCTCCATGGAAGTCGAAACGTCATATACAATCAAGGGAGAAAGGAGGCAAACCATAAAACAAGTATAAACATACCTTTGTTGATAAACACGTTTTAGTGCAACTTGTGCATTCTATAGTACAAAGCAACCTCACATATGCAAATATATGTCATTATGCAAAGTAAACAGTAAACAGTATCTCATGTATTCCAACAGGTAAATAAATCACAAATCCCATGAATGTGCTATCACATACTCATACCAAGCAATAGGCCCAAAACCTGTTGAGTAGACATAAAAAGAGGCTAAGGAAAATTTCCCTATGTACGGAAGATCCTAAGCCCTGTTGGTGGGTTTTTCATGTATTTATTTTTAAAATATAATATAATACTCACATTTGTAACTCCATCCACCAACATTGTCCAAATTGAGTGGAGGAAAAACTGCAAACAAATATACATCACACTCGATCTCATAATATCTCATACAATATATCTCATGATCATAATCACATATATATAATAATATTGAGCTCATACTCATATACCATCCTCACTACTCCAAGCAAGTGACTAGCTCCACTCAACCTCCCATACACATGCTTAGCAATATTTAATATAGACCACCCTATATTCCTAGGTAAGGAAATACCCTTCTATCTAAGGGTGCTCATCCACTTACATTCACATTGGCCAGGCACAAGAATCATCAATTCCATAGGTATACAAAGTGTATATACTGATAGGTATATTCATCGTCTCAAAGTACACATCAAATCACAAAATAGTTTATGCAAAGGGAAAATTGTAGGCTCATATGCATAATAATATACTCATTACACTAGTCATCAATATACACCAACCAATCCGCATATGTGATAATACACACCACTCTGTCCCCAATGAATTCACACAAACATGCTCATATGGAAGGTAAATAATCAACTCACACTTATATATGACTCCAATCTCACTAACATCAATGTGTAAATCTGAGTCTAGGAATCCACCCAAAAAATAGCAAATGACGAATATATGCATGCTCCATACTGACCCATCCATGATTCTAACTTTACCTCTAAGGAAAAGAAAAACTCAAAAGTACTCTCCAAGATATTTAGGCAACAGGAATTGGTTAACAAGGATCAATAACTCTCGGGTCAACAATCTATCATACGAGGGTCAATTTCAATCACTCGCCTCTTTCTCTCAACCTTAGGAGTCTAAGTGATTAAAGCATAGGGAACACTCACGGATACTCATCTAAAGTTGGGACGAGTGTAGGTAAATGTTTGGTTAATGTTAGGTGGATCATAGTTGTGTAAATTGGGTGTGGTGTATTGGGGTTACAGGTGAATGAACTAGTAGTGGGTTGATTGGGACCATAACTGTATAGACTGATCGTGGTTGATCTAGGGCCACAATTGTATAAATTGATTATGGGTGTGTTTGGAGACCATGGTTGTATAAACTAGTCATGGTCTTTCTGAGGGCCACAGTTGTATAGACTGGTCGTAGTCTATCTAGAGCCATAGGTATATGGACGAGTCGTGGTTTGTCTGGGGCCATGTCTGTAAAGATGGGCTGTGGGTGTGTCTGGGCCACAGAAGTGTGCATTGAGTGTGGGTGTGTCAGGACTCATAGATGCCGAAACTATATGTGGGAATGTATTAGGTCCATAAGTATGTGAGTGTTTGAGGCCTTGAGGTCGTAATTGTTGGGGCCTCAAGGTCATAAGTGTTGAGACTTTGGGGGTATAAATGTTGTGGCCTTAGGGATATAAGTGTTGGGACCTAGGCGTATAACTGTTAGGGCCTAGGGGGTAAAAGTGTTGGAGCCTTGGTGTTATAATTGTTGAGGGTGTTGGGGGTATGAACTACATGGGGGTGTGCCGGGGGCACGATTTTGAGGTTTTCTCACACTCGCAAACAGCTCCATTTTACTAACAAAGATCACCCAAAATCCTCTCATAACTCCCTCAAAACCACACTACACTATCCCCTCACATATACCTACATAAATCCATCACAAACACACATATCTAACACAATTCATCAACAAAATCCCTTAACATACCATGAAAATCAAGCCTCACGAATCTCATATCCTCACTATGCATTCATACACAATCAATGCATGTGCCATAGATCAAAATACATAATTTGCATAGCTAAATAAGTCATACATGTTGTATGTTCTAAACATGATATTTAAATACATCCATACTAACGGATGCCTTACAATCAAATTACAACATACTTTCATATTTTAATTAAAGGAGTATAAAGGATAGACTTCCACCTCATGAAGTGCAAACCACCGCTGCAGCAACTAAGGCCTCATTAAGCTCCTGGAATACTGTTTAGAACACATGCGATCAACAAGGTCAATACAACCAAACTCAAGGGAAAACCAACTTCCAAACCAAAAGGACATGAAACTAGACTCAAAACCACTCTACACTCTCAATTAACAACAATCCAACACAAATCAACCATCTAAAATCAACCCTCACACAACTCGAAGGGAAAAGCAAACAATACTTCTTTAAAAACACCATTGATTCCTTCGAAATAGATTCTACACCGAGCGAAAGGCAGAAACCACTTCTAATCAACTCAACAACATCAACGTAACACCTCTTAAGCACTAAAATCGCACACAAATCCAGACCTAACAAACTCAAACTCACACCTAAGCCATGGATCTACCAAAACCACTCAAATGTTGTAATTGAGGCACACAAACCAACAATTAACCTTAGGAAACATCAAATTTGTCAAAAGGAACTTAAAAACATCAAAGAAAGGCAACAAATCGGAATTACCAAGCACAAGTGTGAAAATACCCTAAAATAAGAAAATCTTTTGATTTGCCACTCCAATCCAGTTTCTACCAATGATAATCTGTAGGAAAAGCAAGAGGAAGTGTTTAGGAACAAAGCCCAATGGTTAATTTAGGTTAGAAATTAATTTTGAGGAGAGGGGGTTCATCTGGGTGTATGCGCTCTTAAGGGGGAGAAATGAGGGCTTAAGAACTTAGAAAAGTTTCTAAGTCCTTAAGTGTTTGGGTTAGGTATTTATACTCCAGGACCTGAAACAACTTAAAAATCCCGAAACAAAATTTTAAAAATCTAACACACCAAATGAACTAAATTGACATTTCAATAACTTCGATGTCAATTTTGGGCTTTACAATCTCTTCTAAGCCTTATAAAATGAAAATAGATTAAAGATGGAAAGTTTAGGTTGAGAGACCTTCGCCCTCCCACAATAGGCTCGATAAACTCATAATAGGTTTTAAAGGCACAATATGGGTTTTCACTGGACTCAAATCCACAAATTCACATGAGACGATATTAAATCACACATATGCACTAAAACCAACAAATGACATATTGTGTGACTCAATCAACGACACAAGACATAAGACACAAGACATGACAACTAGGCTTTATGACTATCTCTATGTCACTCGTCCAACTAGTCCATTGTCTAGTGAAAAGGTTATAACTAACTGGTCTATTGGTCAAAGGTCATGATCAAATGGTCAAACTACTCAACCTTGACTAATCAGGATGATCTAACTATACACATCAGCTGATTGGACACTCCGAGGGACGTGGTCTCTCAATTATTATATTAGTTTAGGCTAAAACACAGACTACATTGTCATTTTGGCTAGGCAAGTAATCCATCATTTTCCGTTGAAACAGTCGTTTCATCAAGTAATAAAATGATGTCGTTTCTTTTGAAATGACATTGTTTCATCAAGCGATGAAATGACGTCTTTTTGTGAGAACTCTGATTTTAGTGGATTAGGTTTGAAATGAATGAAGTGTAATAATGAGTATTAGATTCATTTATAATATTTAGACCTAGTGTTAAGTTGACCTGTTATATCATAGTCGGTTTAGAGGATATCTCATGATACCATATATTTATATTAATATAACTTATATATGAGTACAAATAGTTGTAATTTGAATTGAGGGTTCTTTAATAGTGAGGGATGTTTGAAGACTTTATATAGGTCCAAATTTGGGTTGGTTTAAGGTATGAATTTCTTAGAATTTTAGAAAATTATATACTATTTTTTAAAATTTTTTTTTTAAAATATTTTAAAGTATATACTTATTAAAATAAAAAAATCCAAGTCTGGATGTGTTTTACTGTTCATATGAAATATGTAGAAATTTTTTGGGTATCTTCTATTATTTTTAATAATTTTTATATAATTTTTGAATAATTATTATAATAATATATTATTATTTTAAGAATTAAATTAATTGGGCGTATACTCGATACGACATCATTTTGAGGGGTTACTAAATGATGTCATTTTGAGTGAATAGGGGATGTGTTTTGTTCAAATGATGTTGTTTCACAAGGCATGAAACGATGTCGTTTTGCATCGAGATGAGTTGTTTATTGTCCCATTTGTCGCCTCGCCGACCTTGGGTTGAAAATTAGATTTGAATACGATTCTTGGCATTTTGTGTTCTAGGGGTGAAAACACAATCGAGAGTCTACACCACGGACGATTTGATCTCACAAGTCGTTTTATATGATTCTTGGATTGAATCCGATGGATTTCACGTTATTTCCGGCGAGTTTTCACGATTGGTAAGTCAAGATTTTTTTTCACCTAGAACTCATGATTTCGTGAGTTAATTGGCTTAATTTTTGTTGGGTTGAGTTGCTAAGACACTGGCAAGTGTTTTTATGATGTATCTAGGTGAGCGGACAGAAAAAACGTATATAACATAATGCATGTAATTAGGCATTGATTAAATAGACACACTGGCACACAATAATAGACTCGATGAGTCAAAGATATACAACATGGTCACAGTCAAAATATGGCATATTCGTATGACATTCCAAACAATCAAGATCATGACCGAGCTAGCAATGTCTTTCAATCCATTGTGGTCCCAAGATTTGGGACTGAGATTCGTCAATGGTAGTTCCAACTTATCTTTTCTTTAATTATCACATTTCCTATTTCACTGATGCTGCGGGATGTTACGAGAAGGTAGCTCCACCAAAGCAAACCCCACTCTACAGGTACCCATCTTGCATTCATTGACTTGCTAGTGTCATCCCTATCCCACCTTATAGCCTCAGTATTATTGGTGTATCTGCACCACGCTACCATATTCGGAGAACTCTCAAGAGTCACATATGTTACCTTATGTTATGCCTATGCATTTCACATCTCGTGTATCTGATGCACTTATTGCATTGCATGCTTAATAATTATTATGGCATACTAAGTGCATCACTCATATCATAGCATGGCACATCAGACTAAGCATACTGCATAACAGTCAATCACAGCGCATGTATAGTATTTTATGTTAACAATTATTTAATTATCTCTTTGATAATCATAATAATTTATTCCAATAAAAAAGCAAATAAATAAAATCCGACTACTCAAGGGTTTGGAGTTTGATTAGCCCACTAACTCTTCCTTGTTTGCTAGACCGATTCCTCGAGGCCCATCACCTGTAGGTATCTATCTACACATGTAGTCATAGCCAGTTTTTCAATATCATAAACTAGATTACATAATCATACATAAAATCATGCGTCTATAACCTTAATCCGACACATTTCTACCTATTAACTAATCTGGAATTGTTTCAGATAATTTTTTTTTTTTAAAATTTTTCTGATTTTTTTTTCTACTTATTTAGCACATTAAATCAACTCCAATTTTAGAAATCTTGGTATCACTAGATTTTTTCTTAATTTTAGAAATTTTCACAATTTTTTGGGAATTTTTCTCATTTTTACTATTTTTTTCCGTTTTTTTCTATTATTTCTGGCTATTTTTTTATATTCTGAAATTTTTAATATTTCCAGCCAACTAGAACATACTACCTGGTAGCTCTAGGAGCTGCCAGGCCAACTACAAACCTCCAGGATCATGACATGCGGACTTATCCTGCATATGCCACTTGCCTTAAGCTCAGGTCCTAACCAAGCTATACCAATGGATGACATATCACCTGCACATGCAAGCGACACATTGTCCGAGCCTATGATCGAATGACCAGTCAAACCTCAATGGCATCGAATGATACGTCGTCCACGGTCATCTTCAGCCTCCCTACTTGCAGCAACCAACCTCAACTCATACATCGAAACTCCACTAATTCATTACCAATACCAAGATTACGAATTTCCGAACTCAACCACATAAAAAAGATATATTTCATCAATTAAAACAAGAGAATGGAAAGGAGAGAGACACCCAAATCCAGGAAGAAGAACTCACCCAAATTCGAAAAGATTTAGTCAAAAATCATCTGATTTCACCATAAAAGGAAAGTAGACATCTAGGTGCAACTAAGGGAAGGTTTTGTGAGCTTGGAACAGGACAAGGTGCACAATACCTAAAACAGGATTTTATCCTATTGGATCATTGGCCACGGACAGTGACCGGGAAGGTCTCAGGTGGCAAAAGGTTTTTGTAGTGAAATGACATTATTTAAGGTTTTTATCCAAACAACGGCGTTTAAGGCAAAACAGCATTCTCCCATTCGATAGCTCAAAACGACGAGGTTGGTTGTTATTTTGACCAGCCTCGGTAAAAAAAACATATCATGTTATCATTTTGAGTTTATATTATTTTATTAATATTAATAATATTATTATCATTTTTCATTATTATTTTTTAAATTATTAAAAATTATTAAAAATTTCTAATAAATATTATATTACTCCAAAAAATATACAAAAAATTTATTCAAAATTATTATAAACAGTACTATCTATCAGTACTATAATTTATTTATTTATAAATAAATAATTTATAAAAAATAAAATATCATTATTTTCTTCTTAGAAAAAATACCATAATTCCAATTATATTTCTGATAATTCTTGGAAAATTGTCTAATATTTTTAAGTCTCCAAAGGACCTGTCCAAGGTCCTAAATACCCAAAATGAAAAATACCTCTTCCTTTATGATTTTTCAATCATCGAATAAATAATTATAATAATATTTAATAATAATTAATATATCCAAAAATGTTCAAATTGTCCGACAAGTTTGTAAAAGATTCTAAATTGAGGGACAAATCCCATTAACATCGATGATCCTCCCTTGGGCTTCCCGACCCAAGCAGCTTGAAAATTTCAGGTTCTCACAATACAAGCATTCTGCTACTCTAGGTATATACAGTTGAGGAATTTTATCCTATGTAGGTGGCTTGCTTCATGTGCATATTGTGTGTGTTTTAATCTGATGATTTTGGGATCTTTAAAGACATAGGTTTGTAAAAACTGAATTGTGATTTTGTGATCTTGAAACTTTCTGTTTAACTTCTAGGGTTGTTTTTTATGTAAATTTAATTATCACCATGTAGATTTTCTATTTAAATGCTTTCATTTCAACTAATTGAAGCCCTATTGATTAAATTTTCTAACTTATAGCCTTATATAGTAAGTATCTAAATCTTTCACTTAAGGGGACTAATGGGAGATATTGATGTTATATGGTTGGGGCTATTATGTCACCATGGGGTATGGGGCGTGACAGTTTTTGATGTTGACTTTGGTGTTATTTGTCTTCTTCTTGAGGTATCACCGATTGCAAGATATTTATCTTGACACCAGAATTTACCAAATTCCGCACAATTCTTCCAAGCTTCAAAATTTCTCCTCTATAAAGCACACCTATCTCGAATTCCCCCATATCATTTCTAAGGTGATTTTGTGAGTTTATATAAGTATTTATGGGTTTATTTTTTGGTATTTTGAACTAAGGTTGAGCATGAATTTGGGTGTGTTTCTATATATTTTGTATATTGTTGTATTGATTGACGTGTCAAGAATGATTTTGTATAAGTTTAGAGAAGCTTTGTTGAGTGTTGGGAGTTTTGGGTTTTCTGGAAAAACATGTAATTCACGTGTTTAGAGGTTGAAGACAACCTATCCAAACGACCGGTCATCTACTCCAGGGCTGAGATAGGCTATTTATCAACCTTGGGAGTGACTGATCGTCCTCTAGGTGCGGACATTAGGTGTGGACCAAGCATGGGGCTTGGGTAGCACGTGGCAACTCTCAGTTATGCCACATTTTTTGAGATTTGGGATGTAACTTTATGTGTAAGTAGATACCTATAGTTACAAGACCTAGGAGTGGGTCTAGAGTGCAATTGAAGGATATGTGGACTATATAACTATGAGTGGAAGAGTTTTCTTTGTTTTTGATAGATACTAACTTAATTATGTTAAATAAAATTTATAAAGAAAGTCTAAAATATATCATTAAAATAGTGATTTTGCTATTATTATGATTATTTTTATATTATATTGAGATTTGAGTTCTAATGTGATTAGTTGGACTATGTTAAATTCTTATGTTATTATGGAATGAAAGTTTTGCATTGGGTTGTGTTCGAGTCCTGAGATATGGTATGCACTGAAATAGGATAAGGTACTTTATGTAATCCTTGAAAGCTCTTCAAGTCTGGTATCATGAAATAAAATATAAAAGGAGAAATAAGGCGGGACCAAGACTATAACAAAGTGTGTTACAGTGTTATTGTGAATATACTATGAATGAGAATTATATGAGTGAAAAGATCTTGTTGAGTATGAATGGGATCAAATAGGTGGAGCTACCAACACTTATCAATAACTCATTAGAACGAGTTAAGAGGTTTAAATATGATGTTATAACATGTTGAATAAGAATGTATGAAACAGAAAGAAAAAAAAGAGTATGTAGATTACCAGTGACAAGTTTTAGTCTTTCGCTAGCCTACTCACGGTCATGTATACTCTGAGAAGTGATATGAGTGTCATTATTTTGGTTGTGACTTTATCAGTGATTGTGTGACATATTATATGATTGTGTGACATATTGTATGATTGTGTGACATATTGTATGATTGTGTTGAAAGGAATATTGAATGCCAACATGACTCTTTAACTTGATGTGTGATTTTGCTTGTGAAGTGTTTTGTAAATAATTTTACCATCCACTCACGTGGCAGAAATGTTAGATCTTTGGGTTTGTTGAGTGCATGAGTATACAGTAGGAGGTGCATTATTTACCATATATTTTTGTTGTGCATAATTTTGAATATTTACTCTTGATATCATATCCGCTATTGGTTTGCTTCACCAGTCTTGTAGGTTTACTATATGTACTATTATGGATTTTAACAGTTTATACAGTACACCAACAACAACTAAACGTATTTTGTTGATTTTGAGACGTGATAGTTCATATGTTTTGATTTATGTTCTTTATATTTATTATGGGGATTAAACTTTTATTATGCTTAAATTTTACTGAGCTACGATTTGTTTTATATATTTTTTTTGTTTATGAAAATTGAACATATAAATATGAAGTCATAAAGAAAATGAATCTAAAGAAATTCAAGCATAATATCTACTTGTGATATGGTGGACGTTTATTTATAATTTTTAGTTGTTGGTTATTTATAAATAGTTTGAATATTTTCCAAAGTGACCTTAAATTTTGCATGCCTGTAGAGTGCTCGTGACATGCCCCGAACCCTAATTTTTTTTTTTGCGCACAAAAAGCCTATTGTAGGCCCATTATGTACATCGCTTAATAACAAGAAATAAATATAATGAGTCTACAAGGCTAGAACAATAATTGATAGCGGAATGACAATAAAAGAGCACAATGGAAATATAATGTACAGTAGTACCGTTCTGGTGGCACTTGCCCTAAGATTATATGAAATTTATATTTTACATTGTTGTTACATTATTACAATCTTTACCCACGCCCACACCAACTATATGTACAATGGCATAAGCACAAGAAAGCAAGCAATCATGTGCAGAACACACTTATAATCCGCAAAATGTATACATGTATATATAATTGACCAGAAAGGCGTCGGGACAAAATCTTCTGACCAAGGCCTCCTTTACCAATCCCTGCATGACTAGGTCTACAATCTAGCAGAAATCTACTAGATGTGTGGTCGGGAAGAACACAAGTATAAATAGGGCAAAGATAAACACATTATTTCCATAATATCTGGCAATTTACACAACATAATAAAACAGGTAAACAATGAATACATACACAAGCCAACATCTTATTATAGAAATCCATTTTAGTCATTCAAAAAATGACTGGATTGGCATTCATTCGCAGTCTTTCCAGGCTGTGGATAAGACTATGATTTTGCAGTGGTATCCTATGTGATTCCTTTTATTTTTTTCTCATATTCATCATGTTCTCATTCACTATCTACTACACTACTAATGCCCAATTTCACTGACAATGCCGGGATGTTAAGTGATGGTGACTTAACCTAAATGATTCCCTAAACATGCATAATAAGGTTAACAAATGTGCATTAAAATAATAAACCCCATTCAACCTTATTCCTCGTAATCTGGCATCGTCATGTCATGCTACCAGACCTAAAGAGCTCTCAAGGGTAACATAGATTACCCTATGCAAACTTATGCTACTATCAAATCATTAATGGATACACACATAATACCAGGTGGCAAACATATACTTATAATATCATTTCAATAGATCAAGCAGTTAAGAAAATCGCTAATTACTCTCTACTTGCCTAGATATACATGTTCATGCCCTTTTCAGTTATTCAGATATCTTATTTTAATCAAATCAAAACATATGAATGTCATGTATATACACATGACCAACCACTCACAGCTTATGGTATTTCTTCTTTGGGGTTCATTTTTGGAGAAGATTGTCTTTGTCGATTCACTTCTCTACCTGTTAATAAGAAGATTCGTCTTTCATTACTCTCAAACTAATCCAAATTCCTTAACTATACATTTCAAATTATCGACATCGCCTAAGTATTGATTCTGAATAGTTCCCGATCTTTCTTTTTATTTTCCCATATTTTCTATCAATTTTTTAAATTTATTTAACCTATCAATCAAACTAAGATTTTAATAAACTTAATACCATTGGAATCTCCATACTTTCTAATATTTTTTTCTAATTTTTCTTCATTTTATTTTTATTTTCCCTTTTTTATCTTCATTTTCAGGCCTTTATATCAATTTTTATCATTTTTCTGCCAATTTTCCATAAGCTGACATGTGGCAGCACAAGCGCATACCAACACTGCACCCGAACCTCCGAGATGCTGACATGTGGCTCACTCTGGGCTTGCCACGACTCGTTCAAGACTACCCACCTAGCCTTTGAACGATCTGTCACTCGAGTCCACTTTAAATTACATGTCATTCACGTATCATATAAACTACCTGTCATTCATCTCCATTTCAGACAACACGTCATACATCATTAGCCTTAGACGACGAGTTGTTCAATCCCACCTTAAACTACATGTCATCCCACTTTTCCCTTGAACGACATGTCTCCTATTTAGTTTCTTGGTGTCTATACGACTCGTCACACACATTTATTCTTAGTCGACCTATCGTCAAGGCACCCTCGGATGACTCGTCATTGGAGGTCATCCATAACCTCAAGCTGACGGAAGACCTGCAAATCCTACCGAAGTTTCATTTCCCCTTATGCTCAATCTCTCGATTTCACCTCAAATATCCCAAATAAATTCATGAACAGCAATCCAACATCAAACCGAATTAAACCTAGCTATCTTAATCCATTTTTACCAAATCTAAAATCTTCAATTTTGAAGGTTTAAGGTGCCTGAGTTTCAGGGCAAAAGGCTTACCCAAAACGTCGGCAAACTCACTCGATTTGCCTCTTGTTCTCTCGCAACTCTCTTTTCCTTACTCGAAAATTTTCGCATAACAAATGACGAGCTTCAACCCGATAGTAAGCTATACCCATGTGTGTTCCTTCACCGGACTTGTTTCAGCCATGCTTGGGTTACTCAGGGTGGCGGGTGGAAACTTCAGGCACGTGTAGGGAAAATGAAGGGCCTCAGTGATGACTAACCCCCGAGACCAAAACGACACCGTTCAGTTGTAAGGAAAAACGATGTTGTTTTAGGATGTTAGGGTTTCTACCCTAATAAAAAGCAGGTGGATCAAAATAATAGAGCCTTCCGCGTTTTGAACCTCGCCTCTTTATATATATATATATATATATATATTAAATATTCAGAAATAGGATAAAATTCCTAATAAATAGTATATAGTCCCGAAAAAATATTCAAAATATTCTAATAAATTTTTTAAAAATAGAAAAACACTCCAAAGTTATTAAATTATTTTTTTATAATTATAAAATTAATGATAAATATAATACTCTAAAAATCATAACTAGAAAATTCTTAAATACTCATTTATCTTCATAAAAAATCCAATAAAATTCTCATACTTTATTATCTCATCTTTAATCTTAATTTGATTTTCTAATAGCCGAAATTTTCTTAAAATCTCTACATAATAATTATTTTTCATAATTTCTTAATTCATATCTATAATACATTAATACAAGATCTTCAAAACTAATAGGATCCGGATTCCTAATTTCCAAAACAAAAACATTCTTGATGGTTATTCATTTTGAAAAGAACTCAATAAAAATTTTGTAAGACTGAAAGTAAAATATCAAAAATACCACAGTTCGGGTTTCGAAAAAAAAAAAGCATTTTGTTATACAATAAATTCGTCCTGTAAGTCCATGCGACTAAACAGGAGGGTTTTATTTCTTTCAAATCCTACTCTTAATGACTACTGGGTTGTTTTATCCATTATAAGCCCAAATACCAAAATCCGAACCATCGATTCAAATATCTCGATCTCAAGGCTCGCACTTAGTATAACTAGTTTATTTATATTTACATGCGGTTTGGTATTTTTTATGCAAACATAAAAAAAGCTAAAACCTTTATGATAAGACCCAAAACCTAGATTGTAAACATGTATGTCGCTATGTATAAATATTTTATTTATACATACAGATTTGGATTATCGTAAGATAATAATTTTACATAAAAAAACCGACAATAAATAGAACTTTACAATACCAAAGTACCAAACCAACAATTCTACCTAATAAATAGAAAGTTATAGATAGATACTAACCATTCACCTCCAAAGATTAGTCCCTAATCATAAAAAAAATTAATATTATTTTTAGATAATTTTAAATTTTATTGGTAAATAAAGTTAAATATAGTTACTGGAGGATTTTTATTTTCTTTTGTTTTGTATGATGGAAAAAATATATTGTTGATCAAGTAGCTTTTTTTAAAAAAAAAAATTGGGGTTATCAGATTCCTTCGTACTGAGTTTGTAATAAGACTTGCGTATATTTATATAGATTTAGAAATAAATTTCTATTATAAGTTTGATTCATATTTTAACTCTTTACTTAACATGCTCTTCTTATTAAAATTGTTGCAGATTTCAACATCCCATGATCACCATATTATGTTGACTTAAGATGTATATATTCTTGTAATGGGACACAACTATTATTAGATTCCTTTATGCAATCAACTTACTATACTATTTTGAAGAGTAAGAGCAATTTATATGTATTGACTCCATATTTTTTGTTATAGAATGCAATGCAATATATCGCACCCAAAGAGTCTAGTGTTGGGTGGTGCTTTGAGTATCTGCACTTTATTAGAATATTTGTTCACCTAATATTTTTTTTAATTAGAAAAATATTCTCTTTCATTATGAGATTAATCTATCAGATTTCAATCAATACTTACTACTAAGATTGATATCCTACCAACAAGAAAGTAAACTTTATTCACAATCATAAAAATCAAATCCTAGTTCAATATTTTAAGGACCGCAAGTCTTCCTCACTGAGACAAATACTTGTCGGTTGGGTTGACGTGACTTAAAATAATGAATTTAAGAAAATAATACAAATTCTATTAAATCTATTTTAAACTGTCTCTAGAAAGTAACAGTTGTATGAATGAATGTTTCCGTAAGTGCGCCACCTTCTGTCACTACTAATTGCTGAGTTAGGCATAGGTAATCCAGCAGACATAAATCTATCTTTTTGTATCACCACCAAAGCATAATAGAATTGTCTGGAGCATGAAAGAATCGAAGAACATAAAGAATGTGGTCAAAGAATATGGGGTTGGAAAATAGTTTGGTTGCGCCACTTCCAAACTAGCCATGACTACGGGAGTTGGCCTGCCCATCTAAATAGCATGAGTGCGCCTAATGTTAACTTTGTTACCTAGATTTAGGCTTCAGATGATCACACACCATTACAATGCACCTAACAAATGCAATGATACTTAGTATATAGTTAATTTCCCCTCGACCTACACCATCGGCGTGGCATTTCATTATTCCTATTCCCATGCTCTCCCTGTCACCACCAAACCTACTCTTCAATTGCAAGAGCTGAGGCGTAGCGCACTTTTAATTTGGGTAGCTACTGGGACGTTGACGCCTGGCTGCTGAAGCACTGCCACCACCACTATCTTGTGGATATAAATAAGCTGTAGGATGTGTTCTCTCCAGTAGTCTACTCATGCATCACTTGATCGAGGAGCTCTTTGGATCAGTAAAAGGCATGAAAGATCATAGCATAGTCCTCATCTCACTCTTTTTTCTCTTCATGAGGTTGTCATTCCTGGAAATAACTGAGGCAGACGCAGACAAAAATGGTGTTTATATTGTTTATATGGGAGCTGCCAGTTCAGCCAATGCTTCCTCAAAGAATGATCACACCCCGCTTCTGAATTCTCTTATGAAACAGTAAGTGCTAGAGGGTCATTAATTACCTTTTATTCCCCATAGCTTAGCTAAATATTCTGTCATTTCGTGTATAGGAAAAACAATGCTCTGGTACATAGATATTCACATGGAATATCAGGATTCGCAGCGCGTTTAACAGCAGAGGAGGCGCGATCTTTCGCTCGTAAACCAGGAGTTGTATCAGTTTTTCCTGATCCTCTCCTCAAACTCCACACCACTCGGTCCTGGGATTTCTTGAAGTATGAAACTGATGTAGAAATCTATTCAACACCCCATTCTAATCATAGTTCGTCTGATGGATGGGGCACTATTATTGGAATCCTAGACACAGGTGAACTTCCAATTACTACGTCCTAAACCCAACACAGATTCATGAGTTAATTTTGTAACGAGGAGTAAACGCAATTACCTGAAACTTAATTGTAGGCATCTGGCCGGAGTCGGAGAGTTTTAAAGACAAGGACATGAGCCCTTTAACCTCAACTCGGTGGAAGGGGACCTGCGTGCATGGGCCTGATTTCAACTCTTCCAACTGCAACAGGTACAACTCGATCTGTTACTCTAGCTAGAGTACTGCAAATCAAATCAACTGCGTAAGCACTATATTTGAACTAGGAGCTTGGATAAGTTTCTATTAGCTTTCTTAACATTTCCAACTTCAACAGAAAACTAATCGGGGCAAGATATTATACTCATCCTAATGAAGAAGAGGATACAGAAATTAATAATTCGCCGAGAGACACCATGGGGCATGGCACTCATGTGGCCGCAACAGCCGCAGGGTCCCAAGTCCCTGACGCATCGTACTATGACTTGGCATATGGGACTGCTAAAGGGGGATCTCCAGGATCGAGGATCGCCATGTATAAAGTATGTGGAAGGAATGGATGTTACGGTTCTAGTATTCTGGCGGCATTTAATGATGCTATTGCAGACGGGGTTGATATATTATCCCTGTCAATGGGCTCCTCTGCTTTATTTATATCGGACTTCAAGGAAGATCCCATCGCCATCGGGGCATTCCATGCTGTTGAGAATGGTATCACCGTGGTTTGCTCTGCAGGGAATGACGGACCGGCCCCAGGAACAGTATCAAATGGGGCACCCTGGATTCTGACAGTTGCTGCGACTACAATTGACAGAGACTTTGAGTCGGATATTGTGCTTGGCGGGAACAAAGTGATTAAGGTAACGCTACTGTTTCAATAGCAACAAGGTTACTAATTATTTGCCTATTTACTTGGTGGGTATGACATGTTGAGTTTTCTTCCTGTCACTCCAGGGCGAAAGCATAAACTTTGCCAACATACACAGTTCTCCGGTGCACCCATTGATATATGCTAAGACAGCTAAGAGAAGTAACGTGGAGGAAGAAAGCGCAAGGTGTGTTATGTGTGTGTTATCCTCTTTGTGAATTATAATGACAAAACATCAACGGTGAATTTTGTAATATTACGTCCATCTATTGTATATATAATACATGCATGCATCACAACAGAAGGTGCAGCTCAGCTTCTTTGGACAGTGACCTGATCAAAGGAAAGATTGTTCTTTGCGAGAGTAAAGAAAATGAGTCGGATGTAGACCAGGAGGATGAAGTGCGGAACAAAGGAGGGATTGGCTTGATTTTGGTTAATGACAGGACAAGGACAATAGCGACCAATTATAAGGAATTTCCCATGACTGTGATCGGCTCAAAGGAAGCTACTCAGATTCTGTCTTACATAAATTCGACAGAGTGAGATCAACCAGATTTCTTTGCATAATTATATATTATCTTCTTATTCTTTTTTTTTAATTATTATTAATGATTTTTACTGGTGATAAATTTCGAAAATATTTATAGGCATCCGGTTGCAACGATCCTACCAACCAAGGAGGTGATAAACCATAGGCCAGCTCCAATTGTTGCCTATTTCTCATCCCGTGGCCCTTTTTCAGTCACAAGGAACATACTCAAGGCACACATATATATATATATATATATATATATATATCTATCTTGCCCTTCAGCCTCTGTCTTTGATTATATTTGGGAATCACAAGACTAATATAGTTACATGCATGGTATCCTGCAGCCTGATATTGCTGCGCCAGGAGCGAACATCCTTGCAGCATGGTTGGGAAACGATTCAGAAGTGACTCCACCAGGAAAAACACCCGCACAGTTCAATTTGTTATCCGGAACTTCCATGGCTTGTCCCCATGTTTCGGGCTTGGCTGCAGAGGTGAAATCTCAGCACCCCACTTGGAGTCCATCTGCTATTAAATCAGCCATCATGACAACAGGTTAACATTCTAATGACAGCCTGCAGGTTAATTAATTACCAGGAACGCATACTACTACGTACACTTGATTTTTGCTAACATGATTTTACACTTGCTCTTTGCAGCATTTCAGACGGACAATGTCAAGGCCCCGATAAGTACCGAGAAAGGTGACAGAGCAACAGCTTATGACTATGGCGGGGGAGAGATAAACACGCGTGGAGCTTTGGAGCCAGGACTGGTTTACGAAACCACCACCATAGACTACTTGAACTTTCTTTGTTATCATGGTTATAACGCATCAGACATTGCAAGCATCTCAAAGAATGTGCCTTCTAGTTTCGCCTGCCCCGATGAATCAACCACCGATCTTATTTCCAATATCAACTATCCGTCTATTGCTGTTTTCAACCTGACAGCAAACCAGTCCAAAACCATAACCAGAACGCTCACAAATGTTGGTGGTGATGGGGATGGGGTGTACACCCTGACGATAACGATGTATGGCTTCGACTTATATACTTCTGTTATTCCAGACCAACTCCACTTTACAGAGAAAGGACAGAGACAAAGCTACATAGTGAGATTCCATCTGGAAAACTCGTTAAAGGAAGATGTCTTTGGTGCAATTACGTGGAGTAACAAAAAGTTTCGTGTTCGAATCCCTTTCGTTGTAAGCAGCAAATGATCAAGAAGCAACTTACAGATTTGTGCAAGCCTTATGATCGATTTTGTATCTATACAAAGATGTATAATATTATGTTTATAATAGTTTTATGATACGCCATTCCTCTTCAGAGGACCGAGGCTAAATATCTGACCTCAGTTATCCTTAAACACAAAGAGATTCACGAGCTATCCTGATTGTTAATTCAGCACTAGTTGAGAAAAGTTCTAACCTTTCCTACTATTCATTTTAACATGAATTTCACCAATCAAGTGTGCACATTTCTCAACGATCTTCAATTAGAATTACGAACCAATAGCCAGGACTTTCTACCTGTAAGAATGGCCATCCAAATATTATGCTATAAACGACCCATAAACTTCCGCCAAAGTGAAATTTTTACCCTCCAAAAAGCACAGGTTTCCAACTTGTGGCCGAAAATGTACGTGACCGATCTCAGCAATCAGAATGACCAGTTGGACCGAAGCATTAGACCAAATGTTCTGGCATTGCCAGCCACTGCACATGATATGCCCGGTTTCAAGATGAAATTCTCTGCTAAGTTTAGCTTCAGGTACGATTCAGCTTGCAAGCGACTCCAATTGTTGGGACCTTCAACCAGCCCACAAACATTCAAACCCCATCCAATTTCACCTTCAGAGTCATCAAACGCACTGACACCCCAATGCAGATATTTGCGCTTGGAACTTACCTCAATCCAACCACCGATTCTAGTACTATCATCGAGTTCTGACTCAAGCTTTAGAGCAATAAATCCGGTATCGACATTTCGGTGGGTGTTGGTTACCGCCAGTGGAATAGATGTTTCACCATCTTCCCCGCAAGTATTCTGCCTTTTCAAAAAGCTCAAGGGAATTGCAAGGGCCCCAAAATTGAGGCTACCAGTGGATGACTTATGAACTTTCTGGAGACCTATGAGAGAGAGTTTTACTCCTATCGGGAAATGGTACACAAGTTGGCCAAATGTGCTTACGCAATGCCCGATTCTATCAGCAGATGGTTGCCTTTCTGCGATGGAAACAGATTGAGCTAGAGAACCAATCACATTCGACTGTCTTACTGCCAAACCAAAGGCCGCATCATTTTGTTGATTCATAAGAGGAGGCTCCAACAGTGAAAGATCGGTCAAGCCATGTTTCTGCCATTGATTGAAAAATTCTAATTAATTTACTGGAGTAACTGAGGTGTTGGCTATGAACAATTAAAGTTCCAAAGCAAAAGAGAAACCCCTTTGCAAAGCAAGGATTCTACTTACTATATAAAGCATCCTATCTAGGATGCGTGAACTTTTCAGTACTAACAAGCAAGGGTTAATTGGATTGAAACAGCTTCCAAAGGACAAGGGAACAAATCAAGAGTTCAGAACGAATAAAACGTCGATCAGGAAGTGAGCTTACCCGATTGGAACAATTTACTGACATTCCAAAATCTCTAAATTGTGCTCCCACTGGAATTGCAATAGCAGAAAACCAGTCATTGATATTTGCCATATAAAATGCTTTTGCTAGAGAAAGAGCACCTCCAGAGAAATCGCCATTATTCCCACCCCTACTTTGACAAGCTACAAACTCAGCAACAAGTGCATCATTCTGTCTGATAGTTGTTTCAAACGTGATCTTTGAATTAACTCCAGTTTGAATTCCTGCACTAGCAAGAACATCATTGCGCTGCTGGCCAACGTTACCTATCATCACTATGCCTCCAAGAACATCAATCTCTCCCTTCACTCGGGTATTGGCTTCTTGAAATGGAGTTCCTTTGGATGTCTTGTAAAATGAAAGCACTCGCTCCACCTTATCCTGCCTGTCTCTAAGTTTCATGAGATCGGAAAATGCTTCTTGCTGCAATCGCTTTAGGATTTCAATCTGAAAATGATACAGCAGGGAGGGAAGTAAAGCACTACCATGTAACCGGTTGTAACCTACGAAACCAGTAAGTATGAAAAGGGATTGCTACGAGAAAGAACAATGGATAAGTTTGCTTGAAATGGCACTTTCGCAAAGTTTAAGGCGCAGGGAAATGGGAGTGTTGCTTAATATCTCTGCCATAAGATGTAAAATTTGATTGGGTACACATTGACTGACAAGGAACTTGCCGATTAGAAACAACAGCAGAGGATGACTGGCTAGCGCAGATAGCGTTTGATTCACACAGTCCCCCTACAAACTCCTCAACGTACCAATAATCAAGAAAAAAGAAAATGACCAAACAGGATGAGTAGGGGGACAATCATGCACGTGAAGAAGAAATCTCGAAAAAGAAAAAGAAAAGGCAACAGAAATTTAAATTACCGGATTGCGAGGAGAGGAGGTTTGGCGATGGGGAAAGAGGGCGGCGACGAATTGTTGGCTTGATTTTGCTAGGCCTCTAATTTGGTCGATGACAGTATCCATTATGTTCAGGGGGGAGGCCGAAACACCCTGATTCGCTAAAACCCTAATTGAGCTTCCCGTTTGAAAAACTGGAGCGAGCGGCAAACTTTAGCCGAAGGAAAGCGAGCAAATTGAAGCGACGCCCTGGTTTGGTGTTGGAGATAAAAGCGAGGTGTTAAGGAATGAGGTTACCGTTCTGCTGTGATTTGTCTTCTTACATTTACATGAAAGGATAGTGTTGTAATTAACGCCTGCTTGGTGTTGCTATCACATTTGTGGTTCGTAATTTTAACTGCAGTGCCAATCAAATAAACTCAGATTCCAGAAATTGAGAAGACTACAACAGACTTTAGACTCAGAAAGACAGAAACGATAACTAACTCACAAACTCACGATAATCAAGTTTAGAATGTAACGACAGTGAGCAACAATGTGACACATAAGGTCTTGGAGGACTGGAATCAAATCCGTTGGTTAAATGAAATAGTTGGCAGGTTGGTTTCACAGTCTTCGAGGCAGAGAGTTTAAAATGACCTTTGAGCATCGATTTGATGTTTAATCCTAACCAATACACAATACAAATACAGCCAGTTTGTTTTAAATTCTTTCGTTATGTCAGAGACTCACTTAGACTTACATCTGCGGTGTTGTGTTTGGTTTTATGTCTGTTTCCTAAGTTGTTCTAACAACTGGAGTTGCTTGTGTAAAAGAATCCTTATATTAAAACTGTAAAAAAATAAAGTAATAAAATAAAATATAACACTAATTTACATACATCTACCTATACTCAAATACTATCATAAATACAAATAATTAATATGGCTGTGAATGTCTTAAATAAAATCTGATTTTTTTCTCAATATTTTCCATCTCTTCCCTAGGAATAAGTCACGATCTGATTAAATCTTTGTAGATTTTAAATTGAATTATTTTGTCTTACGGTTATAGTTCCACAAGCATTGGTTTTGGAGTCTTTATTTTGATCATTAAAATATTATTTATATTTATATTTTGAAAGATAAAAATTAATATAAAGAGTACTATAATAATAAAGTGACATTTTAAGACATTAGATAGATCTAAAGTAGAGTTGTGTGAAGGTGTGATTTTTTTTTTATTTTTTAGATGATTTGTTATTTTTGTTTAATTATTATAAAATTAGAAAATATATTTAATTATTTATTCATATGAAAAATAATTTTCAAGTTGCGATGTATTCTATTATTTATAAGGTGCATACTATAATATCTTGGGATTTGTTTTGAATTTCTTGCTATTTATTATAATTTTTAGAATATTTATCCTAAAGTCTAAGATTTTTAAATTTTAATATATTATATTTTTTATTTGCATTTTTAGTTTTTATTTTATTAGGTCAAATGTAAGGATCCGATCCTAGAAATGAGATCCTCACAGTCGAATGATCCTGATGATGGCATGTTATACTTGTCATATTAGTACCCAGTTTTAGTACAGTTTTGGGACACTTCAGTATATAAATCGGGCATTATCTTTACAAGATCAACTCTTCAGGACAACATGTGATTTTTAAGAAAAAAAAGATAAAACAAGATAGAAGACAAAGATTGAGAGCATAAGGGCTTATTTACTTCGGACAAAGAGAGAACAAGAGCTTATCCATTCCAGATAAAATGAGTACAGTTGTTATCCAATAGCAAATATATAAACCCGAAACCACCTATGGTCAGGGCATCTAGTTTTTAACAATCCTTAGAATTGAGAGCAAAACACCTTTAAGCATGTCTGGCTAGAAACTTATAATCTAGCCACGACTTAACATCAGGTTATTGTCTAAATCCTTAAGGAGATTCTATGATAAACAGATTGAAGTCTTTATTTATTCTTTTCTTTATTAATCATTCAAGTAGATCCTATTATCGTGGTCACAGATATGCCTAGTTTCCTACCAGTTAGGTTCTCTAAGTAAAGAATTCAAGACTATCCTACGGTTGAATCTATGGATGAAGGAAGACAATTAACTCAGCATAAGTCAGGGCTATATACTATCTTCATATCATTTACAACTTTACTTACTATTGCTTTTTATTATTCAAGCTTTACAAACCAACATTTAACCACTATTTGTTCCATTGTGCCCACGCCCCTTGATTGCATGCTGACGAGCAGCTCCGCATACAACCCGTGTTTTAGTTGTGACTTGATCTCGACTCCCTATGGATTCAACCCTGCTATCTATACTATAGTATAATCACCATAGTAGGACTTTATTTTTGAGTGTTCCAACAACAAATCAATTTTTGGCACCATTGCCGGGAAATCAGCCAGTCAATAGTTGCACTCAAGTCACGGTACTTTTATGCCTAAATCATCACGGACTAGCCTGCTAGTCCCTTTTGATCTAGAGATTGAGAGCACTTATACGAGGAACAATGCTATGCGTCATTGGAGGATAGCTCAGGCCACTGGTCTAGTCTACTCGGATTCAAGCCGCGAGTTAGAAGAAACCGAGTCTGCCACGAGTTCTTCTCAACAAGTAACAACCCCTATTCATACAAAATCGATATTCTTTATGGCGAACATCAACAATCCGAACATCGCAGCTAAAGATCAAGTCCTAGATGCCGAAGTCCAGCCAGTTGCAGTCATTCCTGGTAATAACTAGATGAACAGAAGAAATGCTACAAACCGTGGTCGTAGTGGAAATAATAACCATGGGCACGGTAGGCAGTAGAATAGGAATAATGGGCATAACAATCAGAAAAATAGGGCACAAAAAGATTTCCTTAATGATGGAATGGATAATGGAGACAACAAAGCACTTAGACCTATGAATGAAGACCAAGCCTTACGGAGAAACAACAACCCTTTGGTCCTTAATCAATGGGATCTCAATGCTAACTTTGAATTGAAGCCAACTCTTATCTAGCTCCTACCAACATTCCATGGCAAACCCAAAGAAGACCCCAACACTCACATACAAGATTTTGAAGTAGTATGTTATGATGGAAGATGATGTTAGACTATGTGTGCAAGGACCCAAACCCAACCTATAAGAACCCTTACCGTCATGAAACTCGAATAAGCCCTTACAAGGTCCTATTCGAATCCCACAAGGCTCAAGTCACCTAGTTATCAATTTTAACAAGTTAATTAAGTTACTTTAAAAGGTTGGAGAATGGTAACTATTCTAGCATAGTAAGGAGTGAATAAAACATCAGTGAAAGTCTTTTATTATAAACAAAAATCAGCGAGAACATAACTCACAAGTCCCAATGAGATCTCAAACAACATATGTCCATAGTAGGTTACGGAAATACAAAGGAAAAAGAACTGAAAATAGAAGCCAGAAAGTAGTCCAATCATGTATGCATAAGTAAGGAATTGCGCGGTAAAAACCAGCAAGGAAAGTGCAATGTGAATGTGATGCAATATCATCCTACTGTGAAGCCTTGATCTCACACCCCGGTTTCTCTAGTAGAAGATGTACGTAAGACTAAAAAATGGGAAAACAATAGAATAAGATTACAAGAATCTCAGTAAGGTCACAACAACATAAGATCTGTAGAACCCTAATCAAACATCTCCCAATCAACATATCAAATAACATATGGTAGTAATAGGCTCAAATAAATAGCAAGAAAACACATAAGCATAGATAGGGGTATAGGCCGAAAGTATCATAAAAAGGGGGTAGACATTCGAATCACTTTTGAGCCAGAAGTACACAGGCAGCCTATTTCATAATCTAATTTCTAAAGAAAGACTCATCCCTATCTGCCTATGTTGTTAAAGACTTAGCTGCAAAAAGGGTAAAGGGTTAGCAACCAAACTAGTCAGCAAGTCTTTTTATCTTGCCACACAAGGACAAAGCATCCAAGCCACACAAGGACAAGGCATCCAAACCACACAAGGACAAGGGCAATGGCATCTTTCCACACAAGGACAAGGAAACTAGCCACACAAGGACTAGGTTTCTAGCCACACAAAGACTAGGCATCTAGTGTGCAAGTACTAGGAGCATCGGTCACTTACCCCGAATGGCCACCGGAAAGAGAATCCTGACACACAAGCATAATACAAGCACCCAAACAAGTACAAGCACATAGAAACATAGCAGCGTATCCTCAATCAATCACAACACAAGGCATATATCAATACCAAGTACATAAACTGAATAGGGTAATTCAATCCTCAATCCATATAGGTTCTGAAATAACCTAAGGGACCAGCAATCAATCCTTAAGCATGCATAATCAATCTACAAGCATGCATAGGCATGGGTACACAAACCAAAATAAGTAAGCAAGCAAAAGGAATTCTGGAGAAACCTATGAGGTATAGATCCTACCTCTCATGCATCTGAACAAGTAGCTAATCCTTGGCTATTATCACTAGGATCAGAACCACCTAAATAAGCGTAAGGTAAAGACAACACAATACCAAGCATACGAATTCAGAAACCAAAGAACATCCTAAAGCCTTACCGATTTAAATCACCAAACCGACCAAAATCAGTGATCAAATGCAGTTGTAACCTCCCCTTGAATGCGTGATGTGATGGCAAAGAACCCAACTAGAATCAACCTGATTATTCAACCCAATTCAAGATATATATTTCATCACACAAAAGGTATATGGATTAGGGTTTCCAATTTTATCATATACACAAGGAGAGGTTGTAATTTCATGAAAATAAAAGAGGAATAAATGTCAAAAACTCATATGATTTAGAGGAACAAGATTCAAAACAATCAAAAAAGGTAATTGAAAAGTCAACATACCTACAGGGAATGGAAACTCGACATGAATAATAAAAGAGAAGAACCAACTTTTTTTTTTGTGAATTCAAGATAGTAAAAGACAGCACAAAGAGAGGATTCCAATAAGCTATCACATGCAGAAATCTTATAAAGAAGGTAAATTTCGGTAGGAAAAGGGAGAGGAAAGGGTGTACTAATGGAAAAATAAAAAGATTTAGGTGTATGGAATAGGGTAGGCCGACCTCTATATTTATTTGGGTCTTGTGGGATAAGGATAATGTTTAGGAGATAATTCTGAAATAAATTTGAGATAAAATTTCTAGAAACACCTCAATTTAGAAAAGAAACGAAATAGGAAAATTTTTCCTACTTTTAAGCCTAGATAAGTAAGGATAATACTTAGGAGATAATTCTGAAATAAATATGGGATAAACGTTCTAGAAACACCTCAATTTAGGAAAAAAACCAAATAAGAAAGAAATGGAATATGAAATATCTGATTTAGGAAAGAAATGAATAGGAATACTATAACCAAAATAGGAAAGATTCGACATAACCATGTCAAGTCATCACGAATCCATTTCTTCAGGGACAAAATGGTCATTTCAGCTGTACCGATACCTAAGTGTCATTTCTGGCATATGGACCTCTGAGACATCTAAGCCACTAAGGATCAAGGTCTCATATCCTCCCCTCCTTATAAAAATTTCACTTTAGAAATTTCAGCACAAAACCTAAGGAAATAGGTGAGGGTATCTCACTCGCATTGATTCCTCAGTCTCCCAAGACTGCTCCTCAACTTAGTCATTACGCCAAACAACTCAGATAGTAGGAATATTTCGACTACGAAGCTGGCGAACAGACCGATCTAGTTGGCAGCTGGCTGTGCAGGGTTGCATAGGTCTTCAGCAACTTCAACTGGTGGATCTTCAAGAACATGAACAGGGTCTCAAACATTAAAAAACGTGGAATATATTGTGAATTCTTTCCATATTCGAGGCCAAAGCAAGTCGGTATACAACGGGTCCAATTCTCTCAGCAATGTCATACGGATCAATATAGCTGAGCGCTAGCTTTCCTCGCTACTGAAAATGAAGTACTCCCTTCCATGGGGTGACTTTAATAAACACTTTGTCATCTATTGCAAATTCCAGCTCTCTTCGTCGATTATTAGGATAATTTTTTTATCGATCTTGTGCCATCTTCAACCTTTGCCGAATCAAATTTAGTTACTCAGTCGCTTGATCAATCAATTCTAGATTATCTATGTGTCTCTTGCCTACTTCATTCCAGCGAACTGGAGTTTTGCAATGTCTTCTATACAGTGCTTCATAAGGGGCCATTCCAATGCTTACATGAAAATTATTGTTGTAAACGAATTCTACCAAAGGAAGACATCGATCTTTTGGTATATCGATCACGCACACACACTCTCAATATGTCTTAAAGGGTCTGAATTGTTTTTTCAGATTGTCCATAGGTTTGTGGATGAAATACAGTTCTAAAATTCAGTCTCGAACCCATAGCACTCTAAAATTTCTCCCAAAAACATAAAGTGAAATGGGGATCACAATAAAAAGTAATGGACACTAGCACACCAAGCAATTGAACAATCTCATCCATATAACAAGTAGCCAACTTCTTGAAGGTATCTATAATAAAAGCAGGCAAGAAATGTGTAGATTTCGTCAACCTGTCCACAATCACCCATATGGCATCGAATCCCCGCTGAGATCTAGGCAAACCAACCACAAAGTCCATCATAATATGCTCCTGTTTCCATTCTGGAATTGGAAGTGACTGTAACAAACCTGTGTGTCTCTGATGCTCAATCTTCACTTGCTAACACACAAGGCATCAGGCAATGAACTCAGCAATGTGACACTTCATATTTGGTCACCAAAACTATTCCTTCAAATCTTTTTACATTTTGGTACTTCCAGGATGAATAGAAAACTTCAAACTGTGCGCTTAAAAAAGAATCAGATTTCGCACATCCACGTCTTGTGGCACGTATACTCGACCTCATAAAACCAGAATTCCATCATCTCGGATTCTAAAATCTCAAACTATGGCATCAACACCATCAACAAATTGCTGCTGAGTCTGAATCAATCTTGGGTCTTCGGATTTCTGAACTCGGATCTCTTCCAGCAAAGTGGGTTTAACCTCAATTGGGGCCAACAACGAACCAGCAAAATCGTTTCCAAGGTGCATACGTGAAGCTCTCAAATCTAGCAACATAGGGAGGTAATGTGCATGCACATGGGCAAGAAAAGAAGATGAAGAAGAAGACAAAAAAGGGGTCTTCCGACTCAAAGCATCAGCTACCATATTTATCTTTCCAGGATGATATTCTATAATCAAATCATAGTCTTTAATCAGCTCCACCCATCTTCATTGTCTCATATTCAGCTCTTTCTGTATAAGGAGATACTTCAAACTCTTGTGATCGTTGAAAATTCTGCACGTCTCACCATACAAGTAATGGCGCCAAATCTTCAATGCAAATACTATGGCTGCAAGCTCCAAATCATGTGTAGGATAGTTGCTCTTATGCGGACGTAACTGTTGAGAAGCATAGGCAATGACTTTCCCATCTTGCACCAGCACACATCCAAGGCCAGATTTTGATGCATCATTGTACACAACATACTCTTTTCCGATCTCCGACAAAGTAAGGATAGATGTGGAAGGACAGATATCCAGCTTGCACATGGACAAGTCTTCCCTTAGCCGCAACTAGGGCATCCCCAAATCCCGCAAGATAAGGGCTTCCTGTCCCGCAAGACAGGGATCCGGCCCCGCAAGGACAGATATCCAGCGTGCACTTGCTGGTTCACCTCCCATACAACTCCCACAAATCGGTAAGTACCTCTCCTCTCACTAGGAGCATCAGTGCTTACCCTGCCTGGCCAGTGGAATAGGATCCTGACACACAAACACGTACAAGCACACACAGGCAAGTGCAAAGCATAATACCACAACAGGGTATCCTCAATCATGTCAGGAAAACAATCAACACATCCAATTCATATAACAATAGCATCCCAGGCACTCAATTCCTAACTTAGAGGTTCGATATAGCCTAGGAGATTCATATCTCATTCCGAATGTCATATTCACACTCTACAATCCAATCACAAACAATACAACAAAGACAGGTAACAAAACATCAGATAAGAGCAGGGGTTTTTGGAGAAACCGATGAGGCGTAGATCCTACCTCTCTTGTCTCTGAAAAATAAGCTAATCCTTTGCCTTTATTAAGTAAATCCGAACCACTAATAATATCACCAGGCAAAGACAAGAACAAACTAAGCATGCATATTCAATAATCAATTGAATACCTTATTTCCTTACCAATACCACTCACCAAACCTATCAGAAAACCAGTGATCAGAAGTCGCAGGTGTCTCCCCCTTGGATGTGTGATGTGATAGCCAGGAACTTATCAAAATTCAACCTGAATTTACCATTCCAATTAACTATGCAAAACCTATTGCTAAAAGTAGGGCATAAGACGATTTCGTCTCGACTTACAACGAAATATTTACATAAAAGCTTCTATTTATATATGGTTGGAAAGAGAATGAAAATAGCTTTCCAACGACATATTATTTGCAAGATTCCAACAAACTAGTAGAAAGTTATGCTATTTTTAATTTCAAGAAGATTTGGCAGAAACCTAATTCCGCCGCCGATTTTCAAAGTGACTTTAGACAAAGAAATAATAATCTCCTGACGAAAATAAAAACATGGTTGGAAATAGGATGAAGAGAGCTTTCCAACAAGCTATTACTCACAGAGATCCAACGAAGGATGAGTGAGTTATGCTGGTTTGAAGTTTCTGAAAATTATGGTGGCTATAGGGAGGTATAGGGTTTTAAGCCTATACGAAATTTGTAGGTTTTCTATGAATAATTCTTTGTGAGGTTGGCTTCCTATTTATAATGAATAGGTATAGAATTATTATTACTACTTTAATCATTTTATCTGAATAGGATAACTAAACTCTAAACTCTTTAATTATCTTCCCCTATTTTTAGGGACTTTAATCTATAAGGAAACTATCTAGCCTTAAGGATGATTCCTAAGGCAATTACTCATCTACAAGAACCTAGATCTAAAGGAATTTGAAACAAATTAATTACTAAACAATCTTACCAATTTCGGCCATCACACATCCTTTCATTCAGGGGGAAAATCGTCTTTTCACCTGCACTGGCTTCTGGACTTCTAGGACTCAAAATTCGGGGTCTTACAGAAACTACAGGTGTGAACCCTCGACCCAACGAGCCCGGACGTATATGTATGCGTGATGGATCATAACTGCAACGCTGAGTTAGGTTTCTAACCACATGGCCCAAAAGTTTTATTTTGTTACAAATGATACCATTACACAACACATATAAGTTCAAGACCTCCCCCACTCCTTACCGATGTGGGATTGGGTAATATAGGTTCCTCCTACGGTCTGGGTCTCACAATCCCCCCTCCTTATAGACCTCGTGTTCTCACGAGGGGAGCTCAAACATTAACTAACTTGGGCCCAAACTCACGGGCCCAAACATGAACACACAACACGGCCCAAGCCCACTCAGAAGAGGGAGTGAGATTGGCTCCGCTACTATTTGTCACGATTTGGTCCAGCGAGTCCGGACGAGCATGTGCGTGTGATGGATCACAACTGCAATGCTGAGTTGAGCTTTTAACCACATGGCCCAAAGGATGCATCTTGTTACAAATGATATAATCACACAACACATATAAGCCCAAGACCTCCCCCACTCCTTTTTGATGTGGGATTGGGTAACATAGACCCCTCCCTTACGGGCTGGGTCTCACAATCTTCCCTCCTTATAGACCTCGTGTCCTCACGAGTGGAGCCCAAACGTAACTGACTTGGGTTCAAACTCACGGGCCCAAATGTGAGCACACAACACGGCCCAAACCCACTCGAAAGAGGGAGCGTGATCGGCTCCGCTACCATTTGTCACGACCCAGCCCTTAGACCTCCGGCCCAGCGGGCTCGAACGAGTATGTGTGCGTGATGGATCTCAACTGCAATGCTGAGTTGGGCTTCTAACCACATGGCCCAAAAGATACATCTTGTTACAAATGATACCATCACACAACACATATAAGCCCAAGACTTTCCCCACTCCTTTCCGATGTGGGATTGGATAACACAGAGCCCCTACAGGCTGGGTCTCATAACAGATCCTGACATCATTTTGACCATTTCAATCAAAACGACACTACAGGCTGTCATTTTGGTTTCTCAGAATATATTAATATAAAATAATATGTTTTAATAATAATATAGTTTTAATAAATCTTCAAAAATTCATAATAAATACTATATAAAATTGAAAAATATCCATTAAATTCTTATACACTTCTTATGAATATTACTATCAACTGGAACTCGAAAATAATTTTTCTCATAAATTTAAAATTTATTAAAAATCAAATAGCCTTTAATTTACCTTAGAAAAATTATAATAATTAGAATTATATATCCAAAAATTCATAGAAAATTTCTCAATGCTTATGATTGATCAATATAATTTTCCAAGATCCTTAAAACATCAAAACCATCATTATACCTCATCTTATGATTTTTCATCCATAAATTCCTTAAATAAGATTAATATCTAATTAAGCATAAAGATTCCAAAAATACAATTAATAAATCTTAGGATCATCAAAACTTATTTAAAACTGAATAATGTATATACCAATCATACACATGTCGCAAAGCTCATATTTCTAAGCATGACTGGTACTAGGTGATGTTTAGACCAAAATACCCCTATTTTAAAAGAAAATGCACTCAGATCAATAGACTTTTCCAAAATCCTTAGAACATCAAAACCATCATTATACCTCATCTTATGATTTTTCATCCATAAATTCCTCAAATAAGATTAATATCTAACTAAGCATAAAGATTCCAAGAATACAATTAATAAATCTTAGGATTATCAAAACTTATTTAAAACTGAATAATGTATATACCAATCATACACATGTCGCAAAGCTCATATTTCTAAGCATGACGGGTACTAGGTGGTGTAAAGACCAAAATATCCCTATTTTAAAAGAAAACATACTCAGATGTTTCTTTTTCGGAGTCAAAACCTCAAATTAACACCTATGAGTTCCGATGACTCATCAAAAATGGATATAAATTTCGGTAACCTATCTGCATCTCGTATGGGCCTTAAGACTAAATAGTGGCCCAAATCGATAAAATTGTCGAATAAATTCTAGAAATCCTTCATAACCACTTAGTGAATCCATCGCATTCGTAATAAATCCGGACTATGATTCAAGGCCCACATATTTTTCCATCAAAATTTTGATTGGCTCTTCAGCCCATATAACCGAAAAAAGGTCAAGATCTCACAATCACGATAACTGTTATGCATGTAATGCATTAAGCACATAGAATACATGAGATGTGAATGCATAGGCATAACATAGGGTAACCTATACAACTCTTCAGAGCTCTCCGAGTATGGTAGCGAGTCGTGGAGAAGCCAATCAAATCGAAGCTATAAGGGGGACATGGATGACATGAGCAAGCCGATGAACACAAGATGGGTACCTATAGAGTGAGGTCCGCTTAGGTTGAGCTACTATCGCCTAACAACGTCAGTGGAATGGGCATGTGGTAAATAACGAGAAAGGAAAGTCTTAAACTACCAATGACGCATCTCAATCCCAATCCCGAGAATCCGATGGACTGAGAGATATTACCAACCCAGTCATGGTCGTATTGAGTTTGAAATCGTATGCTAGCATGTGCTAAATAAGCGTATGATTGCATGCGTATTTTGTATATGTTTTCCGGTCCGCTCACCTAATAGGTTTCTGCCAAGCTCTAGGCTTGATTGCAGGTTTAATGAACAAAGCTCAACCCCTTGGAAGGAGATAAAGACTTAGGTGGATTGCAAGGATATAAGGTATCATATAAGGATTTATATTTATAGTAGATTCCCCCGAGTCATTTGTTGTTATTGAGCGATTGATATGTTATTGATATCGAAATCGAGCATGTAATTATTGTAATATGCTCATCTTGAATTGTGTATCCCTGGGGTTGTCCGATGTTACCCGGAGACATCAGTGTATCTTTCATATTCATTGTGCCTTAATTTATATATCCATTCTAACATTCTCCTCTGCTTTATTATTATGTCATTAGCCTTGTAGGTTCATTATATGCAGTCGTATATTATGGCAGTGTATGTAGTGGGCCTGTGCCAACCCTCGCACAAAAGTTGTGGGTTCCGGGGTATGACACATAACGTATAACCCCATCATCAGGATTACACTCAAACAATGTTATCAAATAGCCTAGAAATGTAATCACATGCCACATGCATCTCAAATAGACAGAGATATTACAAATCTCGATATTTATTCAGTAGCCATTCTAATGGATGGCTAATATAATCAATCTTTCATCGCAAGTTGGTATTATAGTCACTCCCTCTTTATTAGGGTTTATACTCATACACAATGGTCTAGGAATACGTAGTAATATCTACACGTAGTAATATAGGAACATATAGTAATCTGATTTATTGGGTTAACCAGCCCCATAATAGACTCATACCTCTGTATTCCTCAGAGGTTAAGGTATCAATAGCAGACTTATCTCATAAGCCCTGTTCCTTTCATTATACTAGGGTTAGTATAACATTAATTGAACCTATCTCGTATCCTTCATTCTGTTAAGGTTAGTATAGCATTAACTAACCAATTCTCAATCATTACTTCTTATTATCATAAATTATGCTTAAAGAACCTTGAGTCATCACTTACTTCGTTCTTATATTCTTAGTTTACTTCTACTCTTATAATCTTCTCAATTTGCCTTTGCATATCCCATTTGATAGTTTCTCAATTATTTTTCATTATTTCTTAGATAAGTTATTAGTAAGAATTCTTTGGTTTTCCTAGGTTGAGTCGGCCCTCTAATCGCTTCTTTCTCTTATAATTTTGATTTTCGATTCCTTATATAGTAGTGTTATATTTTCATCATAGTTAGTATCCTTTCATATGACCAGTCAGTCATATGTGATATTGTTAGGATTTTTTTTTTATAATCAGCAGGATCATTATCGCTTATTAGTAAGGTTAGAGTTCTTGATGTTCTCAATTAATTAATATCTCAAATATTAATCCTGTAGCACATATATTGAGCTTTTCCAACACGAGCTTCAATACTCTTTTCGTTTGACTTTGAAGCCATACAAGGTATTTTTGAGTTACTCCTACAGTTCCTCACTAGGAGTGCAATACTGACGTTTCTCATATCGCGGTTATCTCAAGCATAGTCACAATATTTAAACATGACTTAGAAAATAACCACAGAACTATGCTTCATTTCAGTTACATGCCTGCAATCAAGATTTTTCATGATTTAAGAAATTTCTCATTAATCATGTGTTTATGCATGCAAACAACTTAAGGATATCACACATTACAAGGAATCAATCCAAATTTATTTAAAACAATAGGAATAAATTTAAAATCGTCCACTCATAGTTTTGGCGTCCTGATTTCCTTTCTTGATTCTATCCGGATTTCTTGATCCTCTTATTGTACACCTACACATCTAATCATAATCCAATACTTAATATCATCATACGAATTCTTAATAAACTCATAACACACATTTCTAGTTCCTCAAACTTGTTGTAGAAGCTTAACGATCGTCTTTGAATTCAATCCGAATATATTTTGTATTTTCTCTTATTTACTAGAAATTTCTACAAATTTTTATACCAATCAACACTTATCAAATTCATCTAAACTTTGTATAATTAGAATCCTCAATTTTTATCTATTTTCTAGAATTGTTCATACTTTTTCTCAATTTATTTCTATTTTTTTCAATTCTTAAACAATATTTGTCTTTTTTCTAAAAATCGGTGAAAGTCGAAGGGACACATGTCATTCCATGACATGGCCACACATTTACCAATTTCAACCTGATCGATCCAAAAACCAGATTTAAACTAGCTTACCAAACCAGATCAAACGACATGTCACCCACTTTGTACCTAGATGGCATGTCGTTTATTGTACCTTATGAATGACTTGTCTCTCGGACAGCCTATGGATGATGCTCTGGTTCACGCAAACACCCTAAATGGTAATCTGCTGATTTCTGCCTCGATTCACAACATAACCTATCCAAAATCATTTTTCACTAACCACACAACCTTTCTAAACCTAAATTAAACTAAATCATGCCTAAAAATGGGAGGTATTGAAAATCAAACTCTCAACCGAAAATAGAGAACACTCACTGGATACTCACCAGAATATGGGATGAAATCACTCAAAAGACGCACGCACATGTTCGGGGAGGTGAGGCGAGTAATTTTTCGGGGAGAGGGATCAGTTTTAGGACTGGCTATTGAATGCCCAGATCCTGAGTCAGGGTTTAACCTCTTTAGTCAGTGGGTCACCGAACAAGACAAACCAGTGAGCCTTACAAAGTTTAATGTCGCTGAAACGACATCGTTCTAGGTGTTAATGGTTTAGCTTGGCTTTCAGCTGAGCTTGTCAAAACGGCAAGGCATCCTGTAGTTTTGACCATTTTGGTCAAAATTTCTGGGATGATTTGCGTTTTAATTTTTCCTTTTATTTTTTTCGGTAATATAATATTATAATATTATTTGTATTTTCTTTTTATTATAATAAATCTTTGATAATTCGTAATAAATAGCATATTAATTAGAAAAATACTCCAAAAAATACCATAGACTCCTTGTGAATATTAGAGTATAATTAAATTGAAAATTTATATTTTTATAATATATATAATTTATTAAAATTTATAATATCATATGGTATTTTATAGAAAAATTCTAATAATTTGGAATACCTTCCCAAAAATTTATGCACATTTTTATTCAATTAAAAGACCTACCCATGGTCCTAAACTATCAAAATTATTCTTGTACCTCATCCTTTTCTATATCATATACATACATAATCCTATATATATAATTTCTCAATTATCATGTACTTATTCTTTCCAATGATTTAATAACTCATATTCATTTCTTATAGTGTAAATTATTTCTTATGAGTCTCAAAGAATAGACTCAAAGGCCCTATTCATCAAATGACTTGGATTGCAAACTTGACAAATATCGGAGTGTGAAAAGAAGAAATTACCCCCAGATACCAAGTTCAAAGAAATATACCATATGATGTTCTTTTAGAGGTGTTAGGAGTCAAGAAACACACCTGTGAGTCCAAATGACTCGATAGAAACGAATATGGCTATGATTTCTATATCAGTTTCTTTCGAGCCTTACACTTCATCATAGCCTGACAACTATTAATTTCGATCTTCACCGATCTATCATTGATACTTATCCATTTCAATAACATCTATAGGTTCTCATATCCTTGGCTCATGGGTTATAGGCTCACCGGTTTATGGTTTATTGGGTTACTGGGCTTAAGGTCCAACCCTCTAAAATAGGAAACCTCACATATAAGATCCTTAAAATTTTTGATTAAGCATATGTTTAGGGACAAGCATTGAGAAATTATGAGGATGTCTGATGACATGCCCCTAATGTCATATTATTATCCAAATTTACTGGAGATTAGGACAACTTTTGAAGATTATCAAAAGTCATATCTATGTAAGAAGATTTTATCAGTCATCTAGTATTATAAAGAAGATAAAGATAAGAAAGAAGACATAAAAGAATATCCATTCTAGATATACAAGGCATGGTAGTTATCCTTTAAGGCATGTAGAAATACATAATCGCATATGGTCAGGGCTTCTATGTCACGCCCCAAACCCAAAAATGTTTGCGGGACAACTACCGTAGGCCCAACATATACACTTCCATGACATATGACTATGTATATAATGAACCCACAAGGACAATAATGAAGTGGAGGAGAATATTATAATAGACATATAATTTAAGGCACAGCTAATATAAAAGATACACTGATGTCTCCGGATGACATCGAATAACCCTAGGAATACATATATCAAGATGAGTATATGACAATAGTTACATGCCCAATTTTATTATCTATATCATATCAACTACTCTATACAAACAAATGACTGAGGAGAAATCAACTATGAATTTAGTCCTCATACGATAGCTCATATGCAATCTACATAACTCTTCGTGTCCTGCCTAGGAGTGAGCTTTATTCATTAACCTTGCAATCATGCCAAGAGCCTGACAAAAACCTGTTGGATGAGCGGACGGGAAAACATATATAAAATACACATGCAATCAAACAATTAGTAAGCACATTCACTGGCATACGTTAAGACTCGATGAATCATAGAAAATGCAGCATAGTCACAGTCAAACATAGCACATACACACAATCTTTCAAGCAGTACGACAATGACCGGGCTAGCATTAACTCTCATTTCGTTGAATTCCAAGGATTGGGACAGAGATAAGTCAGTGACAGTTCCCAACTTACCTTTTCCCTTATTTACCATATGCCCATTCCACTGATGCTGCCAGGGCGTTAGTGAAGGCAACTCCACCTAAACGGACCACACTTTGCAAGTATCCATCTTGTGTTCATCGCCTTGCTTGTATCATCCCTATCCCCCAAATAGATTCGATTTGATTAACTTTTCCATGCCTCTCCTTCATACTCGGAGAGCTCTCAAGAGTCACATAGGTTACCCTATGCTATGCTTGTGCATTCACATCTCGTGTATCTGATGTATTCGATGCATTACATGCCTAACAATTACCATAGCACCTTAGTGCATCACTCATATCATAACATGACATATCAGATAAAGAAGATAAAGATAAGAAAGAAGACATAAAAGAATATTCATTGTGGATATATAGGGCGTGGTAGTTATCCTTTAAGGCATGTATATATCCAGGATCGTATGTGGTCAAAACATCCATGTCACGTCCCAGACCCCAAAACTTATGCGCGACAACTACCATAGGCCCACCATATACACTTCCATGACACACAAATATGCATATAATGAACCGATAAGGCCAATGGCATAGTAATAAAATAGAGGAGAATATTATAATAGACATATAATTTAAGGCTTAACTAATATAAAAGATACACTGATATCTCCAGGTAAAATTGAATAACCCCAGGAATACATATATCAAGATGAGCATATTACAATAAATACATGCTCGATTTTATTATCTATGGCATATCAACTACTCTATACAAATGAATGACTCAAGGGAAATCAACTATGAATTTAGTCCTCATATGATACCTTAGATCCTTGCAATCTACAAAATTCTTTGTGCCCTTCCTAGGAGTGTGCTTTGTTCATTAAACCTGCACCCATTCCAAGAGCCTGGCAGAAACCTACCAAATGAGCAGACGGGAAAATATATATAAAATACATATGCAATCATACACATATTAATCATACACAGTGGCATATGATAAGACTCGATGAATCATAGAAAATGCAACACATTCACAGTCAAACATAGCATATATGCACAACATTTCAAGCAGTACGACCATGACTGGGTTGACAATAACTCTCAGTCCATTGAAATCCAAGGATTGGGACTGAGATACTTCAGTGGTAGTTCCCAACCTACCTTTGTCCTTATTTACCATATCCCCATTCCAATGATGCTGCCAGGGCGTTAGGTGATGGTAACTCCACCTAAGAGGACCCCACTTTGCCAGTACCCATCTTGTGTTCATTGGCTTGCTTGTATCATTTCTGTCCCTTTTATAGTTCAATTTGATTAGTGTATCCACGTCTCGTTTTCATTCTCGGAGAGCTCTCAAAGAGTCATATAGTTCACCCTATGCTATGATTGTGCATTCACATCATTGTGTATTCGATGCATTCGATGCATTTCATGTCTAACAATTATTGTAGCACCCTAGTGCATCACTTATATCAGAACATGGCATATCAGATAAATAAGATAAAGATAAGAAAGAAGACTTAAAAGAATATCCATTCTAGATATATAGTGCATGGTAGTTATCCTTTAAGGCATGTATATATCCATGATTGCATGTGGTCATGGCATCCATGTCAAGTCCCAGACCCCAAAAAGTTTGTGCAACAACTACCGTATACACTTCCATAACACACGACTATGTATATAATGAACCCACAAGAAAAATGGCATAGTAAAAAAATGGAGGAGAATATTATAATAGAGATATAATTTAAAGCACAGGTAATATAAAAGATTCAATGATTTCTCCGGGTGACATCGAATAACCCCAAGAATATATTTATCAAGATGAGCATACTACAATAATTACATGCTCGATTTTATTATTTATGGCATATCAACTACTCTATACAAACGAATGACTCAAGTAAAATCAACTAAGAATTTAGTCCTTATACGATACCTCAGATCCTTGCAATCCACAAAAGTCTTCGTGTCTTGCCTAGGAGTGAGCTTTTTTCATTAACCCTGCAATCATGCCAAAAACCTGGCAGAAACTTGCCAGATGAACGTTTGGGAAAACACATATAAAATACACATGCAATCATACACTTATTAATCACACACATTGGCATACGATAAGACTCGATGAATAATAGAAAATGTAGCACAATTATAGTCAAACATAACATATATGCACAATTTTTCAAGCAGTGCGACCATGATCGGGCTAACAATAACTCTCAGTTTGTTGAATTCCAAGGATTGGGACTAAGATACGTCAATGGTAGTTCCTGACGTACCTTTTTCTTTATTTATCACATGCCAATTCCATTGATGCTGCCAGGGCGTTAGGTGATGGAAACTCCACCTAAACGGACCCCACTTTGCATGTACCCATCATATGTTCTTCGGTTTGCTTGTATCATCATTGTCCCCTTTATTGTTTGATTTGATTAGCATTTCTACACCTCACTTTCATACTCGGAGAGCTCTTAAGAGTCACATAGGTCACCCTATGCTATGCTTGTGCATTCACATCTTGTGTATATGATGCATTCGATGCATTGCATGCTTAACAATTATCGTAGCACCCTAGTGCATCACTTATATCAGAACATGGCATATCAAATTAAGATTATAAAGATAAGAAAGAAGACATAAAAGAATATCCATTCTGGATATATGGGGCATGGTAGTTATCTTTTAAGCCATGTATATATCAACAATCACATGTGGTCAGGGAATCCATGTCACGTCCCAAACCCAAAAAATTTTGCGTGACAATTGCCATCGGCCCATCATCAAGATTTCCATGACACATAACTATGTATATAATGAACCCACAAGGCCAATGGCATAGTAATAAAACAAAGGAGAATATTATAATAGACATATAATTTAAGGCACAGCTAATATAAAAGATACACTGATGTCTCCGGGAGCCATCGAATAAACCCAGGAATATATATATCAAGATAAGCATATTACAATAATTACATGCTGGATTTTATTATCTATGGCATATCACCTACTCTATACAAACAAATGACTCAGGGGAAATCAACTATGAATTTAGTCCTCATACGATACCTCAGATCCTTGCAATCCACATAACTCTTTGTGTTCTGCCTAGGATTGAGCTTTGTTCATTAACCTTGTAGTCATGCCAAGAGCCTAGCAAAAACCTGCCAAATGAATAGATGGGAAAACATAAATAAAATACACATGCATTCATATATTTATTAATCACACACACTAGCATATCATAAGACTCTATGAATCATAGAAAATGCAGCATAGTCACAGTCAAACATGGCATATACGCACAACATTTCACTCAATACGACCATGACCGGGCTGACAACAACTCTCAAGCCATTGAATTCCAGGGATTGGAACTGAGATATGTCAATGGTAGTTCCCGACATACTTTTTTCCTTATTTACCACATGACAATTCTAATGGTGCTGCTAGGGCATTAGGTGATGTCAAATCTACCTAAACGGACCCCACTTTGCAAGTACCATCTTCTGTTCATCGACTTGCTTGTATCATTCTTGTCCCCCTTATAGTTTGATTTGATTAACATTTCCAAGTCTCGCTGTGAGACCCCGATCTTTCCTAGTTTAGATGTCCAGGAAGTCTAGGAAGTCCAGGAGCCGATGCAGCTGAAATGACTATTTTGCCTTGAAGAAATGGATGCGTGATGGCCTAAAATGGTTGCTGCCAGATATTTCCTATTTTAATTCTGGTATTTTTATATTAATTATCCTTAGTTTTATCCCTTATTATCTAAGGTATTAGATAATTCTTCCTTTTAAATAGAATATCTCTTTTAATAGATTTATCCTTTTAGATAAAATTATCCTTTAATTATCTTTTTAAGCTTAAAAGTAGGGATTTATCTCTTAACTAAACCTTCTTAGACACCTTTAAAAGAGTGGCCAGCCTATCCCACCTAAACATACCAAAACCCACATAGAAATTTTGTAATTTATCCCCTTCTTCTCAATTTCTGATTTTTACCTAAACCCTAGCCGAAACTCCTTGATCTTCATCTTGACATAACTCTCTCATCCTTTATCGGATTCTTGTGAATAATAGCTTATTGGAAAGCTATCTTCATCATCTTTCCAATCATCTTGGGTTTTTCATCTGAAGGTTAGTTTTTCTTTGTTAAAATTTAAATTGTATTTCGATAGAATTACCAAAATCTGCTTGAACTTCAAAATATTTTAACTCTCTCATCCTTTGTCAGATTCTTGAGAATAATAGCTTATTGGAAATCTCTCTTCATCATCTTTCCAAAAATCTTTGGGTTTTTCATCTGAAAGTTAGTTTTTCTTTGTTAAAAGTTAAATCGTATTTTGATAGAATTGCCAAAAACTGTTTGAACTTCAAAATAGCATAACTCTCTCATCCTTTGTTGGATTCTTGCGAATAATAGCTTGCTGGAAAGCTCTTTCTGTTTTCTATCTAGAAATATTTGGTTTTTCTTCTGGATGTTAGTTTTTATCTTTCGTAATTTAGGTCGAAATTCGGCAGAATTAGGTTTCAAAATTGTGTGATTCTGCATTCAATTGATTTCTGTTATTGTTTCTCTTGTTCGTATGATTGTTTAGCATCCATTCATGATGTAAAATCATGAATTAATTCTTTGAATCTTCCCTATTCATGAAATCAGTATGCCCTACCTTTGCCTTACTGTTGTCTATCTTGATCTATTGATTAACCTTTTGGATTCTGATCTTGTTTCTTTTGATTGTACATGTTGTAAACATCTATTCCTTTCTTAATTTCATGAAATTACAACCCCTAACCTCTCTAATGTTGAAATCGTAAGTTGCCCTATAAACCTTAAGGTGTTTCCGAAATGTGTATATTGAATTAGGATGAATAATAAAGTTGATTCTTACTGAGTTTTTGGCCATTACATCACGCATTCAGGGGAAAGATATTGCTGCATCTGGGTCACTGGACTTGGGTAGGTTAATTGGTAAGGATTCCCAATGCCTTTGGTTTTTAATTAAGTAGTCTTGTGGCTTAGTATTGTGTGGTCTTTGCCTTGTAATTTTTTAGGAGATTATAATCTTATTGGAAAGGCAAAGAATTGCATCTGATTCAGACACTTGAGAGGTAGGATCTATGCCTCATCGGTTCCTTTGGTTACCCTATTGTTTGATTGTTTGAATATAAGTGAATTCGATTGTCTATTTTGGTTATATGCTTGCGGAATGTGTGATTATGATAATAGGGATTCTCGGAAGTTAATAGAAAAATAGGTTGCCTGATTCGGTTATGACTTTGAGGATTGATCTTTGATTTTTATTGTGATTTGATTGAGGATCTTTTGTTGTGATTTGTGTATGTGTGTACTATGTGTGTATGTGCCCTGTTTATGCTTTGTTTGAAGGATCCTTTTGTCGCTGACTATGCAAGGTAAGTATTGTTGCTCCTAGGGAGAGGAGAGATGCTTACCGAACTGGGAGGTTTATGGGTGGTTATTCCCAACAAGAGCTCGTTGGATGCCTTGTAGGCCGGTTCAAGTCCGGATGTCAGGAAGCCTTGTAGGCCAGTTTGAGTCTGGATGTCAAGATGCCCTATAGGCCAGTTCGAGTTTGGACGTTAGGTTGCCTTGTTTGAGAGTGACATGATGACTTGTATGCGCTACTGCAAGAGTACTCCTAGGCCAGTTCAAGTCTGGATGTCGGAGACAACTAAAAGGCTTGCTGCAATATTGATTGTCTAACCATTTACCCTTTGTGCAGCAAAGCCTTGGATAACACAAGTGGAAGAGGATGGCCTTTTCTTTTCCTACTGCCGAGAGTAACCTGATGAGTTTTCCTGCTTATGTACTTTTGATTTTCAGAAGTGTTTGTAGTCCACCCTTAGCCTTAGTTTCGGCCTTAACCCTTTTGATTGATTCTTGAATTGTATGATACCTTTAGATGAGTAGGGCTGATCTGATGTTGTTTGGGAGATGTTTGATTGGGAATCCCTAGGACTTATGATGCTATGGCCCTACTGAGATTCTTTTAATCTCATCCCTTCATTTCTCCCCCTTTGCAGGCTTAGGTGTGTACTTTGTTATTGGTACCAAAGATGTGAGATCAAGGTTGCACGGCTGGACGAATTTGCACCCCTTTTCCATTGAATGCGCATGCCATGTCTTTAAACTTGTGTGGATTTGTATTCTGGATTTCCAATCCCTCTTTCTCTTTTTGTTGCTTCCGAAATATGCATGATACTATTGGTTGATGTTTTGAGATTCTTTTGGGACTTGTGTGTTATGTTTCCATTTTTTTTTAGTATTAATATAAGTCTTGCGTTGATGTTTTCTTTCACTCCGTATAAGCCAGAAATTCATTAATGTATGAATATTCTCCAACCTTTAAGTAGCATATAAATCAACCAATAAAATTGACAACTAGGTGACTTGAGCCTTGTGGGATTCAAATAGGACCTTGCGAGAGCTTATTTGGGTTTCACAGCGGTAAGGGTCCTAATAGGTTGGGTTTGGCTCCTTACACTCGCTTTCATACCCGGAGAGCTCTCAAGAGTTATATAGGCCACCCTATGCTATGTTTGTGCATTCACATCTCGTGTTTTCAATGCATTCGATGTATTGCTTGCCTAAAAATTATCGTAGCACCTTAGTGCATCACTTATATCAGATAAAGAAGATAAAGATAAGAAAGAAGACATAAAAGAATATTCATTCTGGATATATAGTGAATGGTATTTATCTTTTAAGGCATGTATATATCCACGATCGCATGCGGTCAAGGTATCCATGTCACATCCCAGACGTCAAAAATTTTACGCGACAATAGCCGTAGGCCCACCATATAGATTTCCATGACACATGACTATACATATAATGAACCCACAAAGACAATTGCATAATAATAAAACGGAGGAGAATATTATAATAGACATATAATTTAAGGCATAGCTAATATAAAAGATACACTGATATCTCTAGGTGACATCGCATAACCGGAATACATATATCAAGATGAGCATATTACAATAATTACATGCTCGATTTTATTATCTATGTCATATCAACTACTCTATACAAATGAATGACTCAGGGGAAACCAACTATGAATATAGTCCTCATATGATATCTCAGATCCTCACAATCCACATAAGTCTTCGTGTCCTACCTAGGAGTGAACTTTGTTCATTAAACCTGCACCCATGCTAAGAGCCTGGCAAGCCTGGCAAAAACCTACCAAATGAGTAGACGGGAAAATTTATATAAAATAAACATGCAATCATACACATATTAATCATACACACTGGCATACGATAAGACTTGATGAATCATAGAAAATGCACCACAGGCACAGTCAAACATAGCATATGTGCACAATATTTCAAGCAGTACGACCATGACCGGGTTGACAATAACTCTCAGTCCGTTGAATTCCAGGGATTGAGACTGAGATACGTCAGTGGTAGTTCTCAACTTACCTTTGTATTTATTTACCACATGCCCATTTCATTGATGCTGCCAAAGCGTTAGGTGATGGAAACTCCACCTAAGCGGACCCCACTTTGCAAGTACCCATCTTGTGTTCATCGTCTTGCTTGTATCATTCCTATCCCCATTATAGTTCGATTTGATTAGCGTATCCACACCTCATTTTCATACCTGAAGAGGTCTCAAAGAGTCACATACGTCACCCTATGTTATGCTTGTGCATTCACATCTCGTGTATCCGATGTATTACATGCATTTCATGCCTAACAATTATCGTAGCACCCTAGTGCATCACTTATATCATAACATGGCATATCAGATAAAGAAGATAAAAATAAGAAAGAAGACATAAAATAATATCCATTCTGATTATATAGGGCATGGTAGTTATTTTTTATTCCATATATATATCCACGATCGCATGTGGTCATGGCATCCATGTCAGGTCCAGCCTCAAAAATTTTGCACGACGACTGTTGTAGGCCCACCATATACACTTCCATGACACAAGACTATAAATATAATGAACCCATAAGGCCAATGGCATAGTAATAAAATGGAGGAGAATATTATAATAGACATATAATTTCAGGCACAACTAATATAAAAGATACACTGATGTCTCCGGGTGTCATCGAATAACCCAAGAATATATATATCAAGTTGAGCATATTATAATAATTACATGCTCGATTTTCTTATCTATGGCATATCAACAACTCTATACAAACGAATGACCCAGAGGAGATCAACTGTGAATTTAGTCCTTATACGATACCTCGGATCCTCGCAATCCACATAAATCTTCATGTCTTGCCTAGGAGTGAGCTTTGTTCATTAACCCTGCAGTCATGCCAAGAGCCTGGTACAAACCTGCCAGATGAACAACTGGGAAAACATATATAAAATAAGCATGCAATAATACACTTATTATTCACACACACTAGCATACTATAAGACTCGATGAATCATAGAAAATGCAGCACAATCATAGTCAAATATAATATATACGCACAACATTTTAAGCAGTACGACCATGACCGGGCAGACAATAACTCTCAGTCCGTTGAATTCCAGGGATTAGGAATGGATACGTTAGTGTTAGTTCCTGACTTACATTTTTCCTTATTTACCACATGCCCATTCCACTGATGCTGCCAGGGCATTCAGTGATGGCAACTCCACCTAAGCAGACCCCACTTTGCATGTACCCTTCTTATGCTCATCGATTTGCTTGTATCATTCCTATCCCCTTTATAGTTCGATTTGATTAGCGTATCCACACCTCATTTTCATACCTAGAGAGCTCTTAAGAGTCACATACGTCACCCTATGCTATGCTCATGCATTCACATCTCGTGTATCTGATGCATTCGATGCATTGCATACCTAACAATTATCGTAGCACCCTAGTGCATCACTTATATCGGAACATGGCATATCAGATAAAGAAGATAAAAATAAGAAAGAGGACATAAAAGAATATCCATTTTGGATATATAGTGCATGGTAGTTATCCTTTAAGTCATGTATATATCCACGATCGCATGTGGTCAAGGCATCAATGTCATGTCCCAGACCCCAAGAATCTTATGTGATAACTGTCGTAGGCCCACCATATATACTTTTATGACACACGACTATATATATATTGAACCCACAAGGCTAATGGTTTAATAAAAAATTAAGGAGAATATTATAATGGACATATAATTTAAGGCACAACTAATATAAAAGATACACTGATGTCTCCGGGTGACATCGAATAACCCCAGGAATATATATATCAAGATGAGCATATTTCAATAATTACATGCTAGATTTTATTATTTATGGCATATCAACTACTCTATACAAACGAATGACTCAGGAGGAATCAACTATGAATTTAGTCCTTATATGATACCTCAGATCCTCGCAAACCACATAAGTCTTCGTGTGCTGCTTAGGATTGAGCTTTGTTCGTTAACCTTGCAGTCATACCAATAGTCTGGTAGAAACCTGCCAGATGAACGTATAGGAAAACATATATGAAATATACATGCAATCATACACTTATTAATCAGACACATTGGCATACAATAAGACTCGATGAATCATAGAAAATGCAGCACTATCATAGTAAAATATAACATATACGCACAACATTTCAATCAGTATGACCATAACCGAGCTGACAATAACTCTCAGTTCGTTGAATTCCACGAATTGGGACTAAGATAGATCAATGTTAGTTCCCGAATTACCTTTTTCCATATTTATCACATGTCAGTTCCACTGATGTTGCCAGGACGTTAGGCGATTTCAACTCCACCTAAAAGGACTCCACTTTATATGTACCCATCCTGTGTTCATCGGTTTTCTTGTATCATCCCTGTCACCCTTATTGTTTGATTTGATTAGTAGTTTCACACCTTCTTTTCATACTCATAGAGGTCTCAAGAGTTAGATAGGTCACCCTATGCTATGTTTGTGCATTCACATCTCGTGTATCTGATGCATTTGATGCATTGCATGCCTAATAATTATCATAGCACCCTAGTGCATTACACATATAATAACATGGCATATCAGATTAAGATCATAAAGATAAGAAAGAAGACATAAAAGAATATCCATTCTAGATATATAGGGCATGGTAGTTATCCTTTAAGGCATGTATATATCCACGATCGCATGTGGTCAGGGCATCCATGTCATGTCCCAGACCCAAAACATTTTGCGTGACAACTGTCGTCGGCCCACCATATAGATTTCCATGACACACGACTATGTATATAATGAACCCACAAGGCTAATGGCATAGTAATAAAACGGAGGAGAATATTATAATAATCATATAATTTAAGATATAGATAATATAAAAGTTACATTGATGTCTCCAGGTGACATCGAATAAACCCAGGAATATATATATATCAAGATAAGCATATTACAATAATTACATGATTAATCCTCCAGTCATGCCAAGAGCCTACAAAAACCTGCCACATGAACGAACGGGAAAAACATATATAAAATACACATGCAATTATACACTTATTAATCTCACACACTGGCATACGTTATGACTCGTTAAATCATAAAAAATGCAGTACAGTCACAGTCAAACATAGCATATACGCACAACACTTCAATCAGTACGACCATGACCGGGCAAACAATAACTCTCAATTTGTTGAATTCCAAGGATTGGGACTAAGATACATCAGTGGTAGTTTCCATCTTATTTTTTTCATTATCTTCCACATGCCCATTCCACTGATACTGCCAGGGCCATAGGTGATGGCAACTCTACCTAAATGGACCCCACTTTGCAATTACCCATCTTGTGTTCATCGGCTTGCTTGTATCATTCCTGTCCCCCTTATAGTTTGATTTGATTAATGTTTCCACACATCATTTTCATATCCTGAGAGCTCTCAAGAGTCACATAGGTCACCCTATGTTATGCTTGTGCATTCACATCTCGTGTATATGATGCATTCGATGCATTGCATGCTTAACAATTATCGTAGCACCCTAGTGCATCACTCATATCATATTATGGCATATCAGTTAAGAAGATAAAGATAAGAAAGAAGACATAAAAGAATATCCATTCTAGATATATAGGGCATGGTAGTTATCCTTTAACGCATGTTTATATCCACGATCGCATGTGGTCAGAGCATCCATGTCACGTCCCAAACCCTAAAAAGTTTGCACAACAATTGTCGTAGGCCCACCATATACACTTCCATGACAGACGACTGTGTATATAATGAACCCACAAGGCTAATGGCATATTAATAAAACGAAAGAGAATATTATAATAAATATATAATTTAAGGCACAGTTAATATAAAAGATACAATGATGTTCACGGGTGACATCGAATAACCGGAATACATATATCAAGATGAGCATATTACAATAATTACATGCTCGATTTTATTCTCTATGGCATATCAACTACTATATACAAACAAATGACTCAGGGGAAATCAACTATGAATTTAGTCCTCATACGATACCTCAAATCCTCGCAATCCACATAACTCTTCATGTCCTGCCTAGGATTGAGCTTTGTTCATTAATCCTCCAGTCATACCAAGAGCCTGCAGAAACCTGCCAGATGAGCGGATGGAAATATATATATAAAATACACATGCAATCATACATTTATTAAGCACAAACACTAGCATACGATAAGACTCGATGAATCATAGAAAATGCAGCACAGTCACAATCAAACATAGCATATACGCCAACATTTCAATCAGTATGACCATCATTGGGCTGGCAATAACTCTCATTCCGTTGAATTCCAGGGATTGGGACTGAGATACGTCAGTGGTAGTTCCCGACTTACCTTTTTCCTTATATATCACATACCCATTCCACTGATGCTACCAGGGCATTAGGTTATGACAACGCTACCTAAGCGGACCCCACTTTGCAAGTACCCATCTTGTGTTCATCAACATGATTGTATCATCCCTGTCTCTCTTATAGCTTTGATTTGATTAGCGTTTCCTCGTCTCGTTTTCATACTCGGAGAGCTTAAGAGTCATATAGGTCACCCCATGCTATACTTGTGCACTCACATCTCGTGTACCCGATGCATTGCATGTTTAACAATTATCGTAGCACCCTAGTGCATCACTGATATCATAACATGGCATATCAGATAAAATAGGTAAAGATAAGAAAGAAGACATAAAAGAATATCCATTCTGGATCTATAGGGCATGGTTGTTATCCTTTAAGGCATGTATAAATCCATGATTGCCTGTGGTCAGGGCTCCAGACCCCAAAACGTTTTCACGACAACTATCGTCGGCCCACCATTTAGATTTCCATGACACATGACTATGTATATAATGAACCCACAGTCCAATGGCATAGTAATAAAACATAGGAGAATATTATAATAGACGTATAATTTAAGGCACAACTAATATAAAAGATACACTGATGTCTCCGGGAGACATCGAATAAACCCAGTAATATATATATTAGGATAAGCATATTACAATAATTATATGCTCGATTTTTTTATCTATGGCATATTAACTACTCTATACAAACGAATGACTAAGGGGAAATCAACTATAAATTTAGTCTTCATATGATACCTCAGATCCTGGTAATCCACATAAGTCTTTGTGTCCTGCCTAGGAGTGAGCTTTGTTCATTTACCCTACAATCATGCCAAGAGCCTGACGGAAACCTGCCAGATGAGCGGACGGGAAAACATATATAAAATACACATGCAATCATACACTTATTAATCTCACACACTAACATATGATAAGACTCGATGAATCATAGAAAATGCAGCACAATCTTAGTCAAACATAGCATATACGCACAACATTTTAAGTAGTACGACCCTGACCTGGCTAGCCATAACTCTCAGTCCATTGAATTCTAGGGATTAGGACTGAGATACGTCAATGGTAGTTCCCTACTTACCTTTTTCCATATTTAGAACTTGCCCATTCCGCTGATGCTGCCAAGGCGTTAGGTGATGGCAACTCCACCTAAACTAACCCCACGTTGCAGGTACCCATCTTGTGTTCATCGGCTTGCTTATATCATCCATGTCCCCTTTATAGCTTCGATTTGATTAACTTTTCCATGCCTTGTTTTCCTATGCTATGCTTGTGCATTCAAATCTCATGTATTCGATGCATTCGATGCATTGCATGCCTAACAATTATTGTAGCACCCTAGTGTATAGCTCATATCGTAACATGGCATATCGGATCAAGCACATCGCATAAAAAACTATCACATCACATGCATAGCATTTTGCATTAATTATCATTTAATTATTACTTTGATAATCCTATCTAATTATTCATGCCAGCAATAAAAATGACAAGCAAAATTCATCCAGTCACTAGTTTCCTAACATTCGAAGAGCCCACACTTAATTCCTCGATAACTGGACCGATTCGTTGAGGTCTTGTGTCAATAGGTATCCACCTATACATGAAAGCATAGCCAATTCTTCAATATCAGAGTCCAGATTACCTAATCACACATAAAATCACGCATCTATCACCTTAATTTGACACGTTTCTACCCGATTACTAACTTGGAATCTATTCAGATATTTTTCCTTATTTTTTTCTGAATCTTGTACTAATTATTTAACCCATCAAATCAATTCCAATTTCAAAATTCTTAGTATCACTAGATTCCTCTTTAATTCTACTATTTTTTTGTATGATTTTGGGTTTTTTTTTTCATTTTTTTTCTATTTTCCCAAAAAATTTTACCTTTTTCGGCTATTTTCCAATTTTAAGTCATTTTATTTTATTCTGGTCAATCAAAACACAACACTTGGCAGTTCTAGGTGTTGCCAGACTACTCCCGAACCTCTAGTTTCATGACATGTGGCCTAAATAGGGCGCGTAAGCTCACTTGAACCTAAGGCTCGGGGGCCTTACTGCCACCATCTCTAGGCAACCATCTTTAGGCAACTCAATATAAACTATGCTAACAGAAAATTCATCAATTTTCGAGCATAATCCTATAAATTTTATCACATCTCATGCCCTAATTCACACATATGAAGGAAGATTAGATCCGAATTATTCAGGTCAAACACTCACCTACAGTCGTCCATATGGGACCAGAAACAACACGATTTTGGGTCGGAGTATGTTCACGAGAGAAAAACGGTCTTCGAGGGAGTGTTTCCAGCTCTAAAATTGGATGAGGAAGAGAAATGACCTAAACGGGATTCTTATCCCATTAACTGACCGGAAACGGAGGAAACCAGGGGTTCCTCTGGTGGCAATAAGTGAGAAGGTGAAACGACGTCGTTCGGGTTATTACTCAAAACGATGTCGTTTTAAAAAAACGACTTTCAAGTACTAAAGGTGGTCAAAAGTACAACCACCCTCACGTTTTGACCATTGATGGTCAATGTCGTTTCGACCATTGATGGTCAATGTCGTTTCGACCATTGATGGTCAATGTCTTTTCGACCATGTATTAAAATAATATTATATTATATTAATATTATTTATTTATTTACACTAAATCTTAAAAAATTCATAATAATTACCACATTACTCTAAAAAATATATTGAAAATTTTTATAAAATATCAGTACCATAAAATTATTTTTCTTGTAAATATATTACTTACTAAAAATTTACCTTAATAATTTTCTTAGAAAAATAACAATAATATCAAATCCATTTCCGAAAATTCTTAAAAAATTCGTACACCCTTAGATACTGTCGATAGACCAATTTAAGATCTTAAAATATCAAAATCACTAATATCACTTTCATAATAATTTTCAATCATTAACGATTAATTATAGTAATTTCTCATAGTAAATAATTATCTTCAAAATTGTACGAATCAAACCATAAGTTCATAAACAATTTTAAATGACGGGCTAAGACATGTTAACCTTGATAATCCTCCCTTGCGTTTCTAGGCCAAAGTAGGTCAAAAATTTCTAATTCTTGCAATCCAAGTTTTTAGTAATGAATATAAACCTTAAGCAATTACTCTCAACATATTTGGCTAGAAACTTATAATCTAATCACTAATTTATAGTAGGTTATTAACAAAACTTGCGGAAGATTTTATTAATAATAATTGAATTATTTTACGTATTCACTTCTCTGTTATCATTATAAGCAGAAGTCCATTATTGCACATATAAATAATTTCGTTTTAGATTGAATTTTCATAGTAAAAAAATAATTTTAACAGTACAAATTTTAGTTGTAGAGATGATAATGATTCAATGCTTCTAAGATTTGAGCTATATCCTCGTTGCTAACAACTTCGATTCATTAAAACCATATTGAGTTCGTTGAAATGACAATATGTGGATCTCTATAATTAAAAAAACCATATGGTGTATAGGAAGGGGTTTTCATACTTAATTCTAGGTGTTAAATTTCTACCAATCCAATCCTATTCTAAATGAATTTCATCCAAGAAATTGATCCAAGAGCATAGTACTTCTGGTATTTAACATCCTGTATTTCTTTCAAAAAAAAAATCATGTATTGCATGATCCAAGACCCTAAAATATTAAAATATAAATATTTTATACTTTTTTTAAGAAAAACTCAATCCTCCGTTTCAAGAGTGCCAAACAGGATAATATAAATTTTACAGACAACTTAAGATGACATGCAAAGACAAAACGACCGCATCTTCTGCTATCACCCCTTGTAGATCTGTGCGACTTCTGCATCAGCTGAGGCTCTTTTCTTCATTTTTATCTCTAAAGCTTTCACAAATCGGTATTCTGGTGATATCATCTGGAATAGAGACATTTCTACTCTTGACTCCTTCACTTTAGCATACCTTGGTTTTATCCTTCCTTCCAAACTGTAGCCGAAGTAATTAGGACATTTGAGTAGCTCTTCTTTTGAGTAATTCATTGTCAAAAAGAATTCCCACTTTGGGATCAAATTCTTTGACAAATGATACGCAAATATAGGTCCAAATCTTGAAACCATGGACGCAAATTCCTCCTTACTGAATCCATTTTCCAAGAAAAATTCTGTCGTTCGTTTCAATTTGCCCTCAAGTCTAAGAGTAAAAACCTGTGGCAATCCAACCATAAGCCTATCAACTTTAACACCCAAAGACCCAAAGTACTCAGCTTTGCGTCGTAGATTTTCCACACTAAATCGAACAATTTGTGGGTAACGAGTAAGAACACTAGCAACACCATCTTCCGAAAGGCCCAGCTCATGCAGAAAGTTCACAACAGCCTCAATCTTCTGCCTGCCATGACCAATAATCGATGGAAACCGGCATAAAATTCTAGGCAACTGTCTCCTGTCCACTCCCAACTTCTCCAAGAACTTCATCATATGAGCTATGTTTCTTGACTTATTTAATGCACTAAACTCATTTAAGAAAACAAAGGCACTTAACTGAGGTAATCTGCCGAGAATTTTGGAGATAGTTAGACAATCTATAAGAATTAAGGAACTCAACTATTGGTCTGCTTTCGTCATCCAAGCTGAGGTCAGCGAACTCAGGGAAACTGTACATAATTCTATTGATTTGTTCTATATCCACGCCAAACTCTAGGAGATAGAGAATATGCGGAGGAGGCTGCACATCAGGGCTCCCCAGTAACTCCAGACAAGGCTTTTGACTTTTTGTAACCCCCTAAACTCGATGAAGGAGAACATACCGGAAGTTCTTTGGCAGGCAAGTTGGGAAAATTTTCTGAAATATCCACGAGATTGCTTCCGTAAAATTCAAGGAGGGATTCCAGGTACGGAACAATAGCGTCGCTGATTTCAGTGGCCGTGAGTTCGTGTCCTGTAGGTAACGGTGGAATTCCATCAGCAGGAGGCAGCACAAGATAGATAAACATGAAATAGATATTTGAAGCCAATGAGATTCAGTCAAACCTACTGGAAACCCAGATTCTTTGAGATAACAAAGTCTTGACACAAGGTGCTCAATGAAAAGGTCAGACTTGTTGATTGCTGTTGTAGTAAGATCGCTGCTAAAACCTTGTTCCTTCAAGAACTTGAGCAACACAGCCTTAGCTGCTGCTGCTTCATCTCCTCCTTCTGTGTCTGCTGTCACAACAGCTAAAGACTCCACTTTTGTTTTGGACGAAGAATTTGTCCAAGATCCATATCTTGCTGCTAAGAAAAATGAAAAGAGAACCCCAAAATTGGAAGCTTGAGCATATAAAATAGAACTTCATTACTCAGTAAATAATCCCTGAAGTAGAATAGAATTTGATTACTCACAGATTGGGTTTCTGCAGTAAAAGATGAGCTTCCGGGGCGCGGAGATTGGAGACCTTGATCCGGAAACAGAAAGAACTTCCCCGAGAAGAGATCGGAGCTCCAGGTTTCGATTAGACGGGAGAGCTATCATCTTTTGTTGTGTGTTCAAAGAATTAGCTTAGAATGAAACCCAAAATGCTATTGGCAAAGTTGAAGTAAAGCTTATCCACCGCCACACACAGCAAAGCGACGACAGGGCTATCTGTTCGCAAATGACACGTGGGTCATTGCCAATGGTTCAACTTAGGTAGCCTTCATTATATCTGCTCGGGCCTGCTTTTTGTGTCTCAGAGGAGATTTAGGATTTGAATTTTTTTTTTCAGAAAAAAATGTGAAAATTATAATTTATTATTATTAAAAACTAATTTTATAATGTATTATTATTTTATTTTATTTTTTTATTTTGATTTTAATCGTGACACTATGGATGAAACAAACTGGTCTTTGAGATTTATCTAGTTTTAAAAGAGAGTGAGATTTTCTTTTGAGAAATTTAAAATAAAAATAAAATATAAGACTACAACATTATTTATATTTTCAAATTAGGGTGTCCGGTGAGTTTGTTATATAAATTGAATAACTTTTTTATATCAATAAAAGTTAAAATCTCTCATCAAATTAATTACAAAATAAAATTTAAAATTTCGAAATAAATCATATTTTCTATCAAACAAACAAATTTTGTTTGTTGTATAGAATGTTTAAGAAAATATGAATAGTTGCAAAAAAGATAAAAAAAAACAAATGTCATGATAACATGATCTTCTCTAACCTTTTTTATGTTGTTATTAATTCTCAATATACATAATTTGTATATTTTCAAGTTATTGTATAATTATTTATTTATCATCAATGGTGTGAAATCCCCTATTTTATAGTAGAGGTATTTTTGTCTATAGTTGCCTTTAGGCTAATTTTTTGAGATAAAGATTATGAGGATCCAAACTCACCAAGGAATTCTCTTTGTCATCCAACCTCGATTGGCTCAACCCTTTTGCATCAAAAACACCACCAGCAACAATATTCTCACACAAAAAATCATAAAAACCAACTTATCATAACCTTAACTTAAACCACAACCATTAAGGGAGAACACCCTAGCTCACGCCATTCCTTATTCACCAAGACACAAAATTTCAACCTCAAAACATCACAAACAACATAAACCAATAGCATCCACTAACCTAAAACATGACCAAAGATGTGGAAAGAGCAAGCTGGAGAGCTCTTTACTTGCACTCGGTCGAGAGACGAAATGAGAGAAAAGGAGAAGAATATTGTTAGCATAAGTGTTTTAGGGTAGGAGGAGTAGCTTGATGATGTTTATTTGATGAAAAAATGAAGGAACAAGGAGAGGGGGAGGAAAGATTTGGTGGCTACTGGAAAAAGAGTGAAAATCAGAAGTGTGTGAAAATGGTGTGCATGGTAAATTTTATGAAAATGAGAGAAGGACAAGGATAGTGTGAGCGTGTGTTTGAGGATCAAGTATGTATCCCACATTGGAAAGGAGTAGGGGAGATCTTGGGTTTATATGTATTATGTCATGTTCCGGAATCCGAAATCACACGATAATTATTGTAGACCTATTGTATACACTGCCACAACACACAACAATGCATTTAGTAAACCTATAAAGCTAGTGGTATAAAACTAAAGCTAAGATAATAATAAAAGGATTTATCGGTATATTGAGCAGCGGAACTTAAAGAAAGGCACGACATCATCAGGGTGACATCGTAAAATAATAAAGTTTAGCCAAAACTACCTAGGAGTATGATTGTTCAGTCATTGATCGCTTCTCACTATACCTTAGAGTGAGCTCCTATTTATAATTCATGCACTCATGCCAATAATCTGGCAGAGACCTTCCAAGTGAACGGATGGGAAAAACATGCATAGCCAAAATACATGCAATCATTTAACAATAACATATGCATGCTGGCACACAACAAAATACTTGCATACTCATCAAGACAAATCAGCACGTTCACAGTCATATCACAATGCAGCATGTAATAGCTTAGGCAATCAAGACCGTGGCCGGGCTGACAGTGTCTCTCAGTCCTTCTGGCACTCACATATCTCTCGTTATCTCATATTCTGAAACTCGATCAATTCTGATGGGACATGCACACCTCTTGGCCCAATTCCACTAATGATGCAAGGGTGTTAGGTGATGATAACTCCACGTACTCAATCTCAATATTAGGATATCCTATTTATTTATATTATATTATAGTGAATTATACTCCTTGTCCCTTCTTATGCATCCCTTGGCAAATCCATACTGCACTACCGTACTCGGAGAGCTCTTAAAAGTCGCATAGGTCACCCTATGCTGTTGTGATGTTTGATACTATCTCATGCTTCCGGTTGCACCCAAACACTTCATATGCATTTACAATATTATAAATATTCACAGCACATTCGATTAATTCATAACATAGCATAGCAATTCAAGCATGAGGCAATATTGGCAATACTTAAGAATTTCATAACACATGCAATGATTAATTTCATTAATTCATTATTTTTCTAATTTATCACACTCATGCTTAGTCATTCATGCCAACAATCAATAAATAAAGAGTTCATTCACTCATAGGTTTAAATATTCTAGTGTAAATAAAAGAGTTCATGCCAACAATGTAGCTTGTGAGCACTCCTCCCGAGCATTAAAATGATAGGGATCTGTTGTTTTGACTTATATATTATATTAATATTGCATAAATAATAATAATAATATTCTAATTATTTTTTAAATAAAATATCATAAAAAATTTATAGAAATTACCATACACCTCTAAAAAATACATGGAAAAATTTTACGAACTCCTTATGAACAGTACTATCCATCAATATCATGAAATTATCTTATGATTATATAGATCACTAAAAATTAAATAATTAATTTAAACATTTCCAAAAATTATAATAACATCAATTATGCTTCTTAAAATTCTCGAAAAATTCCCTGATGGACCCATCCAAGATCCTAAATCCCAAAATCACTAATACAGCTTATCTTTTTATTTTTCAATCACTGATTCTATGAATATCCATAATTCTGAATAAATATAATAATTCTCTGAATATAAAATTCATCTTCAAAATATCAATACTAATCCAATCTTCTATAAATGATCTCGGTCTGTGGACTAAAGCTCACTAATATTGACAATCCCGAAATGAGCTTCCCGGCTCAAATTGCTCAAAAATTCCAGAATCTCACATCCTACCCACCTTATAAAATATTTTATTCTTGAAACTTGCTTACTCTAAGGTTACTCTTATCATTAAAATTTCACAACATTACAATCAGAGTCACAAAGTCCAATTGCTTTCTCTTTAGTCCCATCATTAATTAAAATTACACTTGTAAATAACTTCACATTATTTACTCATAGCTTAGAATGTGATATTATATCGCATTCTCTTTATCCTTTATATCAACCAAGCTCAACTATTCCATTATATTTGATAATACAACTATGATTGAAAACTAACTTTCATATACACAAGGCTATGTCCTTATAGACATACCTTCACTGGTTGTATTAGGGTGATACTTACACCCTTACTTTGTTTAAGAACCTATTTCGGGTTGTTCTTATCATTATAAACATTGACCAACATAATACCATTTATATTACTAGTTAACGTTAAGTACATGTAGTTATTAACTTCAAGCCAAAATCACATAATCACACTTTGGTATATCTTCATTGTTAATTCAAAAGAAATCCATCTTAGTTTCTTTCCAACTCATCAATGTTACGTTTTCGCTGCACAACTCTGCTCTTATCTCTAAGTTTGATTGACACATTCAAAGGTCAATCTTTTAAATCTAACATATTCTAGTCAATACCATCTTTTATTATAAATTTATTCTTAACAACCCCCATATTAACCAATTTAGTATGGTACCATAAACTTTATATCCACATTAATCACACACTATGATGTAGTTTCTCACTACATTCCTTTTTATCCTTAATATCAATCAAATTCACTTATTATCAAATAATACCAGGTTTCTAATAATCACAAGCTAATTTTTTTCTAATACTCAAGGTCATATATCAAGTTATCAAAATCTCTTATGATCTTCTACTATGTCAATAAATCATAATGTTTTTCTTAGAGACTTATCTCAAATCGTTTCAATATAAAGAATCATCAATCCAAATTCAAAAGTAGGGATTCTATACAATGATTGGAGAACCGCAATCTCTTATCTCATAAGATCAACATCACTATCCAAGTGGATAATGTTATGCCTTGGACCTAAAAATTTTGTGCGAAAATCGCCATAGGCCCACTATATACACTACTATCATACCCAACAATGCACATGGTAAACCTACAAGGCTAGAAAGGAATTGTAAATAGCAAAGGAGAAATAATAAGAATGATTAGAAAGATAACAACAGATTTAATTATAAATAATGATGTCGTCCAAAAAACACCGGATTATGATTTGATATCAAATGCCCAGGCTACTTCAATAAGAACATGGATTCCTATTTGACTTAATGTATTACTAATTTACACAAGTTGATTATGACATAACAACATAGCCTTGGAGAATATGATATCATGTACATAGAATACTAGGGTTCATAACAGAAATCTTAACCTCGCATTAAGCTAGTTCTTGAGGAATTGACTGTCTGTTTGGGAAGAAACCGTGACCATATCCAATCCTTCTATTTCTGGTTAAACATGGATCGAAAGATATGGTAAAAGCCTGCCAAGTGAGCGAATGAGAAAAAACATAGAAAATAGTTCACATGCAGTCACACATTAAGCATACTGACATGCTGGCACACATTCAAAGCATCAACGAATCAATAAACATAGTCACAGTCAATATACACAGCATTATCAAGACTTTTTAGGCATTTATGACAATAACTGGGCTGACAATATCTCTCAGTCCATACAAGTTATGGAAATAGGACTGAGATATGCCAGTGTTACTTCATAAGACACCTCACGTCTTTTTCTCTTGTTATCTCTTTATGATGATTTGGTATGTCCTGATGGGATGTGCATAACACACACTTGGTCTAGACCACTGACAATGCTAGAGTGATAGGTAATGATAGCTCCACCTATATGATCCCTACGTTAGGAATTCTTATCATATATTTAGTTAGCATAGTAATTAATTTTCGTCCCTCCTTATGAATCCCTTATTAAGTCCATGCCCATTTCCATACTTAGAGAGCTCCCAGGAGTCATATAGGTCACCCCATGCTGCTGCAATGCGTGATTCATCTCATGATTCCAGATGCAACTCGATGCGTTATTTACACTTCAATATCATATTTCACACTTCCATACCAAGCATAGCATTTCAAGCATGTGACATATTATAATATCGAATGATTCACATGAATTTAAGCATATAAAAGATTTCATGCTATTCTTTTATTAAACAAGTTCATATAATCATGCCAACGATTCAAGAAAATAAGTAAAAATGTCCGTCCACTCACTAGTTTTCAAAGTTCGAATAGCCCACACTTGTTTTTTGGATTGATTCCTCGAGATCTTGCATCAGTAGATATCCACCTACAAATAATGATATACAATTCTTCAATAGCTAATACTAGAGAGTTATAATACATAAAATCATACTTTCGAACCCTCTACTTGATGAATTATGGTCCTAGACCAAACCCGAAATCAAAATGGGAATTTTCATATTTTTTATTTTCTCAAATCTTGTATCATTTAATTGACCAAACAAATCAACTCCAAATTCTATAAATTTGGTACCATTAGACTCCCAAGTCAATCTAGTATTTTTCATAATATTTCCGAATTTTTTTCATTTTTCTACTATTTCTGGCTATTTTTCTATATTCTATAATTTTATTTATTTTTTACCAATCACAGCGCACCATGTGGCACCACCCAAGCAATGCCACTCTTACCTCAGAACCTGCTCGAGGCTGACACATGCCCATTCTTGGGTGTGCCACGCTTCAGGCTCAGACCGGGCCTGCATTACCCTAGTCCCTGAACGACTTGTCGCCTGCCTATGCAGGTGATATGTTGTATGGTATGCAGATCAGATGACCTGTCATTTAGAGCACATGTCGTCCAAGGTCATCTTCTACCTCCCTTCGATGACCTAATCTATAGAAAACCCTAGTTTTCAAATCTCCTATTCCCCGATTTACACAATAACACTCCATCTACCTAGCAACAACACCAAGGCAACTCAATTTCGATCATAAACCATTTAAAAATCAAGATTTTACATCAACAAAAAATGAGCAAATCAAAGAGTAATGTACCAGAATTCCGGGTAAAGAAGCTCGCCTAAATCCGACTGTGGAAAAGTCAAAATCAGCACGAAATCCACAAAGGGGAGTTTGAAAATACACGGGGAACATTTTGGGACATTTGCTGAAAGTTGGAACACTCTGGGAAAGCTGGACACATAACGGGAGACTTATCCTGTTACGACATTGGTGGCTAACGGAGACTAGGATTGCCCTAAGCGGCAGCCGATCTCACGACAATATGACATCATTTTGGAATTCTTTCAAAACGGCATCGTTTTAGCTAAACAACATAAGCCTACTCCTTTGGCCAAAATGGTAGGGATGGTTGTCGTTTTGACCATCTTGGGCAAAATGACAACCCCACCTATCATTTTGACTCTTATAATATATAGTATTAATATAAATTAAATATTAATAATATATTATTAATAAATAATATATATTAATTCTAATAGTTCTTTAAAAATTCATAAAAAATCCAATATTATTCTAAAAAAATACCAGAAAATTTTTATAGATTTGTTATGAATAGTATTATCCATCAGTATCATAAAATTAATTTTCTCATTTTTTATAATTTACTAAAAATTTAAATATATTATAATATAATCTATAAAAATCATAATAAATTAAATTATGATTTCAAGCATTTCTAGAAAATTCAATAACCATTTTAAACTATCAATTGACCTAACTATGTTCCAAAATTTCAAAATCATCAATACGATTCACCATTTCATGTTTCAATCACCAATAAAAAAAATAACTATCATTCTCAATGATTATAAAAATTCTCCTAAATTTAAATTCATTTTCTAAATCATTTAAACTAAATTATAAATCTATCATCGATCTGTGAATTTGAGCTAAGGCCCACTAACCTTATGAATTCTTAATTGGTCTTTCAGGCCTATGTAGCTCAAAATTTCTATGGTTTCACAGATAACTTAATATTATAATCACTACGCTTCCGTTCAAACTATCACCTTAAGGTAACACCACAAGTTTCATGGTTTCGCTAATCCCATAAATCAGCTTTGTAGGCCATACATTTATGAGTTACACATTTAGATTTATCAAAAATCCATCGGCGGATCTATCATCTTGTAATTTAAATCCTTTTACAAGTCATACTTTTCCTAGTTCTCACCATATCTAGTTCTTAATTGAAAATCATCCAAGTCAATCAAACAACCCTAATTCCAAGAGTTGTTGGCTTAAGCTCAACATTTGTAGAGTAGGCCACACACAAAAGGGTTTCGGAACAACATGTTCCAAAACTACATGTGCACTCCGTGCACAATGAAACATATTATCTTTCTATTATACAATATAAGGATATGCACTTCGTGCGCCATCTAAATTACTGAGTGAACTACTTTAATAATGTGCATTCCGTGTACTTATAAACACAAAATACACTAACAACATATTAAATAGTTCTAATTCTTTTCTAATTATGTTTAACTGCTCATAATTCTTGATAGGTTAACATCTATGGCTCACAAAAATAACAGCATGTATTAGGCTTTATCCTATGGTAGGTTATGCGATTCCAATTAGGATTCCATAAGGCAACTTATTACTTATAAGTTTGTCGGACTACAACTAATCCAAGGTTATTTTATGCCTCAAAAGAAAATGTCCAACCTCAAACTTATTCACAATTACTTTTAGTTTCAATAAGTTGTACCTAATCCAAGGTACCTTTTTAGTACTCAGCCTGTCAGTAGGCAATATAAACTATACGTGCAATCTTTATTTCTCCTCCCAGGGCTTTCAATCTGCAATAAAAGTTAGCATGATATACAAATATTTATAACATTTTTCCAATTCAAATGAACTCACAACCAAGAAAATTTTTATCGCTTGTCTTCAGTAAGGAAAATGACCATAATCAACATAATATCTTATGGTAAGGACTAAGATTATCACACATTTGAGTGATAACTATAGGAGGGCATTGTTGGGAAAACACAATGCATATGCATAACAACACTCAATTAAGATCACGGGAACAAATCAAATTCCCAATTGGATCTTGTGAAAAAGAAACAGATTTTACCAAAGGTATAAAAATCTGAGAGTTCACGATAGAATTGAGGGTTATATTAAAGAGGGGATTTCCAAAACGACTATTGCCTGACCTAGGAACCCAAGTAAACTTGAGTTTATAGATTTCAAACACAATTAACAACTATCACAAGATATAGAGATGAATGTCTCATTTGTGTTATTTCAAAAGGGAGAAAACACATCATTGGAGAGGGTTACTCGATAAGAAATATTGTTTCCAAAGAAAGGAAACATGCTCCATTACTGTTGGCATAAAGTTGAATTTACCTTTAATCACAAGCGCACCACTGTCAACAAGTAATATAGTTCAAAAGAATGAGTATCGATCCCATAGAAAAATTCATTCAAACCTATTCAATTCGCCTAATTCATTGTTCTAGTTAAATGAATCGAATAAAGAGTTGTAATTAAACTAAACTTAAATCCTAAATTAATTAGTTATATGTTGGAGTTAGGGTTGTTAGATAATTTGAGATCTAATCCAACTATTGTTCAATTCAAATGTTCTACACTTGTTCTTGATGATCTATTAATCCTCTAATGTCCTTCTAGACTATTAAGAGCCAATTCAGACTCCCAACTAACTATATTCCTATGATAATTAAGCTTCTGAATTGTTTTGCTCCATCAATATGAACCATAGGATTGGGAGATATATTCCTATTCTACCAAGTTTCAACAATTGCCCTAAGACTTCTTATCTATTGTCGTAATTTAATTATTCTTTTGAATCAATTTTCCGAATCAATTTAAACCTATTTATAGATGAACTGGCCAGGTTTGTCTATTAATGAAAATTAGAAATAGGGTTAAAAACTTGTAATCAGAACACAATGGATTTGAATCCCAGTTTTATGTTAGTAAATCAAGATTGCAAAAGATGAAGAGAAAGAATTAATCCAAACAGTCTTTGCATTAATTAAAATCAAACAAATATACTAGTGTCTTGATCTCTAACAGATCGATAGTTGTTATAAAGATATTAAGTAAACTTGTATAGTCTTTGATGAAAATAAAACAAAAGCCCTAAGTCTCTTAAATAGTAAATCCTTTCGACCGGTCGTATCTATCCCAATGACCGGTTGTTGCTTTAAAATCGCCATTTGATCCATAAGTTTCACGACCTGTCATTTAGTTTATACGACCAGTCGACCCTTGTTTTAGTGTGCCCTCCGATAGGTTGTTTATGAACCAACGACCAGTCATTCTTGTTTTGTATTCCCACTGACTGGTCATACATGGTCCAACAACCGGCCGTTCTTGTCTTGCATTGGTTTCTTGCAAAGTTTCACCAGTCGTTTATAGTCCAATGACCGGTCGTAGATTCTAAAGCCTTGAAATGATGTTCGTACCCTCATGTTCTAGGTCTGGTTTGTGGTTTTTTCTCCTTTTCTTGTGCGAATTGTTCTCCTAAAAATGTTTGGTTCTAAAAACCTATTACAATGGTCTGCTAAACAACATCTAACAAATACGTTAATAGCCGTAGTGAAATTGATAAAATAATCTGTAATTTAATCCAAATAACGCTCAATAATAGACCAAATAATTGATGCAAATACAGTTCATCAAATCTCCTTAAACTTAAACTTTGCTAGTCACTAGCAAAACAGTTTGGTAACCAGAAAAAAAAAAACAAGAACAAGTATCACACTCAAAGCCATTAGAGATCTTCATTCACTCTCAAAAATAAATTTCCAATGCCATGCTCGGCTATGCTGGTAAACCAATTCATAGTCTTAATTATATCCAATCAACAGTTATATAAGAGAATTAAGGTTTTCAGAACAACTCATACTCATGCACTAGTTCAATAAATCAATCTTACTGTTTATTGGAGCCTTGGAGGTATAGCTCAAAGGTCTCAGAATGCTAACTGGCAATCCAAAAATAATTTTTTCAAAACAAATTTCATGCTTTTGTAGCAATTTGATTTCTTTCTTTTCCTTTAATATGGCCTACAAAATACAAACCAGACATAATAGATTAACTAGTACTATCGACCCTCACTGGTTTTCTCCTGAACATAAACAAAACAATTCATTGCTTCGCTGCTCTGAGTATGATTTAGTGTGTACATAATGCCACTCTTACTTTTATAAGGTCATCAATTGAATACAGTTTAATAATAATCAATCACCATTCAAACCAAACTAGTATTTTTAATTTATAAACAGGAGTGAACAACAATCTCCTCAAACTAATCTAGCTGATCATCTGCATCATCCCACTATGGTGGTGGAGGGAAGTGCGGATCCTGGCGAATGAAGTAAGAGTGCAACTACCTGTTGCTATCCTGATGGAATCAGACAGCTCTCATTTGTGAGTTTGACATCTGCTGATGGCTCTCCTGCACCTCTCACGTCTCCTCAACCAATGTCTACTGCTGTAGCTCAATGACAGTCAATAAAGATGCCAACTCATCATCCACATTAGGTTTGCGTGATGAAGAAGTCTGTGATCGCTTGGCTGAGGTAGGTACAAGTGTAGTGTTAGATGTTATAAGGGGACTTTCTGTCCCTATAGGCCCATACCGCCTCCTAAACCAACTCAAGCAAGTCAAATGCTTGATTGGCTCTTCATCTAGCACCTTGATCTTCCTTTTGATGTAAGTAGTAATAAATGGAGGCGAAGGTTGCAGCATTGGAAACAAAGGTTGTGAAGGCAGCTCCACCCCATGTTGCACACATAAAACTGTAATGAGATAAGGAAAAGGTAACCTTTCTACTTCCAAGCAGACAACTTGCTATGAATAATCTTCCCCACATCTACCTTATTTCCCAACACTATATTATATAGTAGTAATGTCGCTTCCCTGCTAATCTCATAGTCCTGAGATGTTGGTGTCAAATTATGCCCAATAAAAATAAGCCAAAATTTATCATCTCGGGAGAAATTAGTCACTGTAATAATACCCCCTAGTGACTCCTATAGTCCTCTACCAACAGTCAGAACATCATTAACCATCACAAAATTTGGCTCGTCCTCCTCACGATACTCCAAATCAAAATAATCATTATTCACAGCAGCAACAAATGACACATATCTATGTCTAACCATCACAACAGACCCAATCGCATCAGGAAAATTAGCATAGAACTCAAACACCAAATTAGGGCAAGCCTCAATAAGAGTCTGAGTAACACAATTAGTCCAAATTTTCACATAAATCTTCATAATCAGAAATTTTACAGTAGTATTTGTTGGACATTGTTTTTTTTTTTTTTTTTTTTTTTTTTTTGAAGGTATAGGGGTATCCACCATCGACTACAGTGACTAATCCCCTACGCTGCCTCGTAAGCACCGGCTAAGGGTGGGTTCAGCTGGCCCGGAATTTTAAAGTGTTCCATACCCAAAGTCAGGATTCGAACTCCTAACCTTTGGTTAAGGGAGGAGGAGTCTTACCACTCCACCACACCCCCCAGGTTTTTGTTGGACATTGTTTTTTGATTAATATCGATGTGTATTAAGAAAGGGAATATACAGTCTGTACAAGATATCCAGACATGTAAAATTATCCAGAACAATCAAAATGAAACCTTACCCAGGACACTCAAAATAAAACTGCCTGATACTATAACTAACATGTAGTATCCGGAAGTGTCACCTGTTGTTGGACATTGTTGTGTGCGGCTTTAAATTGTAGAACTTCTCTTAGTGAAGAGCTTGCCCTTTAAGTGCCTCATATCGTTTCTCTGCTTCTGTGAAGGTGAACGTTTCAGTGTCAAATCAATGACCAGAGGAGCCCTTGAAAGGCGACGGATTATGCGGCACATTCTTCGTTCTCACCATATTAAACACTTGAAAGGCTTGCTGTAACAAAATGCTTAGGGTGGAGAGGGTGTATGGGAAGATTTAGAGAGGGAGATAGTGGCTGGGAAAGGAAGAAACGAGGATTTTAAGCCCTAATTTGGGACAGCGACCGGATGCACCAAATGTATGATCGGTCAAAATGGCATTTGACTATGAACTTTAACCAGTCGTTTTGAAGGTTTGACCAGTTCTTCTCTATTTTGACCAGTCGTAATGGCATAAATGATCGGTCCCTCCCCTTTCGCCTTGGCCTTTTGACAAATTCAACCAGTTGTTAATGAGGTACGACCGGTCAGTTGCTATTCAACAAATTCTAGTAATGTTTATGACCAATTGTATGATAAGTACAACTGGTCCTTTCCCCTTTATACAGAAATTTCTATCTCTCGACAAACATTTAGTGCGTGCTGTCATCTTATCCCAATTTTACTCCTAAAACTTAGTCTTTAACATATACAAAACCTCTTTGCATCTTCACTATCATCTTTCTTTCTCTTCTTTCTTTAATGATGAGTTGCCTTCCATTAAGCGCCTTACTTATGGTTACGACATAATCCTTTCAGCTTCAGTTTGTAGTTTGCATTGCTGGCTTCGCATCGGATGGAAATGCCCCCAACAGTCTATTCTGCAAAACCTGTGCTAACTGAGCCATCTGTGTTTCTAAATTCTTGATTCTGGAATCCGCTGATATAATAAACTAGTATATCATATCCTCAATCCCACTCTTCTTTTTCACTGGTTGTGTTGTTTAGTTCCTCGGATGGTACTATGGGTTATAGCCTCTTTTATTTTGATTGGGATTTGGACCATAATTAGGATTATAATTCTTATAAGAAAAATTGGGATGGTATTTTCAATTTTCATTGTAAGTGGTCTCGAAGTAAGATTGCTTCCCCGGATTGTGAGTATAGTTGGCCTCTTCAATATTCATAGGGCACTGGTAATTGTTATGATTCCCACCACAACAGTCACAGAGGGCCAAAACAGGCTGGTTTCCAGGATTCTGTTGGACTGCTGCCACCCTTGCTCTGCTTTATTTAAACTCACGTCTCATGGTAACCATTTCTACTATTAGTTTGGTAATAACATCAACCTCAAGTTTTTCTAGAGTCATGTCAAAATCTGCATCAGAATGCCAGGTCTGTCCTCTCTTAGCTACTTTCTCTATCAATCTAAAAGCTTCATTAGCTTCTTTGTCTAGGATATTCCCATCAGCAATTTCATTCAAAATAAACTTATGCATCTTTGACATGCTTTTGTAGAAAACATCTAGGAGTAGAAAGTTTGGAATGCCATAATGTGGGAACTTTTTAAGCAACCCCTTGAATTTATCATAAGCCTCATCAAGTGTCTCATTCGATTGCTGCTTAAAATTACTAATCTTTTGCCTTAGCTCGGAAGTCTTCTCCCCTGGAAAGAACCGTTCTAAGAAAGTATTCATCAGTTCCTCCCATATTGTAATAGAACTAGTGGGCAGAATCTCTAACTAGTCGGTAGCTTTCTAGATAGAGAGAAAGAGAATAGATGCAATTTGATTGCCTCAGATGATACTCTATTGAACCTAAATATACCTGTCAGCTTCACAAGTATCTTCATATACTTCACTGGGTCCTCCTTTACTAGTCCAAATAACTGGTGGTTCTCCATCATCTGGATCATCTCAGGCTTGATTTCAAAATTATTAGTTGCAATTGCAAGACTAAGGATGTTGTCTCCTAATGCCTCACCTAATGGAATGTTGTAGTTCATGATAGTCTTTCGCTTATGTGAGACCCTGATCCTTTCCTTGATAGATGTCCTAGAAGTCTACGTACCGGTGCAGTTGATATGTGGTAGGAAGAAATGCTATTAAAGGTTCTTTCCTCTTTTGGTTCATTTCATTTCTTCCCTGATTCATTTCTATCCTAAATGGTTATCTCCTTTTCTTAAAAGATAATTCTAAAATCTAAATCCTAAGTATTATCTCTTTATATCTAGCCTTACAAGTAGGAAAAATTAATCTCATTAAATCCTATAAACATACTAGCCGTCCACACACATTTTCTCATAACAAAAACACCCTAAATTATCACGTGATACACTCTCTTTCTTTCCCTTGGCTGCCAAAATTCACCCTACACAAACCATAGCCGAATTCTTTCATCTTTCATCCGATTTCTGCAAATAATATGTGATACCTCGCTCTTTTAGAGGTTTTCATCAGTTATTCTTTCTTTTTATTTTTATCGTATAAGTTATTTTTCAGCATTTTTGAGTGTTAGATATGTACTAGACCTATTAGCTAATGACTTCGACGCCCGTACGAGTCATTTCAGCAATGCCTAAATTTTTACTGTATCCATTTCTATCGTATTAGTTTGGTAAGTCCCCGAGTTTTACCCCGTCGAGGACTCCGGATGAGTTTTGTTTACCGTGTGACGGTAACATTTTACGATTTAGATGGACCTGAGTGAACCTTAGACACCTGAGTAACCCTATGAAAGGTAAAAGTGAGTAATTAGATTCTTGGCAATGTAACTTCTCAATTAACATAAATATAAACTACTTATATGTCGCAGTTTTACGAATTGTCCGATCGTAAAACTGTTGTTGACCGTAATTGATTCGTATCTTCATATTTTCGGTCCAATTACCATTCCCAAGGCCCAAGTCCATTCGGAAATTTCCTAAGGCCCAATGTACTCATTCTACATTGATTAAATTGGCCATGTAATTAGACAATCATCATAGAGTAAAATCAGATTACACCAGTCACAAAAACAATTGATCACCGTAAATCCCTGATTTTTTTACCGTACCGTAACTCAGCAATTACAGTGGGTAATTACATAAGATTTTCACCTGGATTAAACCTACATTACCTTACCATACTTACCTCAGGATCCACATCACATACAGCCATAATTTGGGTTCCTTATGTGTTTATACAAGTTGAGTGTCTAGTTGTGCCATTATTGTTCAAATCTACCTTCACATGCTTAACCTTTTGTGTAGGCCACATTCTAAATCAAAATTGTCTGCCATTTTCATACCTGATGCTTTTCCTTTCAAGTTAAAGTCGTAATTCCTCTCCTGATGGTGATTCTTTTGAATTTTTCTTTGTTTTATATTGGTTAATAACCCACCTAACTAGACATTACACACATGATTAATTCAAACTTCAACCTTCCCCTAACACACTTGATTAAGCATCATTTCCTGGCCCTCCCACCAGAATTTTTCTCTCCTTTTCCAGCTAAAACACACCTCTCCACTTACCCTTGTCTTCCATTGCAAGATTCCCACTCACTTTCATCTGATTGCCATTGGTTTGGGAACCCCTAGATCACTCACCATCTTGCAAATTCTGGTTTCTCTTGTGTGTCCCCTCTTGAGTCCGACTTTCCCTATCTTTGGCATGCATTTTCTTTCACTTTCTGGTCTATTCTTGCTTGCCTGAATGTACACCTAAGTCACCAAAAGTCTCACATGAAATACCAACCAAAACTTGTGCTGCTGCTACCAGACCTTTTCTTCTATCTTTTGGAACTAATCTGTTCTTGATCTTGGTATCTATCTTCTTCAATTTTTCTTCCTTCTCTAAGCCTATCTGAACACCCTCTCTGATACCTTGAACTCTTCTTTGAACCAACCTTCCAAGAAACTCAAGACTGAATCCAGAAATTCATTCCCCAAGTTCATAAACCAAACTCGTCACCCTACAGTTTCCGCAACTTGTAGATTTTCTATCTTTTTTTTTACTTGGCCAAATTTTGCATTCTTCATATCCACGTTCTTCTTAGAATGTCAGGAATCTACGATAAAAAGTTCATGAGAAATCGTTAAGTTTAACCTATCGGAAGTACCTTTAGACCCACAAGTATCACAATCAAACAAGATACATCAAGGTGAGTTGTTGATTAGTGAGTATATATATATATATACTTGAGTCAATTAGATCCATAAGTGTTCTTTGGATTTGAGTATGGAGCTGATGGATCCTAACCATGAGTATGTTACGATCTTAATGGTAGGCATAGCAGGGCTTGTAGGAAAGGACTCCGTGATCAGAGACAAAAGGTGGGAGACTTCGTATCATCGGTTTGATCGGCTACTCACTTTTAATATAGTTTACATAAATGATTTTGTTTTGGTTTTGAGTATGAGGCATGCTTGAAATGGTTTAATTGCGACTAGTGATGTACTCGGCATGTGTTTGAAAATTAATATTTATGTATGTGTTTTTGGTTTTGTGAAATATGCGTGAAAACTACCCATATGTTTAAATGTGTTTAAGATGAAGAATAGAAACTTGGATGGGTGATGTTTACACTTGATGTTGTCGAGTATCACATGCTGTTTTCTAAGTTTTTTTCCTTTTGTTTTGGCATGATTTGGGTGTTAAGAACTTACAAGGATGCATGTTTGAAAAAAATTTATGAAAGATGATTTAGCATGATTTTTGGTTACTTTACCATTTCTATACACATGTGTTGTATGATGTTTTGAACATGTGTAAGTTATCCCATTGAAATGATTTTATGAATTTTGGGGCATGTTGGTGGGTATATATATGAGAGATATGATACCGTGAATTACACGAAGCGCTTGGCCAATGCGAGGTAAGTATTCGGACGTCCAGTAGTAGGGGAGCGATTCTTACCGTAGGGAGTTGTATGGTTGTGTTATGTGACCTTTGATCACAGGTCGTGAGTATGGAGTGTGGAGGACGTGTGTATTCCCTTCGCTCCACAGACAACAATGGCGGTGGGACATTTATACATAACTTGTAATAACTCAAACTTTACTGTCATTGGGCCTCCGACGGTTCTACGCGCCGAACCGATTCGTGTGGTGTTTTATGTCTGTCCCGTGGGATTTCTCGATACGATATGATGCGTTTACCGTAACCACTCATTTTAGACCGTTGAGTCTGATTTTTGAACTTTCACTATTCATGTTACTTACACCGGTTTTATACTTGCATTTTAAAAGAAAAGGTTTTTCGTATTGCCTCTACTCACTCCCCGTGAACGCTTATGATGCTGTGTCTCTCACGGGGGTCCTAGTGATCTCACCCCCATTTGTTATCCCTTTCAGGTTCAGCTGAGGAGAAGCCTAGCCTCCCCTAGAACATCGAACAGTAGGTGCTGAACTATGGCTATGCAGTTGTGTTTGTGGTTTGCATGCATTTTACATTTTTTTGATATTTATATTTCGGACTGTAATAAATACTTTGGACTGGACTTTCATCCTTTTTGGGTTGATTTGGTTTTCCATTGTTCTATTTTTTTTTATTTTTTTTTTGAAATGTTTTCCCGGATTGTGTGTTTTCAAAATAAATGTTTTTTTTTCTCTTTTACAAAGCCTTCCGCTAAACAACTCCGCAACTTGGTGTTTGAAATAATCTAAGTTGTTCTTTTAATAAATATTTTCAAACCCCTTATAAATACAAAGATTTTAGAACCATGCTCAAACAATTTTTCATGAGTGTAAGGGTTTCCTTGAATATATGAGAATCCAATAAACTTATATGAGAATCCAATAAACTTGGTTGTATTGCTGATAAACGGCAACCAGAATTTTATAACTTTATGGATTTTGTAAGAGAAGCTTTGTAGGGTTCTGGTTGGTCCCTCGGTGGGGTCAATTCGAGTCCTACGGCGGTGAGGTCCGGTATCCGGGATCGGGTCCTCACATTATAGCTCACTGGAATCCTATTTTCATACCTCATCTTGTTATCTTGGTTTCATCATCAGAAGATTAGTGTTTCCCTCTATTTATTTCTGCCACAATTCTTAAGGTGTTTGTGCCGAAATTCCTTAATTCTTCCTTCAATTGGTTTTAGTTGTCCCTCTTTTTCGTATGAGTGTTTTGCACCTATTCTTGTTATAATATCATGAATTCAGCCTTTGTATCCTCTCTAAATGTGAAATTGGCATACCCTATTCTTTGCCTTATTATTGCCAAAATTTGTCAATTAGTTTGTCTATTGGTTTATGATCTTTTTCTTTTTAATCGTTTGGGTAATTAACACCTAATCTTTTCTTGTTATCATGAAATTGAAACCTCTAAACCACTTATGCATGAAATCACAATTTCCCCTTGTACCCTAACTTGGTGCCAAAATTTGCATGGTGAATTGTGTTGAAAATCAGGTTGATTCTTATTGTGTTTCTTGGCTATCACATCACACATCCAATGAGGGTGGTTCCAGCAGCATCTGACCACTGGTTTCTGATAGGTTTGATGAGTGAAATTGATAAGAAACTAGGATGTTTATTTAGTTTCTTAATATGTATGCTTATTGTGGTATTGTCTTTTCCTTATGATTATATAGGTGGTTCTGATTCCATTGATAAAGGAAAAGGACTAGCTACTTGTTTAGAGATAAGAGAGGTAGGATCTATACCTCATCGGTTTCTCCAGAAATCCATTGTTTGCACATTGATTTGGTTTGTTCCTTGATGTATGCGCATGCTTAGGGTTTGATATGCATGATTGCGGATTGATTTGTGGTTCCCTAGGTAGTTACAAATCATTATGATAGGATTGTGTGCCTGTTTCGGTTATACCCTTGTGTATTTGACTTGCTAATTGTATTGTGATATGATTGAGGATACTGTGGTGTTATGTCTTATACTTGATTGTGTGTCAGGATCCTTTTCTGGTGGCCATTCGAGATAAGTGACTATTTCTCATAGTGAAAGGAGAGGTACTTACTGGTATAGGAGTCAGATGGGTGGCAATCCCCACTAAGAGCTCGTTGGATGCCTAGTCCTTGTGTGGCCAGTTGCCTTGTCCTTGTGTGGCAAGATGCCCTTATCCTTGTGTGATTTTGATGCCCTTGTCCTTATATGGCTTGGATGCCTTGTCCTTGTGTGGGAAGATGGATAGGCTTGCTGATTAGATTGTTTGCTAACGATTTACTCTTTGTGCAGCTAAACCTTGGAAAACACAGGTGTAAGAGGTTAGCCTTTCAATTGTTCAAATCAGATGATGAATTATCTACCTGTGTACTTCTGGTTTCAGAAGTGTTCTTAGTCCACCCAAAGCCTTATTACTTTAGGCCCTACCCTATTATGTGTCTGCATGTTGATTACTTGATCCCTTAAATAGCATATGCGATTTTAGCTACTGATTGGTAGATGTTTGTTTAGGTTTCTACATATCATATAATGTTGTGACCCTATTGAGATTCTTGTAATCTCACCTTGTTCTTTTTCCCCCTTTTCAGGCTTAGGTATATTTTTTGCCAGTGGTACTGAGGTGTGAGATCAAGGCTACATGGCGGGATGATATCGCATCACATTCACGTGCCTTCCTTCTTTGCTCATTGCTTGTGCACATATCCCTAATCATACAATTTGATTGGATTACTTTCTGGTTCTTTAGATCCCTCCTATTCCTACTTATTTCAGAAATGTATTTGATGGCTACTTGCTGGATTTTGAGACTCCTTTGGGACTTGTGTGTTATAGTTCCTTTGATTAATTATAACCACTTTCACTGATATTTTTTTCACTCCTTGTGTTATCAGAATGTATGTTTAATATTAACATGCTCTAACCTTTAAAAGCATAAGAATGAACTCTAAAATTCATAATTAGTATGACTTGAGCCTTGTGGGATTCAAATAGGTCTATAAAGGGCTTATTTGGGTTTCACAGTGATAAGGGTCCTAATAGGTTGGGTTTGGGTCCTTACACCTTGGCTGTGGATAATCTACTGCTGCAGCTGGGTCTGCTGCTGTAGATAACATCTGGGTTTTGGTGCTCCATTGGTTGGTTTAGTAACTTAAGTTGCCTGAGCATTTTTATAGTCTTCTCAATCGAAAGGTCAATAGATTCCAAGTCAAGCTTTTTGCTCATTAAGTTATACCTATTATCCAATTCTACAGACCAGAAAAAAAAAATTAATATAGAAAAATAATTAAGGAAAAATTGTTAGCTTTAAAACTGTTTTCCCCGACAGCGGCGTCAAAAATGTGTTGGCATAAAATTGAATATACCTTTAATCACAAGCACACGATTGTCAACAAGTAATATACTTCAAAAGAAAGGGTCTTGATCCCATAGAAAAATTTATTTTAAACTAATCAATTCGCCTAATCCACTATTGTAGCTAAATTAATCGAATAAAGAGTTGTACTTAAACTAAACTTAAAACCTAAATTAATTAATTATTTGTTAGAGTTAAGGTTGTTAGATAATTTGGGAACTAATCGAACTATTGTTCAATTCGAAAGTTTTGCACCTTTTCTTTATGATCTTTTAATCCCTGAATTAAGAGCCAATTCAAACTTCCAACTAACTATATTCATATGATAATTAAGCTTCTGAATCGTTTTTTCTAATCAATATTGACCCTAGGTTTGGCAGATATATTCCTATTCTACCAAGTTTCAGCAATCGTCCTAGGAGTTCTAATCTGTTGTTGTAGTTTAATTATTCTTCCAATAAATTTTAACCCACTTATAGACGAACTGGCCAAGTTTGTCAATTAATCAAGATTAGAAATAGGGTTAATAACTTGTAATTAGAACACAGTGGATTTGAATTCCAATTTTATGTCAGTGAATCATAATTGAAAAAGATAAAGAGAAAGAAATAATCCAAATAGTCTTTGCATTAATTAAAACTCAAATAAACATAATATCTAGATCTCTGATGGATCAATGGCCATTCTAAAGATAATAAGTAAATGCATACAGACTTTGATGAAAATAAAACAAAAACCCTAAACTTCTTAAATAGTAAATCCTTCTGACCAGTCATATCTATCCCAACGATTGGTTGTTGCTTTCAAAATCGCCATGTGATCCATAAGTTTCATGACCGGTCATTTAGTTTATATAACTAGTCCACCCTTGTTTTGGTATGCCCTCCAACCGGTCGTTTATGAACCAATGACCAGTTATTCTTGTTTCGCATTCCCATCGACCGATCGTAGATGGTCCAATGACCGGTCGTTCTTGTCTCGCATTGGTTTGTTGCAAAGTTGGATCGGTCGTTCATAGTCCAATGATTGGTCATCGTTCTTCAAGCCTTGAAATGATGTTTGTACCCATTCTCGGTCTGAATTGTAGTTTTTTCTCCTTTCCTTGAGCGAATCATTCTCCCACAATTGTTGGTTCCAAAATCCTGTTACAATAGCCTACCAAACAACATCTAACAATTACGTCAATAGCCTCTAAAAAATTAATAAAATGACCCATAATTCAATCCAAATGATGCCCAATAATAGACCAAATAACTGATACAAATATGGGTCATCAGCTATCACGAGAATTGTCACACCCTGGCTGAAAATCATGTGATAATCGCCACTGACCCACTATATGCACTGCCAGAATATACAGTAATGCATTTAGTAAACTTACAAGGCTAGTGGTATGAAACTAAAACTGATATGATAATAAAAGAATTTATCGTTATATTGAGTAGTGGAATTTAAAGGAAGGGATCACATTGTCCGGGTGATGTCGTAAAATAATCAAGTTTAGCCAAAACTACCCAGGAATTAAAATCAAGACAATGGCTTGATCATAGTTAAATAAACTAAAAGGAAAATACTATGAATATACTGCTCCTAAAAATTACCTTGAGTATGATTTTTCAGTCGCCAATCAATTCTTGCTATACCTGGGAGTGAGCTCCTATTCATAATTCCTACACTCATGCAAATATTCTGATAGAAACCTGCCAGGTAAGCGAACAAAAAAAACATGCATAGGAAAAATACATGCAATCATTTAACAATAGCATAGGTATGCTGGCATATAAGAAAACACTTGCATACTCATGAAGGCAAAGCACCAGAGTCATAGTCATAGCTCACAATGCAGCCCGTAATTGCTCAAGCAATCAGAACCATGGCTGGGCTGTCAATGTCTCTCAGTCTTTCTGGCATCAGGAATATGATTGAAATCTTTCAGTGGCACTGTATATGTAGCTCCTTACATGTCTCTCGTCATCTTATGATGAAACTCGATCAGTTCTGATGGGACATGTATAACGCTTGGCTCAATTCCACTAACGATGTCGGGATGTTAGGTAATGGTAGCTCCACCTACTCGATCTATATATTAGGATATCCTATTTATTTATGTTATATTATAGTGAATTATACTCCTTGTCCCTCCATATGCCTCCCTTAATAAACCCACGTTGCACTACGATACTCGAAGAGCTTTCAAGAGTCGGATAGGTCACCCTATGTTGTTGTAATGTTTGATATCGTCTCATGGTTTTGGATGCACCCAAACACTTCATATACATTCCAAATTCGATTAATTCATAACATAGCATAGCAATTCAAGCATGAGGCAACACAGACAATACTTAAGAATTTCATAACACATGTGATGGTTTATTTTATTAATTCATTATTTTTCCAATTTATCATACTCATGCTTGTTCATTCATGCCAGCAATAAATAAATAAAAGAGTCTGTCCACTCACTGATTTCCGAAGTTCGATACGCTCACATATTCTTTATAGTTGTTAGACCGATTCCTTGAGGTGCATCACCTATAGTTATCCCAACACATGCAATCATAACCAATTTCTCAATAACACATGCTAGATCACACAATCTAAAATTAAATCACGCGTCTATATCCTTAAACCGACGTATTTCTACTCAAGATTCAACCCGGGACCGATCTAGATATTTTTCCTAATTTTCCTTATTTTTCCAGATATTGATTTAATTTTTTGACCCATTAAATCACATCCAATTCTTGCAATCTTTGTACTGATAGATTCCTGACTGATGTTAGTATTTATTAAAAAATTTTGGGGATTTGTTTCATTTTTCCTGAATTTTCTATCCTTTGTGCTTAGTTTTCTATTTTTTGGGATTTTATTTAATTTTCAGTCAATCGTCGTGTGACACCTGGCGGAACCAAGTGCGTCCAGATCAACTTCCGAAGCTGTCAAATCATAATACGCAGCCTCTTCTGTGCATGCCATATCACCCCGACCTAAGGTTTGGGTCTGAGCTTACTCTTATACCCGAATGACTCATCGCCTGCTAATTCAGGTGAAGCGACATTCCCACCCTACAACGAATGACACGTCACACGAAGGTACCTCAGACAACATATCGTCTGAGATTGTCTTCAAACTCTAGACATTGATGAATAGTAAAATTGCAGAATGCTTAAAACTCCATATACCTAACCAAAACTCACAAGACATAGATTAAAACAAAACCCTAACCATAGTGATTCTGAAAATGTAAGGAGATCGGATGTTTACCGTCGGAATCCGGAAAAATTGTAGGAAGAAGAGCTATTTCTGAACCCTAATAATTGACCTCAACCTCACTCCTCTCCCCACGAAATCCTACATTATTTGTAGGAAGAAACTCACAACAGCAACACGGACCTTCCAGGATAATTTTTGAGCTTGATGAGCTCTGTAGGAGCAAATGGGGCAAACTTGACCCGGGAAGAAAATAAAAGGGTCAAAGTGGTGGGAACATTTTGGGTCTAGTGTAGCTATCGGAGAAGGGCAAAACGACGTCATTTTGCTTCCTTGCAAGACAATTTCTAATCGAAACGATGTAGCTTAGGGGTACTCCTCCTGAGTGTCAAAATGATAGGGACCTATTATTTTGACCATCTCTATTAAAATGACAGTGTTGGCTATTTTTTTGTCTTATATATTATATTAATATTATATAAATAATAATTATAATATTCTAATTATTTTCTAAATAAGAAAATCATAAAAATCCATAAAAATTACCATACACCTCTAGAAAATTCACAAAATAATTCTACAGACTCCTTATGAGTAATACTATCCATCAATAACATGAAATTTTCTTCCTTATGAGTATATAAATCACAAAAAATCAAATAAATAATTAAAAATTTTCCAAAAATTGCAATAGTATTAATTATGCTTCCGAAAATTCTCGAAAAATGCCCTGATGCTTTTAAACCCTGTTGGATCTATCTAAGGTCCTAAAATATCCAAAATCACTAATACAATTTATCTTTTTTTTTCAATCACTTATTCTATGAATACCCATAATTGTGAATAAATATAATAATTCTCTGAATATAAAATTTCAAAATATCAATACTAATCCAATATTTCATAAATGATCTCAATCTATGGGCTAAAGCCTACTAATATTGACAATCCCCAAATGGGTTTTACGGCTCAAGTTGCTCGAAAATTCTAGAATCTCACATGTTATATGCTGAGATCATTTGTAAGAAGATATATCTTTTTACCCATGTGGACAGAAGCCCAACTAAGTGTTGCACATTTGATCCCATATGTATACATCCACGTCCAGACCTGTTGGACTAGGAGTCAGGGGCTGAGTCATGACAAATAGTGTGTGAGGTTGTAACTTGGAGATTAAGAGTGTTTATATGCCAAAATGCGTTAGATTTATTTTTTGTCAAGGTGAGTAAGGTGCGCCAGCAATCTAGTTCAAAAATAGAGAGCTGGTGTTATGGCACATATAAGGACTAATGAAATATTTTTCTTTATTTTGGTGTTATGGCATATGTTAGGGCTCAGATTAAATCAATAAAAAATAGTCAGACAAAAGGTGTTTATAAATGGGTTGGTTGGGCTTACAGGAGAATCGGGTCAAGTCTTAAATCAAATGGGGATTAAACGGGTCCATTGGTTGTAATGTACTAAAACTTAAAAGTTGACTATCTCCAAAAATTGTCTAAATTCACACAAACACTATTGGATCATTTTAACGATAATAGGAAAATCTCATACTCTAAAAAAAAAATAAAACAACTCCTATGCCTTGAACAAGCTGTAAAAATATCGATACGAAGCCTAACAAGAAAAAAAGAGCAAAACTCACCAAAAACATGACCAAGGATACCAACCTATTTCTAATGCATGAAAAATATCAAATAAATATAAAAGAAGTCTCTTCAGAAAAACATGCCAGAGGAAAAGTGATTATTTCTCACACAAGGAAAAATGGAGTAATTTCTGGAACTCTCGGAAATAAGGTTTTAAATATGCCTTATTTGACCTTGATTGGTACATAGTTTTCGAAAGTTCTCGAAATTACCCTTTTCTCCTTGAGTGTGAAATGATCACTTTGCCTCTGGCAATTTTTTCTTAAGAGAGGAACCCAAAACTCTTCTTTTGTATTTATTTGATATTTTCCAAGCATTAGAAGCAAGGTTGGTAGCCTTTGACGTGATTTTGGTAAGTTTTTCCAATATTTTTTTCTGTTGGTTCTCGTATCAATATTTTTATATTTTGTTTGAGGCATAGGAGGCATTCTAGATTTTTTTAGGTTCTGCGAATTTCCAATTCGTGTTAAAATGATCCAATAGTGTTTTTATGAATTTAGAGAACTTTTGGAGATAGTCGACTTTTAAGGTTTTAGTACGGACAAACAATGGACCTGTTTAATCCCGATTTGTTTTCTGACTTGACCCAATTCTCTTGTAAGTCCATCCCACCCATTTATAAACACCTTTTGGCTAACTATTTTTGATTGATTTAATCTGAGCCCTTGACCATGCCACTTGGCAATTAAAATTCATAAAATGACAAAATAAAATAAAAAGAGTATGCCATTGGTCCTCAAATGTGCCATATCACCAAAAGCTCTATTTTTGAACCAGATTGTTGGCACACCTTACTCACCTTGATGCACTATCTATCACGATTCGACTGCTGACTTCTTGTCCAGCAGATCGGACGTGGATGTGAACGTGTGGGATCACATGTACAACGCTGAGTTGGGCTTCTATTCACATGGCCCAAAAGATATATCTTGTTACAAATGATCTCATCACATAACACATATAAGTTCAAGACCTCCCTCACTCCTTTCTAATATGGGATTAGGTTTTACACATATTGATCCTTATACACAAATTGGGTCTCACACTATCCTTGTCATTCTCTCATTTTCGTAAAATTTCTCATGCACACCATTTTTCACACACTGTCCATTTTCAATTTTTTACAGCAGCCACCAAACCTATTTTCCCGCCCCCTCTCCTTGTTCCTTCATTTTTTCATCAAACAAACATCATCAATCTACTTCTTATACTCTCAAACACTCATGCAAACAATCTTCTTCTCTTTTTCTTTTATTTCCTTTCTCGGCCGAGTGCATGCAAAGACCTCTCCATCTTGCTCTTTTCACTTCTTGTAAGTATTTCTCTTTGGTCATGATTTAGGTAACTAGATGTTATTGGTTTTATGTTGTTTGTGACGTTTTGAGTTTGAAATTTTATGTCTTGGTGAATGAGGAATGATCTGAGCTAGGATGCTCTACCTCGATAGTTGCAGTTTAAGGCAATGGTAAGTTTGTTTTTGTGATTTTTGGTGTGAGAATATAGTTGCTGGTGGTGTTTTGATGCGAAAGGTTTGGTTTTTGATTGATTTTTAGTATTAGAACCATGAAAGAATAGTTCTTGGAGAAGGAGTAGTTTGCAGTTTCTTGTTACTCATTGTGTTTTTGTATTTATGATTATCTGGCTACTTCCAGTTGGAGTTGATTAGTTTTTGTTGGATTTTCTATCACGTCTCGGAACCTACAAATTGTGTACAGTCATCATAGAACCACTATATACACTACTAAAATCTAAGCAACACATATAATATACCTACCGGGCTAGTGGTCAAACAAAGATGACATTGCAACATAGTCAAACAAAGATAAGCCCAAATGTTAATTATTTTACTAGTGATTTCATGCCCTCAACCTGAAAATTTCGCATGACGACCTGTTGTAGGTCCATTATATATACTACTCAATAACAAGCAATGCATATAGGAGTCTACAAGGCTAGAAACAATAATCGATAACGGAAAAGAACAATAGATAAAAAGTGCAGCAAAAATATAATGTACAATAGTGTCATTCCGGATGGCACTTGTCCTAAGATTATTCAGTTTTTCAGTTTACATTGTTGTTTTTATCCTAGTGCAAACCACAACTATCACGACCCGGCCCCCGGACCCTTGGCCCAGCGGGCCTGGACGTGTATGTATGCGTGATGGATCACAACTGCAACGCTCAGTTGGGTTTTTAACCACAGGGCCCAAAAGATGCATCTTGTTACAAATGATACATATAAGCCCAAGACCTCCTACGGGCTGGGTCCCAAGACCTCCTACGGGATGGGTCTCACAATCTTCCCTCCTTATAGACCTCGTGTCCTCACAAGGGGAGCACAAATGTAACTGAATTGGGCACAAACTCACGGGCCTAAATGTGAACACACAACACGGCCCAAGCCCACCCGGAAGAGGGAACGAGATCGGCTCCGCTACCATTTGTCACGACCCGGCCCCCGGACTCTTGGCCCAGCGGGCCTGGATGTGTATGTGTGCGTGATGGATCACAACTGCAACGCTCAGTTGGGTTTTTAACCACAGGGCCCAAAAGATGCATCTTGTTACAAATGATCCACTCACACAACACATATAAGCCCAAGACCTCCCTCGCTCCTTTCCGATGTGGGATTGTGTAACCTGACCCCCCCTACGGGCTGGGTCTCACAATCTCCCCTCCTTATAAACCTCGTGTCCTCACGAGGGGAGCCCAAACGTAACTGCCTTGAGCCCAAACTCACGGGCCCAAACTTGAACACACAACACAGCCCAAGCCCACCCGGAAGAGGGAACGAGATCGGCTCCGCTACTATTTATCACGACCCGGCCCCCGGACCCTTGGCCCAGCGGGCTTGGAAGTGTATGTGTGCGTGATCACAACTGCAACGCTCAGTTGGGTTTTTAACACCAGGGCCCGAAAGATGCATCTCGTTACAAATGATACATATAAGCCCAAGACCTCCTACGGGCTGGGTCTCACAACAACCATGCAAACTATATGTAGAAGGCAGATGATACAAGAAACTAGGAATACACGTGCGCATCATACCATCATCCACAAGATAACACATTATATATATATATATATATATATATATTAACCACAGGTGTGCTGGGACTCATCGGATCCTATATGCCTTTGCCTACTAGTTTTCTACATGAACCAGATTTATTGCGGAGCCGATCTCGTTCCCTCTTCCGGGTGGGCTTGGGCCGTGTTATGTGTTCACGTTTGGGCCCCGTGAGTTTGGGCCCAAGGAAGTTACGTTTAGGCTCCCCTCGTGAGGACACGAGGTCTATAATGAGGGGAGATTGTGACACTTAGCCTGTAGGGGGGGTCAGGTTATCCATTCCCACATCGGAAAGGAGCGAGGGAGGTCTTGAGCTTATATGTATTGTGTGAGTGGATCATTTGTAACAAGATACTTCTTTTGGGCCCTGTGGCTAAAAACTCAACTAAGCATTGCAGTTGTGATCCATCACGAGCACATACACGTCCGGGCCCGCTGGGCCGAGTGTCCGGCGGTCGGGTCGTGACATTTGTAGTCTTTCCAGGACCTGGATAAGACTAGGATTTGTCAGTGATAACTTAAATGCTTTTCTTTGATCCTTTTTTATAGTTAAACAATTTTATACTTTGACCACACATTTATACAGCCTAATTCTACTGAAAATGTCGGGACATTAGGTGATGGTAGCTTCACCTAAGCAATTTTCCAAACCTGCAAGAATGGTTATTAAGTGCACATTAAAATGATAAACCCTATCCATGCTTATTCCTTATGGTCTGACATCTTTATACCTCGCTACTGGACCCAGAGAACTCTCAAGGGTTGCATAGGTTACTCTATATAGACACATGCTGCTATCACACAGTTATTCAATACACTCATTATACGAGGCAACAATCGTATACTTATAACTTTACTTCAGATAATTCAAGAAGGTAAGACAATTAACGATATCATATCGATATCGTCTAAACATCAACTCAATACAATTTCCGTTCTTTTTTATTTTTCTCTTATTTTCTATCAATTTATTTAATTTATTTGGACCATCAAACAAACTAAGATTTTCACAAACTTAATACCATTGAAATTATATTAATTTATAGTATTAAACTTAAATTTTTCATATTTTTCTTCCATTTATTTATATTTTTCCCCTATTTTCCTGAAATTTCTAACTTTTTTGTCAAATTTCTGTAGTTTCTTATGATTTCCTCTTAGTTTGACATGTGGCAGCATGAGTGTGCGCCGACATTACACCGAACCTCTGAGATGCAGACACGTGGCTTGCTCTGAACTTTCGATGACTCATCCGAGCCTCCGGCTCAGGCCAAACCTACCTACACATCCTTCAAGCGACTTGTCATTCGAGTGCATTTCAAACTACTTGTCATTCATGATTAGTCTTAAACTACATGTCATTCAACTATGCATTCAACTACATGTCAATCCATATATGCCAATAAATGACCTGTTACCCGATTATTCATAATGTTCAAATGACATATCACACACCTTTTGATCCAAAACGACCTGTTATTGGGATGCCATCGGACGACCCATCGTCCGAAGCGTCCCTAACCTCCAGCCATCGAGATTCTCTACAAAATCCTACTCGAAATTTTCTTCTTTCAACATGAATCTATAATATTAGACAACCAATCATCCTATTGAACCCTTCAACACTCAGATCTAAACCATTCGATTGCAACTCAACCATTTCAAACAAGTTTTAATCAACTAAAACCATGAAACTGAAGGTTTAAAGGCTCGAGTTTTTGAGCAGGAAACTTACCCAAATCTCATCAGAAAAATCACTCTATTTCACTCACAAGCACCCGCGATACTCTCAGCATCTCTTCCCGGAATTTTTCTTGTTCAACACTGAAGCTTACAAACTGATTCAAAGATTTTACTCACGCGTGGCTTCTTCACCAGACTCACTCCAACTATGTGTGGGTAGGTGAGAGAGACGGGTGGGATGTTTGACATGTGTAGGGCAGGAAGTGATCTCGACTGGTGACTAATCTCGGAGCTAAAACCACACCATATGGTACTGAAGAGAAACAACGTCGTTTTAAAGAAAAAGATTAGAGTTTTTCACCCTTATTATAATCGAATCAAAACGATGAAGGTGCCCGTCGTTTTGACCATGCTCAGCCAAAACAACAGAGCCTTCCTTGTTTGACTCTCTTTTTTTTTTCCAGTTTTTAAAAAGTAATAATATAATAATATTTAATATATACTTAAAATTTCAGAAATTGAATAAGATTCCTAATAATAACTATATTATCCAGAACAAATACTCATAAATTTCTGATAAATCCTTCAAAAATAGTAGAACACTTCAAAATGATTAAAATATTTTTCTCGCAATTATGAAATTAATAATAAATATGATACCTAAAAATCATATTTAGGAAAAATAAAACCTTAAGTATCAAAATAATTTTTCAAAAAATTTGAGAAAATTCTCGTATCATTATATCCCATATTTAAACTTAATTCAAATCCTCACCAAAAACTCTTTCGAAAATCTCCACATAATAATTATTTTTATATTTTCTTAACTTTATACCTATAATAATATTAATACAAAATCTTCAAAAATAGATGGGTTCAGGTTTCAATTCGAATTCCTAATCTCTGAAAACAAAATTCGGAAAATATTTTGAAAGATTATCAATATTAAGAGAAATTCAATAAAATTGACTATAACTGAAGATAAAATTACGAAAATATCCTCAGTTCAGGTTTTCACAAAAAAATTTACCTTTTATGGGTCATTAAACAATAGATACATTATGTAAGTCCAAACTACCAAACAAATAGGTTTCATACTCATTAAAATTTTCTCTGTATAATGGGCCAATATCTATGTTCCAAGTACAATACAAGAATCCATTCCATCAACTTAAATATTAAGGTCTCACAACTGATAACCCAAAAGACTTATTACAACATTCCAAACAAAATTAGGGGATTACTACAAATATAATACTACTAAATACCTCAAATGAAATTAATCTATCACCTTATTATCTTGTGCCTTGGAGTGAGTTCTTATTCGTTAATCTTGCATTTAATATCATGACTTTTATAGAAACTTGCTAGGTGAGTGGACGGAAAAAGCATATGTAAAAAACTATATGCAAACACATATCTCAACTATAGACATGGAGGCACACAAGAATAATATTAAGTCACAGTCAACCCATACAATAAATTCATGCATATAAGACCATGACTGGACCGACAATAACTCTCAGACCTTTCAGCATCAGGATTAGGATTGGGATCCATCATTGATACTCAATTTCTATATTTTCATCATATTTTATTTTTTAATATCTAATATGCATTTTCATCATCTTTTATGTCACGGTCGTACCGGGTGGTCCCTTTATGATACCTAAACTGGAGAAGAATTCACACATTTTGGTGGGCTTATGACCACAGCTCGAGCATAATGCATAGCCAGGACTAGATCGTGATGACATGGTTTACATGTCATTGTAATCCTCAATTTAAGTATAGTTTTATGACACTTCAAGAAATAAATTAGGCATTATCTTCACTAGACCAGCTCCTCATGACAATATGCGATTTAAGGAAAAAAAAAGTAAAGAAGATAAAGACCAAGACCTTATCCGTTCCGGATAAGATGGATATGGTAGTTATCCAATAGCTTGTATATATATTCGATGACATATGTGGTCAAGGCATCTAGTTTTTAACAATACTTAGAATTTAGAGAGAATTCCCTTAAGCATGTCTAGCTAGAAACTTATAATCTAGCCATGAATTTACATTAGGTTACTGTTTAAATCCTTCAGGAGGTTCTATAATAAAAGATTGAAGTTTTCACTTATTGATTTCTCTAATAATCGTTGAAGTAGATTCCATTACAATGATCACAGTCAGTTTATAGTGAGCAAATCTGTTAACTAGATTCCATTACTGTGACCTCGACCAGGTTATTATGAGTGAATTCATATTGTTTGAAGGATGATTGTCATATAACTCTCTGAGTGGAAAACTAAGAAGGAAGACATATCGATTTGAGTATCTATATTTATGCTCAAGGAGATAGGAGGATTGTTGATAGGGGAAGCGAAGGAGCCTTCAGTCGTACTAAACCTCCCAAGTACGATGACCGTGCCTGATTTCCTACCAATCAGGTTCTCTAAGTAAAGAATTCAAGACCATCCCACGATCTGATCGAGGAATGAAGGAAGACAATAATTGAGTGTAATTCGGGGCTAGATACTCTTTCTCATATAATTTACGACCTTACATACTCTTTCTTTTTATTATTCATACATTGCAAACCAATCTTCAACCAATATTCATACCACCATGCCCTTGTTTGTCAATCGCGTGCTCACGAGCAGCTCCGTATAACATCCCATGCCTTATTTGTAACTTGATCCTAATTCCCTGTGGATTCGCCTACTATCTATACCATAATATAACAACCATGGTAGTACGATATTTTTTAGTGTTTCAACGGCACATCAAATTTTGGCACCATTGTTGAGGAATCAGACAACCAATAGTTATACTCAAGTTACATCATTTTTATACTTAGATCATCATGAACCAGTTTGCTAGTCTCGTTTTATCCAAAGATCGAGACTACTTATCTGAGGAACAACACCACATGTCATCAGAGGATAACTCAATTCACTTTTGAAGTCTATTCGGATTCAAGCCATGAGTCAGAAGAAACCGAGTCTGCCATGAGTTTTTGTACAAGTGCCAATCCTTATTTATACAAGCCCGATATTCTTCATGGCAGATGTCAACAATTAAAACATAGCAGCTGAAGACCAAGTCCCATATGTTGGAGTCCAGCTAGTTAAAGTCATCCCTGGTAATAATCAAGCGAGTAGAGAAAATGCTGCAAACGATGGTCGTAGTGGAAATAATAACCGTGGGCACGGTAGGTAGTGTAATAGGAATAATGGGCACAACAATCAGCAAAAATTGACATAGGAAGACTTAATTAATGATGGTGTAGATAATGAAGAAAATGAAGCTTTCAAACCCATGAAAAAAGACCAGCCCTTGCAAAGAAACACTAACCTATTGGCCCTTTATCAATGAGATCACAAAGACAGTTTCAAATTGAAGCTAGCTCTTGTGCAGCTCTTGCCAACCTTCTATGGAAAACCTAAAGAAGATCTCAACACCTACAAACAAGGTTTTGAAGTAGTATGATCAAGCTTCAAGCCATGGGGTATAATGGAAGATGATGTTAGACTCCAAGCCTTCCAATTCTCGTTAAAAGATAGAGCTAAATGATGGCTACAAAGTTTACCATCCAAATGAATATCTACATGGATGGAGAAGATGGAAGCAATTTTAACAAAATTTTTCACAGCATCCTATGTCTCATGTTTATGCAAAAGTATATCAGCAGCAAGAAAGTACAAACATGAATCTTTCCATGAGTATTAGGAATGATACAAAGACATGTGTGCAGCGTGTCCTACACACAGATTTTCAAATAAGCAATTTATTTCTAGTATTTCTGTGAAGGATTAAAAAAGGCAGACAAGCTCATGCTGAGTTCTACATATGGAAGATCAATTATGAATCTCAACAATTGAGAAGCACGAGACACTATTGCTGAAAGAGCTGCAGATACTCAACAACTCAGTGATAATGAGAATGAACCATCCCAGCCAGTAATGGAAGCCATGACTGAAGTGAAAGAACATATGGCACATATGTCCTCTATGATACAGAAATTAGCAGTGTGAAATCCGCAACTGAAGTCATGCCAATTCTGTGCCCAAGTTGATCATCCCATGGACGCATTCCCAACACATCAAGACGACAACACAGAGTAGGTGAATGCCTTCAATGGTTATAACTCACAAAGGAATAATGATAATTATAATGAAAATTGAAAGAAACATCTGAACTTTTCATGGTTAAATCAAGAGGAACAACAACCACAATCGATCAAGGCACAACCACCACCAAGATCAAATGGATGCTAACCTCGACCACCAATGAATGAGGGTGGATAATCCTAAGAGGGCATAGTCAAATCTTTGGCTATATCTACACAATAGTTCCAACAGAAGACTGACAAAAGTATTTAGAATCTAGAAAACCAAGTGAATCAGATAACATCGAGCATAAATAGGTTAGAATTGAAAGGAAAAATTTTGTCACAGCTAGAGATTAATCCAAAATAGAATACCAATGCCTCGGGATCATAATAATTTGATAGGTGGAGCCAACAAGATTAAACAAAGGCATTATTGGGAGGCAGCCCAAAATTTTACACTAGTTTTTCAATAAGTATGAGGATGTGTCATGAATCGTGCCCAAATAGGGGATGAGATCAAGAACACGGATGGAAATAGGAAGGAATGGTGCGGAAAAAGATCAAAAGAGCCCTGTAATAGTCACAATTATAAAGATCAGATAGAGTAGATACATATGTGATAGTTTTCAAGAAAAAATGATCATAGTATGTAACGGGCACAATTAACAAACACCAAAGGTAGCGAGCACACCAAGCAATGGTTTTCAAGAAAAAGTGGTCATAGCATTAAATGGACACAATTCACTCCGATAGTAATGTAAGACTCCAATGGGAATGAGTGAAGAGACATGATCGAAGGCTATAAAAGGCATTAGAAACATCCGAATCAACACTTTGCATTCTTTTAGCCTTCAAAGAAATATTCGCTTTCATCTATCTTCAACCATAATTACTCACAATTTTTTCCAAACCAATTTCATAAAATCTCTAATTCATCAAACAAAAATGGCCTCCTATAAGATCATTGCCTACATGGACTCCTCCAAAGTAGAAAAACCATTCATAAGGAGATCATGCAATACAAATGAGGAAGCTAGCAAGCTCCACGTTCCAGAGATGACTCCTCAGGTATCCTCTGAGGAAGAAAACATCAGAGAAAGGGCTAAAGAAGATAAGAACCTCATCGGATCCTTGAAGTGGGAAGAAACCCCCTCAGAGGAATTCGGTCCCGCAAGACAAGCCTTAACATCACCTCCGACATTCAAGACCAGCACATAGGCCAACCAAGACCCATCTCAACTCATATCAGAGATGACAATAACCTCTGATGAAGGAGTTGTACGGACACCACAAAGCCCAACTATGCCCATTGCAGCTGTACCAATTTCAACTGTGCCCCAAACAGAAGCCGCCACATCATTGTCATCGATAAGTCTACAAGGACAATTCCTATCATTGTACACTAAGAAAAACACTAGGGGATCATCATTAAAGATTAGTGCCACAACCAATCCTCAGTCCAAGAAAAGAAGGACAATCACCTAACAAATGGAGGCTATCTTGACGAATAAAGCATACTTTCCACCAGAACTATTGCAGAAATACAATGACATCAGCCACTAGGTCGATTATCAATTCAAAATTTTATGTCCACACACAATGATGACACTGCAAATTAGAGGAGAAGAGTCAAGACTCATCGAAAAATTTGGGTAGGCTTAGTATTTTAGCATTACTTACCATGTCTATAAAGTGCTACTCTACAAGTTCGACAGAACCTTCACCTATAAAAAGGTGTCGGGCATAGTGACCAACGAAGAAAGCTATATTAGGTACAGACTCATGGGAGTATACCATGAGATGTCTGTAGATGGGCTGAATGAGTTATAGGAGTAACAAGAAGCAACTAGATACTGATAGAGTGTCAATCGGGGTTCGACCCCAAGAACTTGTATGACATCTGGTCAACATCACCAACACCCTACAACTCGGGGAACACCAAGGACAACTACCTGAAGTCGGGCACGATGAAGTACATCTAGTGATTCCTTGCCTATAGTTTCTTTAAAATAGCCAACTCCTCATCAACACCGAACAAAAAGGAGTTCTTCATCCTTTGGTGCTTGGAAAGAAGGCACAAGCTCAATCTAGTATACAACTTGTGCAACTAGTTCCACATGGCATAGCAGAGCAAGAAGCCACTAATCTTTGGCATAATCATCCCCTACTTGGCTGTGGAATTAAAATTCTTAGACCGGGCCAACCACAATCTCATAGTAACTGTAGAGACAATGTCCCTCAATCTACATACTCTCATGAGTATGCATTTGATATACCAAGAAAAGAACAGGAGCTACAAGTTTGTAAAACTAGGTTCAATGAAGATAGGCAACGAAATCACAAAATATTAATCTATATTAGAATGTGTGCTCACGTTTATGATTGTTGAAAGGGAAACACCTGTGCTCGTGCCAAAAAGGAGAACAAGGCCAGCCACTTCATCAATCATAGTCACTCCTGAGCCTACAGAAATACCAAAAGAAGTTCTAGAATCAACGCCAACAATAGTTGTGGAACCAAATTCAGACATCCACCAAGCACACAAGAGTAAAAAAAAATCGGACATGAGGATATCCACTCCTCCCCCAGAAACAGAAGAACCAACCAAAGGGCACGGAGGCATAATTTTGCAACTTTAGTAGACCACAAACCAATACATCAAGGAGGCATGGTTATACGAAAGGAGGAGGACCCAAACTATATTAAATAGCCTCTGCCTCGCATTGGAAAGGTTTATAGAGAGGTATATCAATGACGAAAATTGAAACAATGAAAGACTCAATTACATTAACATGTGTCTGGACCAACCAATAGAGAACATTAAGAGGATTGAGAGACAACTGACACAAATCCTGGCACTTCTACATAACAATACACCCCCTCCACCACAACCATGAGTAGGCACAATACTCTATATAGAATTTCTATTTCTTTCTATTTTTTATTTTTTTCATAGGAGCAAGCAAAACTCAAGTATGAGGTTGTTATATCCGTGCTCAAATGTAATATTTTAGGTCCCATGAATCACAAAAAAATATATAAATGAAAAACTTTTTAAGGATGTGGATAATGATGAGTTAAAAATCTTACTAGCAGGCTCACCCGCGAAAGTAAAATCCTACCTGAACATCCATAACACCTCTTTAAATTTTTATATTTAGGCATATGCTTAGGGTCAAGTATCAAGTAAGTATGCAGATGATTGATGACATGCTTTACATGTCATGTTTGTACCCAATTTAGTATAGTTTTAGGATATTTTAAGAGGTAAATTAGGCATTATCTTCACAAGACCAGCTCCTTGGGATAATATGCAAACTTTAAGAAAAAGAAGATAAAACCAGATAAGAAGATAAAGAGCGAGGGAACAAGAGCTTATCTACTCTAAAAGAAGATAGATAAGGAGCTTATCTATTTTGGATAAGATGGACATGGTAGTTATCCAATAGTTGGTATATAAACTTGAGACTGTATGTGATTTAAGCATCCTGTTTTTAACAATCATTAGAATTTAGAGAAGTTCTCTTAAGCATATCTCGCTGGAAATTTATAATCTTGCCATAACTATACATTAGGTTACTGTCCAAATCCTTCGAGAGATTTTATAATAAAAGATTGAAATCTTTATTTATTGCTTCCTCTAATAATTATTCAAGTAAATTCCATACTATAATCATAGCCAGATTACTATAAGTGAGTTCATCAAGTAAGTTCCATTACCGTGATCACATACAGATCATTGTGAGCAAATTAATATCACTGAAAGGAGGGTTATCATACAACCCTCTGGAATCGAGTGAAAAGCTAAGAAGGAAGAGATATCAATTTGAGTATCGACATTTGTATTTAAGGAGATAGAAGCATCGTTGATAGGAGAAGCAAAGGAGCCTTTAGTTGTACTAAGCCTCCCAAGTTTCATGGCCATTCTTGGTTTCCTACCAATCAGGTTCTCTAAATAAAAAAGTTAAGATTATCCTATGATTGACTCTAAGAGTGAAGGAAGACAATAATTGAGTATAAGTTAAGGCTAGATACTCTCTTCATATAATTTACAACCTTACATACTCTTGTTTTCACTATGCATAGCTTACAACCAATTTTCAACCAATATTCTTACTGTCACGACTAGGCTCCCGGACCCCTGTTCAGCAGATCCGGACGTGTATGTGCACGTGGTGGATCATAATTGTATAGCCTAAAAGATACAACTTGTTACAAATGATCCATTCACACAACACATATAAACCCAACACCATCTCCCCCACTCCTTTCTAATATGGGATTGGGTAACATAGACTACCTACGCAGGATAGGTCTCACAATCTCCCCTTCTTATAAACCTCGTGTCCTCACTAGAGGAGCCCAAACATAACTGACTTGGGCCAAAACTCATGGGACTAAACATGAACTTAACACATAACATAGCTCAAGCCCACACGGAAGAGGGAATGAGATCGGCTCCACTACCATTTGTCACGAACCAGCCCAGCGAGCCTGGACGTGTATGTGAGCATGATGGATCACAACTGCAATTCTCGGTTGGGATTTTAACTATATAGCCCAAAAGATACATCTTGTTACAAATGATCCACTCACACAACACATATAAGCCCAAGATCTCCCCTACTCCTTTCTGATGTGGGATTGGGTAAACTAGACTCCTAAGTAGGTTAGGTCTCACAATCTCCCCTCTTTATAAACCTCATGTCCTCACGAGGGGAGCCCAAACGTAATAGACTTGGGCCCAGAATCATAGGCCTAAATATGAACTCAATATGTAACACAACCCAAGCTCACATGGAAGAGGAAATGAGATCGGCTTTACTACCATTTGTCACGACCCAGTCCTTGGACCCGGGCTCAGACTTGTATATGCGCGCAATGGATTACAAGTGCAATGCTAAGTCAAGTTTTAATCACATGGCCCAAAAGATGCAACTTGTTACAAATGATCCATTCACATAACACATATAAGCCCAAGACCTCTCTCACTCCTTTCTGATGTGAGATTGGGTAACATAGAGAAGTCCTCTTTGAAGGAACAAAAGTCAGTGGGTAGTGATTCAAATCCCAGTGGTGGCATGCCAGGGATTAAATATATTCTACTGGGCCGTGGGCTCAAGAGATTCGTTGCTCTCCCTAGAAAAATACCTGATATGTGAATTGAGTTGGAGATTTGTTACTCCAATCCAGTAGTTGCAATGTTCCTCCAAGGAGGGGGTTCTCACACATACCACCATGCCTAAGCCTCTCAATAACATACTCACACGTATCTCCGTATAACATCTCATGCCTTATTTGTGATTATTCTCGATTCCTTATAGATTTGACCCTGCTATCTATACTACAGTATAACCACCATAGTAGGAATTTATTTTTAGAATTTTGGCAACATATCAGGCCTTCAGTTTGGCATCGATCGAAATCGTCCACCAAAGTACCTTCAGGATACAACGGAAGGATGGTTCTGAGGGTACAACTGCTTATACCTGTAGGGTAGGACCCCAGACGTCTCTACAACCTGGGACTTTTGGGGAGCTCTAAAAATATACTGGACATCAGCATCTTGTAGCACCAGCCCCATGTTTACCAGACTTGGCATATTGAGAGGAATCATGTTTTGGAGGAGCCTGAGGTTTCTTGGAATCGTGAGCCCAAGCTTGATGGGCATGTGCATGGTGATTGAGCTTAGGATTACTAGTGCCATTGGAACTATTTTATGAGAAACAAGTCCAGGTTGCCCTTGGTGCCATTACACATGCACCAAAGGAGTAGCAGTTCCATCCGATCGAGGATTGTGGCTGACTTGGGCATCTAAAAAAGGTATGGGCAAGGAAATAGTGTAGATATCATAGTATCAGTGATTCCAATTAATAATCCTTTTAAGAACCCGGATTGTAAGGTTGGTCGCAATTGGACCATTCGGCATAAACAATTGTAGAGTCAAAATCGGTGGGCTCCTTAGCGTTAGAATCCTAATACTCGATGAATCACAGTATCGTATTGAGGTGAGCATAGGAGAGATTGAACTCTCACCCTTGGAGGTAGAATTACACCAAGTGAGGTGTTTTCATGCTGTACTTGGAAGAACGTCGACACTGAAATACCATGTAAAATTCTAGCACCAGCTCCTTATACACTAAGCAATCAATCTGGAATTAGCTTGTACATCTAATACCATTGATAAGATGCAGTATGATGTCATGGATGCTCAATTACAATATTGTGTCCGGGCAGAGACATTTTCACTAGTAAACTGGTCTGTGGCTAAAGTCCTCATATTTTGCATAAAGATCTGTGCTTAAAAAGGTTCAAGAGGTAGCACCAAAGTCGATGTCGGAGTTGACTGAGGCCTTCCTCTTCTTTTGTGATAAACTGACCGGGAGCACCATGGAAGCCTGCTCCTGCTGGCTGCAAATCCTTATACTTATTCTTCGCATAGTGCTAGGAGCTGATGTGGCTAGTGTCTCTGTGGGAGCTCGAGAGGGCAGAATCTCAAGGTTGGCATATGACTCTGATGGATTTCCAATCTAATTCTGCTCCTCGGGGGCAACACCATCCTTACTGTCATTAGATGCTTCGTTGGATGCGGGGTAGCCAAAATTGCTGGAAGCTATCTTGGAAGCATTCAAATTGGCGCTCTCGCTAGATTCAGAAGTGCCGAGTGATGAGGCTCCTTCAGATGTGTGGTCCATGGGCTTGAGGGGTGAAGCCACTAGTATGGCCTTGGTCGTGGCAGTATCAGGGCCATCAGAGGAGGCTGATGTCGAGTCTCCTGAGCTAGAAACTTCAAGATCATGACTAGCGACCAATGTACCGAATTACAGCTCACCAAGGGAGGTGGCTTCATTATACAAATGCCCCTAGTTCTCCCTAGAATCATTGGAGACCATGGTAGCCACAGGTGCGGGAGAAGATTGAGGGACCTAGTCTCCTCTATATAAGTTTCTTTTAGTTGTTTTCATTATTATTGTGCTTTATTAATTTTTACATGTTTAGTGACAAACATGACTTAAGTATGAAGATATGTATACACATTTAAAATATTTTTCATGCTTAGTTATTTTTAATGCTTGACATCCCTCTCACTTGGTTGTGCTTGCCATAGTTGTTTTCCATGCTTAAAAGTTTTGCTATGCTTAAACTTTTGCTAATTTGTGCTGAGTGTTCCTAAGTTGATAGTTGAGTCTAGTAGAAGTTGAACGCTGATTATCTAGGATACTTTGAATGCACAATCATTAAAGATTGAACTCCTGACATGATGTGACTACTGCATGATCTAGACATATAGTTGGTGTGTCCCGAAATAAGATCATATTTACACCCTTAGTGAGCTTCGAAATCCCTAGAAAGGCCCATCTTCTGTCTCAATAATTTTCTTTTATAAGACATCTTCACATAGGTTAGAATCTAGAACTTTCTATTGATATCTTTTCAAGATTGCATTAAAAAAGTACATTTAAGGACATGATTCATGCAACTAGGATTAAGACCATTATGTGCAAATCACTCCTTTCATGGAAGCCACCTATGAACAATATCTGTAGCGACTTACTTTCAGTCATGGTCTTATTCTCTATGCACATGAATTCAATCAACCACCTGAATTTATTTACCCAATAGAACCCCTGTAGTTAGTCATACATCAGATAAAGAAACTCATAAAACACCATTTCATAGACCACAGCTCCCTAACAAAGTAAATTTTGAATGAATATCCTCAACCAAGCCCCCCCTAAGACCACAAATATTTCATCAAGCTATAGTTTTTTCTTCCATATATTAAAATCTCTATGTTTGCATAGCTTGACAAAAATCATTAGATGAAAACCCATGAAGGGTTAGAAACAGAAACAAAAGTGGAAGAAAAATCAAAATGCATAGAGATGAGGGAGTGAGACAAAAAGGAAAAGATAAGAGTATTCCATGCAAAAGAAAGAATTTTGACTGATTACTCTTAGCTCTCGAAAGGCCCCTAATATACCTTAGCCATGATCCCATTATACCCACAAATACCTAATGATTCTTTTCTGTGCTATTTGGAAGAAGTAAAAGAGTTTAGGAGTCATGGTTGGCATATGGTATTCTGACTATAATGGCAAGATGATAAGTGTTGAACCTATTCCTTACATTTTAATTATCTTCTAAAATGTGTCATTTGAATGGGCATTCTGACATCATCTTGATCTATGTTAGTTATTGACTAAAGGGTGGTTATTTGACATGAGAATTGATTTTTGTGTATCTTGATGATTTATGTTATGATTTTGTTAGAATAGAGTAGATCATTAGGGACAAGCATTAGGTAAGTATGAGGATATTTGATGGTAAACTAATTAGGATAGATTTCAAACTTTAATTGTCTAATTATTTTATTTATCATATTATTTAATCTAAGACCTTGGTTGCAACATAATTATAGATTTTATAGCTAAATTTATGCGATCAAGGAAAGATCTTGTGAGACTCTGAATTTTGAGTCCTAGAAGTCCAGAAGCCACTGCAGGTGAAAAACACCATTTTTCCCTTGAAGAGAAGGATGTGTGATGGCCGAAATTGGTAAGGGATGTCTAGTAATTATTTCTGGTAATAATTTTCTTTAAATTGATTCTTTATTGGTTGATAATTACCTTAGGAAATAAAAATTCTACGTTTAAGGGGGATAATTACAGAATTTAATTCTGATAATTATCTTACTTTAATTAAGTCTTGAAGATAGGGATTTTAATCCCATAATCATCTTATGTAAATAGGAAGTCAGCCACACAAAAATCTTATACAGAAAACACACAAAATTCGTAGGACCTATAAACCCTACAACTCCCAATTTCTTCAAAAATCTTCTTGAACTTCAAACAAGCATAACTCTCCCATAGTTAGTCGGATTCCTGCAAATAATAGCTTGTTTGAAATATATTTTCATCCTCTTTCCAAAACTATTTGGTTTTTTGTCTGAATCTTAGTATTTCTTTCTCTAAAGTTAAATCGAAATTCGGCAGAACTGCCAAAATCTTCTTGAACTTCAAACAAGTATAACTCTCTCATCGTTTGTCGGATTCCTGCAAATAATAGCTTGTTGGAAAGCTATCTTCATCCTCTTTCCAGAAATTTTTATTTTTTTGTCTGAAGGATAGTATTTATTTCTCTAAAATTAAATTGAAATTCAGCAGAATTAGGTTTTTAGATTTTTATAATTCTACCTTTGATTGATCTCTGATGTTTTTACCTTTATTCGTATGATTGTTTAATATCCATTATTCGTATGATTGTTTAATATCCATTAATAGTGAACAATCATGAATTCATCCTTTAAATCTTTTCTATACATGAAATCAGTATGTCCTACATTTGCCCTACTGCCCTATTGTTGCCTATCTTGATTAATTGAACTTCAAACCAGCATAACTCTCTCATAGTTTGTCGGATTCCTGCAAATAATAGCTTGTTGGAAAGATATTTTCCAAAAATATTTGGTTTTTTGTCTGAATCTTAGTGTTTCTTTCTCTAAAGTTAAATCGAAATTCGACGGAACTGGCAAAATCTTCTTGAACTTCAAACAACTATAACTCTCTCATCGTTTGTCGGATTCCTGCAAATAATAGCTTGTTGGAAAGCTATCTTCATCCTCTTTCCAGAAATTTTTATTTTTTTGTCTGAAGGATAGTATTTATTTCTCTAAAGTTGAAATTCAGCAGAATTAGGTTTTCAGATTTTTATAATTCTGCCTTTGATTGATCTCTGATGTTTTTACCTTTATTCGTATGATTGTTTAATATCTATTCATAGTGAACAATTATAAATTCATCCTTTAAATCTTTTCTATATATGAAATCAGTATGTCCTACATTTGCCCTACTGCCCTATTGTTGCCTATCTTGATCAATTGATTAACCTATTGGATTCTGATCTTGTTTGTTTTGATTATACATGTTATAAACCTTTAATCCTTCCTTGTTAACATGAGATCGCAACTCCTACAACTTGTTAACATTAAATTGCAACTTGCTCTATTGCCCTATTTTTAGTGCCGAAAATTATATGATAACTAGGGATGGTAATTCTGGTTGTTTCTTGTTAAGTTCTTAGCTATCACATCACACATCCAAGGGGGAGGTACCTGCGGCATCTGATCATTGGTTTCTAATAGGTTTGGTGAGTGGAATTGGTAAGGAAATAGGGTATTTAATTGGATATTGGATATGCATACTTAGTTTGGTTTTGGCTTTGCCTTGTGAAGCTATAGGTAGTGAAGAATTATTAAATAAAGACAAGAGAATATCTTCTTGTTCAGAGACAAGAGAGAAAGGATTTAAGCCTCATCAGTTTCTCCAGAGATCCTTGTTGTTTGCTTGTTAATTTCAGTGTCTTTACATATAATGTTGTATGTGCATCTGTTGTAGTAGGAATGCTTGAATTGCAGACCAAGATGCAATCCTCTAGGCTATACTAAATCCCTTACGATAGGATATGATAGCCTAGTTTGTATGTGTTGTGTGTATTGAACATGTTGATTGTGTTTTGACATGATTAAGGATACTCTATTGTGGTAATGGGTTTTTTACTTGCTTGTGTGTGCTGGTACGTGTTGTGTGTCAGGATCCTTTTCTGTTGGCCATTCGGGGTAAGTGTTGATGCTCCTTGTGAGAGGGGAGGTTCTTACTGGTATGAGGGTCGTATGGGTGGCAATCCCCAGCATGAGCTCGCTGGATGTCTGGTCCTTGTGTGGCCAGAAGCCCTGTTCTTGTGTGGCAGGAAGCCCTTGTCCTTGTGTGGCTAGGGATGACTTGTCCTTGTGTTGCAAAATGAATAGGCTTACTGAATAACTTGTGTGTTAACCATTTACCTTTGGTGCAGTAAGCCTTGGACAACATAGGTGGAAGGGGATGGCCTTTCTTCTTCATTGCCGAGAGCAATCTGATGAGTTCTACCTACTTGTGTACTTTTAAGTTTTCGGAAGTACTTGTAGTCCCCCCTCAGCCTTAGATTCGGCACTACCCTTTTTAACTAAATTCTTGAATTACTTGATCCCCATTAGTTGCTAGGAATGATCTGATGTTGTTTGGGAGATTTGTGTTTATGGTTTCTGCAGATCTTATGATGTTGTGACCCTACTGAGATTCTTGTAATCTCATTCTGCTATTTCCACCATTTTTCAGGTTTAGGTACATTCACTGTTCCTGGTACCAGTGTGTGAGATCAAGGTTGCATGGCGTGGTGATATTGCATCACCTATTCCTCCACTTAAACCTGTGCAGCCGGCACATCCTAAGGAGGCCAAGAGACTTCCCGTTATGATTACAAAACTATTGAAGGAAGCTTGACAATTGGGATGTAAAGATTTCAATGGTTCAGCTGGAGCTGCTGCCACTCGCGAATGGATCGACACCTTGTGCCGAGTATCTTTGTTTTTACGTATCTCTGATGATGACAAGGTAGCCATCGCCACTTTCCTATTGGAGGGAGAAGCCCTCCCATGATGGGCAGCTGTGAGCTTGCGATTTGGCGATCGTCTACCTACATGGGAAGAATTTCGATATGAATTCGACGAAAGATTTTATACGAGATTCCATAAAAGTGAGCAGCAACAAGCTTTCTACAAGCTTGAATAGGGAACCCGTTCGGTGCTGGAATATGAAAAGGCATTAAGGGAACTGTCCCGATTTGCACCTGAAGAGGATCGCTCACCGTACCAGCTTGCAAGGCGAATTTAGGATGAGCTGTGTACCGAACTCAAAACCATCGTTGGTACGACACCGATATAGAATTTGCAAGAACTAATTGTTGCCGCGACTGAAGCCAAAAAGATCGTACAAACCAAAAGGCCATCCGTAGCCACTAGTGGTGGATCCTTCCAGCAAGATTAAAAATTTAATCGGCGCACGGGACCTTATCCTTTCAGGTCCTATCCTCCAAAAAGTAACAGCAATGGAAGTAACAACAAGAAGAACTTTTCTGGTTCGAATTCCACTGGAACTACATGGAATACTCAGCAACGTCGATGTTACAATTGTGGCAAAATGAGGCACATTCAGCAGGATTGCCAGAAGCCGAGACGTATCACAGGCACATCTAGTGCGAGCCGAGGTGGGTATGCTAACCCCACCAAACCGCCAGCACATGCACCAAGAGGACCACCCAACGGATCCATAGGTGAGGCGCAACCAATACCAAAAAGGCTATTCACCCTAACTAATGCCGAGGCTAGTCCTGATGTGGTGATAGTTTACATCGGCTGTGCTATACGTATGGGTCCGAATGTACTTGAAGTGGATCTAATTCCATTGGACATCTGAGAGCTGGATGTGATTTTAGGCATGAACTGTCTGGCGAAATATCAAACCCGTATGGAGTGTTTCACCAAACGTGTGTGGTTCACATTTCCTGATGGTTCCGAGTACTGTTTTGAAGGAGATAGGCGAGTTGTTCCAACTTGCATGATATCCTGGCTTGATGCAAAGCGACTAATCAGTAAAGGATGTACTACGTATCTCACGCACGTACATGATATTTCCAAAGAATCCTCAGGTCTGGATTCTGTCCTAGTGGTTTGGGAATGTCCAGAAGTATTTCCAGAAGACATAGCCGGTCTACCACCAGTAAAGGAAGTGGAATTTGGCATTAAGTTAGTGCCTAGTACGTATCCGATTTCCATTCCTCCGTACCGTATGGCTCCTGCGGAAATGAAGGAACTAAAAACGTAATTGGAAGATTTGCTGGATTGTGGTTTCTTCCGACCTAGTGTGTCACCTTGGGGAGCACCTGTCTTGTTCGTGAACAAGAAAGATGGTTCGCTGCGATTATGCATCGACTATCAGCAGCTGAATCGTGTGATTGTGAAGAACAAGTACCCTTTGCCACGCATCGACGATTTGTTCGAGCAACTCTAGGGTGTAGCCATATTCTCCAAGATCGATCTCAGATCTGGATACCATCAATTGCAAGTTCATAATGATGATATTTCGAAGACTGCGTTCAGATCGCGATATGGCCATTATAAATTTCTGGTTGTGCCATTCAGTTTGACCAATGCACCAGCTGTGTTCATGGACTTGATGAATCTTGTGTTCCGTGAGTTTCTGGATAAATTTGTGATAGTCTTCATCGAAAACATTCTGATTTATTCAAAATCGGAAGAAGAGCATGCTAAGCACTTGCGGATTATGATGAATGTTTTAAAGGATCGACGGTTGTTCTCAAAGTACTCCAAATGCGAATTCTGGTTATGCGAAGTCAGTTTCCTTGGCCATATTGTTTCCGTCCAAGGTCTGTTAGTTGATCCAAAGAAAATTGAAGCCGTAATTGCCTGGGAACCCCCGCAAACTGTGTTCGACGTTCGTAGTTTCCTTGGCTTAGCAGGATACTACTGTCGTTTTGAGGAAAATTTTTCATCGCTTGCCGAACCATTGACAAAACTGACGAGCAAGGGTGAGCCGTTTGTGTGGAACGATAAATGCCAACGAAGTTTCGAAGAACTGAAAAATCAGTTAGTTTCCACACCTATCCTTACTTTACCTATTTGTGGAAACGAGTATGTGGTTTACAGCGATGCATCGAAATTCAGACTTGGATGCGTATTGATGCAAAATGGGAAAGTCATTGCATATGCTTCCTGACAGTTACGATCGCATGAAAGCAACTATCCTACATATGATTTGCTTGCAGCCGTGGTGTTTGCATTGAAAATATGGCGACATTACTTATACTACCAAATCTTCACCGATCACAAAAGCTTGAAGTACCTACTCACGCAAAAAGAATTGAATATAAGACAACGAAAATGGGTAGAGCTGATGAAAGACTGCGAATTGATCATCGAATATCATCTTGGAAAGGAAAATGTTGTTGCTGATGCCTTAAGCAGAAAGTTTCATCCTCCTTCCTCATCGGTTTTGGCCTATATGCACACCCATTGCATGCCTATTTTGTTGGATTTGAGGACTAATCGAAACTAATTGAAATTCGGAAGAAACTTTCTGATGGTGTTGATGCCATAGTTCGTGATTTCTGAATATGAGATGATGAAGTGCTTGTCTTCAGAAACCGGGTATGTGTTCCGCAAGATATTGATATTCGTAACCTTGTTCTATCGAAGGCACATAGTTCGAAGTTTGCTATCCATCCCAGAAGCACTAAGATGTACCGAGATTTAAAGTAGCAGTATTGGTGGCCAAACATGAAACACCACATTGCTAAGTTCGTTGCCCGATGCCTCGTATGTCAACAAGTAAAGATCGAACATCAACAACCCTCTGAACTACTTCAGTCACTTCCGATTCCAAAGTGGAAGTGGGAGTATGTCACAATGGATTTTGTGACCGGTTTGCCTAGATCGCAGCAAGGATACGATGCCATTTGGGTGATTGTGGATCGATTGACCAAATCTGCACACGTCCTCCTTATACGTGTGACGGATACACCTGAGAAATTGGATGTTCATTACTTGGATGATATTGTTCGATTACATGGAGTGCCAGTTTCCATCGTTTCAGATCGTGACCCTCGTTTCACCACACGATTTTGGGAGAAATTCTAGAATGGTCTGGGTTCGAGATTGAATTTCAGTACGGCATTTCATCCCCAGACCGATGGCCAAACAGAAAGGATGATTCAAACACTCGAAGACATGCTACAAGCGAGTGTGTTGGATGAGCAAACCGGTTGGGATCGATGCCTTCCGTTGGCAGAATTTGCTTACAACAATAGTTTTCATGTAAGCATCGGTATGGCATCTTATCAAGCATTATATGGGAGACGTTGCAGGACTCCCATTTGGTGGAATGAAGTAGGCGAAAGACACCTAGACAATCCGGAATTGATTGATCAAGCAACGGAACAGTTGAACTTGATTCAACACCGGCTAAAAACAGCCCAGAATCGACAGAAAAGCTACGCCAATAATTGACGGAGGGAGCTAGAATTTGTGGTAGGTGACAAAGTTTTTCTGAAGGTCGCCCCATGGAAAGGAGTCCTTCGTTTTCAGCAGCGAGGTAAGCTAGCACCTCGTTACATTGGTCCGTATGACATTATCGAGAGGATCGGCCCTGTTGCATACCAACTTGCCTTACCTCCAAATATAGAAAGAATTCACAATGTATTCCACGTATCTATGTTGAGAAAGTATGTGCAAGACCCTTCTCACGTGCTCGAAGAACCCCCAGTTGTAATTACTGAAGACCTATCCTATCCTGTACAGCCAGTTGCCATACTAGAATGGTCAGTTCGATAGCTTCGCACTCGAAGCGTGCCTATGGTGCGAGTTGTTTAGCGTATTGGCCAGATTGAGGAACAGTCTTAGGAGACTGAGGAATCTATGCGTGCAAAATTTCCTTATCTGTTTGCTTAGATACTTATGTTAAAAATTCCGAGGTCGAAATTCTTATAAGGAGGGGAGGATGTGAAACCTTGAATTTTGAGTCCTAGAAGTCCAGAAGCCAGTGCAGGTGAAAAAGACCATTTTATCCCTGAATAAAAGGATATGTGATGGCACGAAATTGGTAAGGAATGTCTAGTAACTATTTCTGGTATTAATTCCCTTTAAATTCATTCTTTATTGGTTGATAATTACTTTAGGAAATAAAAAACCTAAGTTTAAAGGGGGATAGTTACAGAATTTAATTATGATAATTATCTTACTTTAATTAAGACATAAAGATAGGGATTTTAATCCCATAACCATCTTATATAAATAGGAAGTCAGCCACACAAAAATCTTATACAGAAAATACACAAAATTCGTAGGACCTAAAAACCCTACACCTCCCAATTTCTATCAAAATCTTCTTGAACTTCAAACATTCATAACTCTCTCATTGTTTGTCAGATTCCTGAAAATAATAGCTTGTTGGAAAGATCTTTTCATCCTCTTTCCAAAAATATTTAGTTTTTTGTCTGAAGCTTAGTATTTCTTTCTGTAAAGGTAAATCGAAATTCAACGAAACTGCCAAAATCTTCTTGAAATTCAAACAAGCATAACACTCATTGTTTGTCGGACTCCTGCAAATAATAGCTTGTTGGAAAGCTCTATTCATCCTCTTTCCAATAATTTTTTTTTTCTGAAGATTAGTATTTATTTCTATAAAGTTAAATCAAAATTTGGCAGAATTAGGTTTTCAGATTTTTATAATTCTGACTTTGATTGATCTTTGATGTTGTTACCTTTATTCGTATGATTGTTTAATATCTATTCATAGTGAATAATCATGAATTCATCCTTTGAATCTTTTCTATACATGAAATCAGTATGCCCTACCTTTGCCCTACTGCCCTATTGTTGCCTATCTTGATTAACTGATTAACCTATTGGATTATGATCTTGTTTCTTTTGATTATACATGTTATAAACCTTTAATCCTTCCTTGTTAACATGAGATCACAACTTCTACAACTTGTTAACATGAAATTACAACTTGCCCTATTGGCCTATTCTTAGTGCCAAAAATTGTATGATAATTAGGGATGGTAATTCAGGTTGTTTTTTGTTAAGTTCTTGGCTATCACATCACACATCCAAGTAGGAGGTACCTGCGGCATCTGATCACTGGTTTCTGATAGGTTTGTTGAGTGAAATTGGTAAGAAAATAGGGTATTTGATTGGATATTGGATATGCATACTTAGTTTGGTTTTGGCTTTGCCTTGTGATGCTATAGGTAGTGCAGAATTGTTGAATAAAGACAAGGGAATAATTTCTTGTTCAGAGACAAGAGATGTAGGATCTAAAGCCTCATCAGTTTCTCCAAAGATCCTTGTTGTTTTCCTATTAATTTTGGTGCTTTTACATGTAATGTTGTATGCGCATATGTTGTAGTAGGAATGCTTGAATTGCGGACCAAGATGCGATCCTCTAGGCTATACTGAATCCCTTAAGAAAGGATATGGGAGCCTAGTTTGCATGTGTTTTGTGTATAGAACATGTTGATTGTGTCTGACATGCTTAAGGATACCCTGTTGTGGTATTATGTTTTGTACTTGCTTGTGTGTGCTGGTACGTGTTATGTGTCAAGATCCTTTTCCGGTGGCCATTCGGGGTAAGCGTTGATGCTCCTTGTGAGAGGGGAGGTTCTTACTAGTATGGGAGTCGTATGGGTGGCAATCCCCAGCATGAGCTCGCTGGATGTCTGGTCCTTGTGTGGCCAGAAGCCCTGTCCTTGTGTGGCAAGAAGCCCTTGTCCTTGTGTGGCTTGGCATGACATGTCCTTGTACGGAAAAATGAATAGGCTTACTGAATAGCTTGTGTGTTAACCATTTACCTTTTGTGCAGTAAGTCTTGGACAACACAAGTGGAAGGGGATGGCCTTTCTTCTTCATTGCCGAGAGCAATCTGATAAGTTCTACCTGCCTGTGTACTTTTGAGTTTCGGAAGTATTTGTAGTCCCCCCTCAGCCTTAGATTCAGCCCTTCCCTTTTTAACTGAATTCTTGAACTACATGATCCCCTTTAGTTGCTAGGAATGATTTGATGTTGTTTGGGAGATTTATGTTTATGGTTACTGCAGATCTTATGATGTTGTGACCCTGCTGAGATTCTTGTAATCTCATTCTGTTGTTTCCACCACTTTTCAGGCTTAGGTACATTCACTGTTCGTGGTATCAATGTGTGAGATCAAGGCTGCACAGCGGGGTGATATGGCATCACCTTTGCATTCCTATTTCCTTGGTTGCTTGCGCATACAATATGATCATAGATTGGACTACTTTTCTGGTTTTTCAAGATCCCTCTTTTGCTTGTTATATTTTGGAACATGTTGGAAGATTTCTTGCTGGTTATTTGGATCCCTATGGGACTTGTGTGTTTTGATTCCAATAATTAAATTTAAAGACTTCCGTCGATGTTTCATTCACTCCGTATGATACCAGAATGATTGTCCAATATCATACTCCATTTGTTATTAAACATATAGAACGATCATGCTAAAAGTAAAAAAAATTAATAGGTAAGCCCGGTGGGATTCAGATAGGTTCTAGGTGTTTTGGGCTTGTTCAGATTTCACAGCGGTAATGGCCTTCATCGGAGCAAATTTTAATAGGTAGGAATTGGGGTCATTACAGATCGGGCCTCCGGATTTCTCAGACTTGAAGATGAAGACATAATCAGGCATGTATTTTAGACGATTTTGTGATCTAAATGCACCGACTCCGACTACATCTTTTGATGCTTTTAGCAATATTGTCTCAACGACACCGACTTTGTGGTTTCGCTGTTTTTAAAGCAATTCCTTTTTTTTGGCAAACAAAATATTTAACTAGGACTTATTGTGGGATCCTATGAGATCCAATTTTGATAATATATATGATATTGATATCGTCTGTGGTCACGTGTTAAGCTCTTTACCTAATTTATCTCAAATTTTGTTAAATAATGTTTAGCTAGAAACTCTTTGTTTTGGTTCTAACCTGTAGCTAGTCCTAAGTCCTGTATTAGTCCTTGGTTTTATATTTAGTGAATTATATTTCCAGTTTATCTTTCATTCATATTTTCATAGAATTTATCTCTAATGTTTCTAATAAATTCAATAGGAAAAATTCTTACTATCAAAGCCAATGAGGATTAGTTTATTACGTGGGTGAAACATCAGGTCAGTGACACACTTGGTGGGACATAATAAGAAAAACACATTCACAAACAAGACTACAGCACAAATGGCTTCAACGAACACCGAGAACACTACCTTAAATAAGCAAACACTCAAAGAGTCAAGAACACAAACTAAACAAACACTACCTGAAGGAAAAACCAAAACAAACACCACTCCTGACCCACAATTAATAACATCTTAACATGCAAAACAACTCAAGAATAGCCAATAAAAATAGATCAAACCAAACACAATCTACCATCCTCACACAAAGCAAACAAAAATAAAAAAATTATCAAAAATATCCCTTCAAGGAAAACCAACCACACCGGATACTCAAGTGTCACTCCAAGATGATCCATAAGCACTAAGAAATCAAAGGAACCAACATCTCAAATTTGGCAAATCGCTTAATCCACAAAAATCCGACGAATCAATGGATATAAACAGAAAAAAAAGAAAAAAAAAACACTCTAGGACCATTAACCAACAAAACCCAGGCAAAAACAAGCATAAAAAACCATTGAAATTGAAAATTCCCCAAAAATCTAAATTTTGTGCCTTAGGTAAAAAAATCCAGCAAATCTGTTTAAACAATCTGTTTCTATGGAGTATATAGCTAGGAAATGTAGTTAGGGATGTGTGGAGGACGATTCCCAAGCAAGCAAATTGAAGAAAATGAAGAATCAAAGCTCCAAGTTCCTAAGGTATGTGTATTGTGCACATAGAGAGAGGGGGAAAGGAGAGAGTGACAAATGACTTAAAAAATTTTCTAAGTCTGAAATGGACTCCGAGCTATTTATAGCCTAGGACCTACTAGGTCAGAAAATTGGGTCTTTTAGCTGAGTTTTATTTTAAAGTATCGGGTTACATGACTCATGTGGTGTTTTTGGGCTAAAAATTGGGCTTAATGAATAGTAAGGGGTCCAAAAGGGTCATATTGGACCCAAAGTCAATCAATCACTAAAATCAAGTCTGGTTTGGATCAAGTATCGACAAACAGGCTCAAATCAATTTTTCCACACCAATATCCATCACTCCCATACACAGTTACTATTCACATCTAGACACGATATCATAAAGTTGACTTTCTTGAAAAGCACGAAGATACCAGATCAACTACACATACACATAGCTACATTCTATAACTCAACACTTAGAATCAGGTCAAACAAAACCTATGGGTCAACAGATCTAAAAAATATTGTTTCTCACATTCTCCTAACCTTATAATAATTGATGTGATATCATTATCACTTCAAGTTACCCACTTATCTTATATGATAGTATATAGTAAACAAGGTTGAATCCACTGGGAAGAAGAGATCAAGTTCAGTAAGAAACTACAATTGTGAGTGTGTTGAGCGTACATTATGTCCCCAATATACCCTCAAAGTGTCATGATTGATGGTGTTGTAGGCAATTGTGACCAAATTGTAACTAAGGAACTATAAATAATGGAAAATAATGAAATATGGAGTTCTTGTCTTTGATAAGTGAAACGATCTAGCCCTGCCTGTGTATTGTTTCCGAGCCATGGTCACCGGCCTTTTGAAGTATATGAACTCTACCTTCATTTATATACCATTAAGAGTATGACCATGGCACTCCAATGGTTTAGTATCACTCAAGGCATCTTCTCTTGCCTAAATCTCTATTAACCCTAGCCTCGAATTACTAACATAGACAAACCTTAACTATTCTCACCTTTCTCTCATGTTTGACTCACCAAGTATGTTTTCCTTATTCTGTCACATCACTCATGTGTCACTCACAAAATATACTACTCCTGACTGGCTTTGATGGTAAAATACTAAAGTATTGAGTTGATCCGAAAGAATAAAGATGGATTCAATAGAAATATGCAAAGGCTAGAGAACTGAAAATAGAATTCATTCAAGTAAAACTGAGTCCTTAAAGGGGGCTCGAGACTGGCAGCAGGTCATGATTAGAACAAAGAGTTTTTAGCCCGGCATAATTCCAAAAATTGGAAATAAACATAAAGAAAATCCTTAATGCCTTACCATAGATAGTCTTAGCATCATATATACTACTAAACTAGATCTCAAAGGATCTTATCATTAAAATCCTAATTAAAAACATTGTTTAGAAGTGGAAACAGCTAAAGGCACTGGCATTAAATTTGGTCCGAGAAAATATCGATAAAATATCCAAAGAGCAGGTTGGCATTATCAAGGTCACGGATATGTCTTCCCTTGGATGATCCTTTTTAAGCAAAAAAATCTACTAGCATCTCACATTTTTAGTCTTAGAATAGATATTATCATAAAGGTGATAATTAATCATTTAAAGCATAAAATCTAATCGAGATAAGTCAACAAAATTAGCATAAATAATGTGCTATCAAATATCCTCATACTTTTTCCAAGTACTTGTCTCTAAGCATCTACTCAAATTCAACACATTAATTTATAGCATAAATCAACAAGTCATAAATAATGTATTTCACATATCATATATCCACCTCATTTATTCAACTGCCAAAAATATATTAAAATAATGATAATTTTTATACCAGAATGCATGATCAAATCACGCACTTCAATGCTATCCTATTCTAATATAAAGTATGTGTTTAAAACTCTTCATATAGTAATCAGAATATCATAAATTTGTCGTAACTTATAAACTCCACTACCTTTATGGATATCATATAAAGAGGTCAACAGATCTTTTCAATGATGTAAAATCAGGGTTAAGGAGCATTAGGGCCTTTATAGAGGCTCGAAGCAATCAACTAAGTAACTTCTTTGTATGAAATATTTTTCCAGAGTTTTCTTTTTTTGTCTTACTCCATTATTTCTCTGCTAAAATCGGTTAGAAGATTAAGTTCAGTTTTAGAAAAAACAGAGTCATGACTCAAAAATAGGTTATTATAGGTGTTGATTCACAGATGAGTACCAAGAAAAGGATTTAATATACAAGTATTTATTCCAAAGCGCCTGAATCATGTACCTAAATGCATTATCCTTCTAATTTTGCAAAGAAGTCAATGGCAAATTCTAGATTCTGATACTTGTGAAGACCACTCAGAAAAAAAAAAAATTTGTTAAAAGCAAAAAGTGTGCCTTTCTATTGTTCAAAGCTCAATGAGGGTGTGTGTGATTTTATTTTGAGATATTCTATCAATTCATCAAAATCAAGTAGGGTTCTATTATGACAGAGGTTCAAACTTCTATGTATATGCATACATTATATCTTAGATGATAAGCATTTGAATACATCTGGACTCAAGTGTCAGTTTAATGGTATTCAGTTCTTTCCAGCGAACAATTTTACACTTTTATCATGGAAATGATGGAATTTTACGCTATTATCATGGAAATCAAGGATAAAAACTATAACCAAATAAAAAGTACCTCAATCAAACCAAATCATTATGTAAACTTATCCTCATATTTAAGTTATGTTTTCCCCTAAGCATGTATAAAGCAAAACAAAACAGAAAATAAACAAAACAGAAACAAAACAAAAATTAAGTAAAAGAAACCTGTACAGGGGAGCTAGGCTCCTTAAACATCGCCATCACTGATAAGACCCAGGACATAATTGATCGTTCCACTCAAAGTTTTTAGTTTGGCATCAACGGAAACCATTAAGTGGAGCAACTCCGGGGGCACAGTAGATGATGGTGATGTGATTTTGACAGTTGGCTGAGCAGGGGCAGATCCTCGGGCTTCCTCTGTAACAAGTGGTTTATTAGGGGAACAAAAATCATACCCACCATTAGTTTCTTGTTAGAATAACCCCATGTTGAGCAGATTGGATATGTTGAGTGGGACCATATTGTGAAGGAGTCTAAGGTCCCAAGATATCCTCAACCTAAGCCTAATGGCAAGATGGGTGATGATAGACCCTAGGATGAGGGGCTTTCCCTTTTATTATTGGTGCTTTTGGAATTACTGGGTGAGAAATAGAGCTACGCTGGCCTTGGTGCCATTGCATGTTCATGCACCAAAATAGTAGAAATTCCATTTTTTTAGGGTCATAATCGAGTTGGAATGGTTGAAGAATGTGTGGGCCGAAAATCGATGTAGGTAGCACAAGGCTGGAGACTCCAGGTTGTAATCCTTCGATGATCGCAAATGATATAGTTGGTCACAGGTGGACCTTTATGTATAGAGGGTCATGTAGTCAAAGTCTGGCTCCTTGTCAATGGAGTTTCTATACACATAGAAACCCAACACTGTGTTTTGCCTGGCGTAGGAGAGCTTAAACTCTTGACCCAGTATGCGGAAGCTCACCATACCGATATTTTCATCATGAAATTGGCAAGACGTCGACATTAAAAGGTTGTGTAGAGCTATAGTAATAACTCTTGGTATTTCGGGAAATCAATCGAGAAGTAGCTCTCACAGCCAATACTGACTATTAGTCTATACACCTCATCGTGAATGTAAAGTTACGTTATGGTGTTTGTGTAGAGACACTTGCATTGATATATTGGCCGGTGGCTGAGTTCTTGACACCAAGTCTGGAACTCCGGATGAGAGAAAGTGAGGTAGTATGTTAACATAACAGCTAAACCAAAAAATAATAGATTATTCAGTAATGACCAACCCCCACTTGTTTCCTCCTCAACATAAACAAGTAAACAAGTTGGTTTAATGCTTCGATGCTCTAAGTGTAAGTTAACGTGGTACCTAATGCCTTTCTTAATTTATAGGACAATTAATCACAGTTTCAGCAGAAAAAAATTACCATACTATACAGACTAGCATTTATAATATTATACAATAGTGAAAGATCAATAAACTCTCACATCATCCGAAATATGATTTTCTGGTTTACAAGATCAAGCCTTTTCACCATTCAATTGCACGAATCACTCCCTTCTCAAATATCTAGTTCAATAATCCTATACCCGCACCTCTTTAATAAAATACTTAATAAACACAATCAAAACACCTATTTTATTGGTGAAATGACACATAATAGTATATAAAGACTAACAAATAGTGTATTAAATGACCAATACAAACATGGATCATCAAACCTCTTCAAACTTGGAACTTTACTAGTCCCTAGCAAAATTAGATCGGCGGCCAAACCACAACCAATAAAACATCCACATACTTAATCATTAGAGACTTTTGTTCACTCCCTTATAATGAATCACAAATGCCATGTCTGAGAATTATGGAAAATTAATTTACAATTACAACAGTACACACGATTGAACCCTACATAAGGAAATTAAGATTTTAGACATCTCACATTCATGTACTAGTTGAAAACAACCAACCTTAATGCTTTTTGGAACTTTGGAGATGTAGCTCAAAGGTCCTATTAAGTCCAGCATATCATGATTATTTTCTGTCAATTATTTTGTTTTAATTATAGCATATCATTCCATTCATCTTTTTTTTTTTTCTTTTTAATACAAACATAACAATTTAGCCAAACAATAATAGATTAACCAATACTGACCAACCCTTACTTGTTTCCTCCTCAACATAAACAAGTTACTTAAATGCTTCATTATTCTAACTGTAAGTTAATATGCTACCTAATTCCATCCTTGATTTGTAGAACAAACAATCACAGTTCATACTTTAGTAGCAAATCAAATTACCATATGCCAAACTAGCATTTAAAATCCATTATACAAGAGTGAACAAAATCTCCTAAAATTTAAACATAATGGACTTTGACGGACACCAGTGCATAAACCATGCTATTAATAAAAAAACAAAACTAGGATAATAACACACACTAAAAAAATATTGCAACATAAAATAAACAAAATCAAACGCACGACAACAAAAAGAAAATGCAATAAATAAAATAAAAAAGAATGGTACTCAATCTTGTACAAAAGTTTCATCCTTGACGTTTCACTTTGGTGATGGAGGAAAATCCTGATCCTGGCTTTGGAAATATTTGTCCATCTAGTTGTTGTTGTCCTGCTGAGAGCATATTGCTTGAATATGTGTATATGTCATCTACTGCTAGCTATCTCACACCTCTTACAATGCCTCTGCTAAAGTCTTTTGATTTATCCTTGCTGGGGGTCTACATGGTTGCCCCCATTCTGAATATTTGCAGCATCAGGATTCTAATAATTCGTGGTATGATAAGTTAACTTGAGCTTCCTTAACTTTTGTGTTGTCTAATCTATTGAAAAATCAATAGGATCCAAATCTAACTTATTGCTCCTCAAGTTGTACCTGTTCTCAAGTTTTATAAAAAAAAAGAAAATAAAAATTTAATATATAAAAAGAATTAAAAAAATAATTGTTATCTTCAAAATTGTTTCCCCAACGACACAAAAAACTTATAATGTATTAACTGTGATTATCAAATGCTTAGAGACACAAATAGATAGAGGTAAGTTGTTTGTAAAAAATTTTGAGGACCTAGTGTAGTGTTTAAGGTTTCATTTGGCATAGTTTGATTCTTAGGGACCGTACGACAGTTTCAGCCTGTATTTGGGATCGGGTAACTATAGCCTTGGAAGCTAAGGATGTGTTCATTTTAATTTGGTGTTGTAGATGGTTTTGGATTTAGCATGTGTCAAATTCTACTTAGCAATTTTTTTACTGTGGATGTCCAAGTCCATTGTCCGTTTTTATGTTTGGTATTGGTGTTGGTTAATAAAAAGGTGTCACTTATGTAAGGATGATAGTTAAAATCTCCAATTTAACCTTGATTGAATCCTTATATTAGCGGACTCCAAAAATTTCGTGGTTATTTCCCGCCCTAGTAGAGATATCGACACTTAGAGAGAGAACACGGATTGAGCCTGAGATTTACACACGTGTCCAACATAAATAGATTTGACGACTTTATCCCTATTGTCACTTTTTAATCCGTGAGCAAAAAATATTGGTGAAGAATTCTTTAACAAGCTCTGGCTGCCTTCTACGTGAGATATAGTATGTTGAAGGAATGAGATATGGTCTGTTAAAAGCGTGAAAGCATCGGTCTGCTGAAGGCCTGAGATGTGCTCTGCTGAAGTGAAGGTGTCTCAATGAAGCACCGACAAAAAATAAGGTCTCCTTGCTCTCTTCGCTTTGTTGTGCTGAATGACATAGGGTTTTCGGGACAATTTCGTAATTATCTCATTAATAAAATTTGAGGGCAAAACAGACTATTACTATTTAACTCTTTTAAATTTGATATTTCAAATTAAAACAATAACTAGTGTTAACACTAACAGTAAATGTAAAAACGAACATATTAGTTGGACTTGGAGTGGATAATTGGAAACCAACACCAGTATTTCTAAGTAAACGAACACAACCTAAGTAATCATACTATGTATAATAGGTAGGCATGACCTTAGATAGTTACCCTTGGGATTGAATAATCAAATCCATTGAGTATTCCCCTCAATCTATATTATTTATAACGATATGCATCAATGAGTTATGATATCGGCATGTTCAAAAGTGAGAGTAGAGTTAGAGTGTTGGTTAGAGACCTGAGTCATGTGATGTGTTCCACCCTATATTTGTTCTTACCCACTTTTACGATGTATGATCCAAGGCACATGGAAATGCACTGACTATTGGTCCTAGCGGTTCTTAAGTTGTTTTCCTTTTTCTTTTTAACTCACCATATAGGTAAGTGGGGATACATAACCCTTCTAACCCATTTTGATTGATCAGTTAACTTTGGTTCTAAGATGACTTATTTGGGTCCGTTACAATTCATTAAACCCAAATTTTTTAACCCAAAAAAATTATTTTCGCTCATCAAACACTTAAACCGGTAACTTAAATAAAAACAAGCCTTGATAGCCGATGTTTTAAAATTTTTGAGTTGTTGGCCCACTAGGTATAAATATCGTGGGAAACCTATTTTATGACTTCGAAAAATTCTAATTCATTTTGCCCCTCTTGCCCTCTCACTCACGACCCAACCCCCCAATGGAATATAAATCCTATTTTCTTCATTACTCTTTGATTTCTTGCATGAAAAACCGTCCTAGGATACTCTTCATATTCATGAAGAGAACTAATTTGATTTTTTTACATTAAAATTTGGGATCTAAATTTTATTTTGGAAAGTGAGACACATCTTTGGTGTGAATGTGTTTAATTACCATACATAGGATACATGATGTGTGTGTCTTATTTTATGTGTAAAAATTACATAGGAAGCCAAGTTACAAAACTTTTAGACAACGTCTTTCAAACGCAATACCAATATTATCGTTCATAAGAAGCCTAGAAAATGGCTGTGGAGGAATCTGCAATCAGTGCTCCCCGGGAGGTAAAGTACGGCCATAGTTAGGCAAGCACTCAGCACAAGAGTTTGCTTCACAATAAACATGACAACACTGTACAATCCATGGGCGACGTAATAGCTCTTGGATAGACTAGATAATTCGAGAATAAGCATTTGTCTGTGCAAGATCAGATTGAACCATATTTACAGTCTCCAGACTATCAACCTCCAAGATAAGGTTAGTGACTCCTTTCTCCTAGCATAATCATAAAACTTGCAAAATATCCAGAAGTTCAGCATGAATTGCAGACAATTCCGAACTAAACCACCTATACTTCCTTCCATTGCAACATTAAAAAGACCCATCAGTGTTTAATTTTACCCAATGAGGTCTTTCCCACCCCACCAAACAAACCTTTCTTGGGTTAGCAGTTAAGCTTTGAGTATGCGGAAAATCCTGAACCATTGGTTCAAAAACTGACGAAAATGATGACAGCTCTGTGTCCCTTGTGAAGACTCTTCAAAAATAAATTGATTCCTCGTCTTCCAAAAGACCCAGCAGCATATTTCGAAAATCAAATCTCATTCTAATTTTGTCACCTGCTGTTTTTCCAAACGCATATTACTTATCAACCATTTACCTAAACCCATTGTAAAGAAGCCTTCTCTTTTATTTCTGTGAATAAGTGAAGCCCATACCGAATGAACCATAGAACAATCACGTAATGCATATGGTATAGTTTCATCCATAGTACCACAAATCTCACTATGACCTGAGTTAATCAATCTGCGATTTCGCCTTTCAACATTAGTTAATAGCTTCTAATGCATAACTAACCATAAGCTTGGACCACCCCACTTCCACACCCAGTTTCACTTCTTATCTTCCTGTCAACTCAAACCTTCTGTAAGCAACCTTTAAACCGATTTAATTTCAAAACAACTCGAAGGTGATAATCGCCAAAATCATTTGTCTTCTACTGCCATATTTCTCCACCTTAAATTGGAGATAACCAAAAAGACAATGTCTTGCTGTAAAAACTCATTCCATGATGATACTCAGTTAAGAAAAGAACTTACAGATAAAAGCCCCCACTCTTCAGGAATTGGTTGTACCGCATATTTCATTAATGAAAATGGAAGTTCTAGCCACAAATCTTCCCAAAACGACAATTACTACCATTACCCACAGCCCATCTTGTGAAACCCCGTCCCAATCATATGCCTAGTCATCACTGCGTAGTAGTCCACGTGTACACTTGTCGTGTCAACCGGGATTATGAAACCGAGATAGTAAAAAATTACTATTTTGCCCCTATTGAACCCGGGCTTGATTTCCGGGCCTGCATACTTTACTAGGGCCTTTTTATTTGGGTCTTTATATTCAGGCCCGTTATTTAGCCCAAAACCCTATAAGTACCCTCTTGGGCCCAATAGCTAACCCTAAGCCCTATAAGCATTTCTTTTAAAACCTAATTGCAACCCTAGCCGTCACCCTTCCTGCTCACTTCCCTTTCATATCTTCTTCAACCTACCACCTTCAACATCCCTTTGTTTAGTTCCACTCGGATTGTGCAGCAAGGGATCTCCATAGGTTTGTCTGCTCATCAGGTAGGAGGCTATGCCTCATCTGTTTGAGTGGCAATTGTTTCGTTCTTTGTTTGTGTTTTGTCTTCCTCAAAGTCTGCTTTATCCTCAATCCTTGGCTCCTCTTAATTCTCTCGTATAATGATTTGTGGATCCTTGCTGCCCATACCTGTTAAGGAAATTTAAGTTTTGTTTCATTTGTTTTACGCTTCCTGGGTTAGCTCAAACTTATTACATCGTTGTTTCTCTGTTGGGTTTACTACTTTTACTGCACATTCTGTCTTCTCACCCCGGTCGACTGACTTCCCAGCTCGGTCATGGTTCTCCTTTCTCGGTGTGTTTGCTCTACCTCCACAAGCACACCCATCTTTCCCCGAAATTCCCTTTGGGGCCAAACCTTTTCACTCACTAGGTGTTGCTGTTAAAAGAAAGAAATCATTAGGATTATTGCATTTACTTCATTGTATTTATTAGATATGATACTGTATTTATTAGATATGATACTATGTAATTAGTTGCCTTAGATTTCCCTATGTTATTCTTGTATAAGTAATATACAATGGCAGTGATATACTGCACTGCAAGCTTGCTTAAGGCATTTCGTTTCTTCTTGACTCCCGTCATTGTTTATCTCCATAATCTTTTTATATGGTAGCGGAGCAGGTTCAGGAGAAAACAATGGCAAATCTTGTTGATTCCTCTACAAGTGATACTAATCAAAGTACCATGACAAATATATTGTCAATCTCGAACCCATCCTCACCTTTTTTTATTTCTAGTTCTGATAATCCAAACACAGCAATCAGTTCTATGATCTTGACAGGTGACAACTTCAACGCTTGGGTTTCGTGAATGGTACCATTCAAAAATCCGGATTGGAGCCTGCAATGGTAGAGATCTGGGATCGTTGCGATTCTTATGTAATGGGATGGATCTTGGCATCGGTAGACTCAAAGATTCGAGACACCATTATTTATGCAGTATCCTCTCAAGATATGTTTGATATCTTAAAGAGAAGATATGCAAGGAAGAACGCACCACGTATCTATCAGTTGAAGAGAGAGTTGCAATCTTTGCAACAGGGCACTATGACAGTGACCAATTATTTTGGTACACTTCAAGGGAAGTGGGACGAGCTCATGAATTTTACAAGTGGGGCTGATATACAGAAGCAAAGGGAGGAAGACAAGGTCTTTCAATTTCTAATGGGATTGGACAATCAACGTTTTGGTGTGGTCCGATCTCAAATACTTAATACAGATCCCTTGCCAAGCATTGACAGTATTCTTGGTAGCATCCTTCAAGAGGAGAGTCATCACCAAGTTGTCTCATCCAATCAAGACAATGCAACAAAGATTGCTGCGGCGATGGCAGTTATGCCAAAGTTTAGAAGAAAAGATCGCATTATTTGTGACCATTGTGGTGATCCTGGACATAAAAAATCACGTTGTTGGCTCCTCCATGGTCGACCATCTGATAAAAATCAAGGTAAACTGACTTGGAATAAGTCAAAGATAGGTGCAAAAGACAAGGGCTTTGCTAATCTTGCAGGTATTGAGCAAGATGAATCCAAAGTGCATGATGAAGGACATGCCTTTGCTGCTCGATCTACAGTCTCTTCTCATGTATATTCAGGGCCTAATGCTGGCAACGTGTACTTCAAACACTCTAATGATGTGGATGCGACAGAATATATGTCTGGTAAGATTATATTTACTGATTGGATTATTGACAGTGGTGCTAGTCACCATATGACATCGAAGATATCAGAGATGTCAAATATATATTGGCTGGATCGACCAGTGAATATTTCTTTACCAGATGGAACTTCTTTCTTGGCTACACGTGCAGGAGATGTGATGTTATCCAAAGATTTGGTTCTTAAAAATGTCTTATATATCTCGGATTTCAAATGTAGCCTCATTTCTGTACCACAACTCACTCGATTTCATGCTTTTACAGTGATATATGATTCTCTATCTTGCACTATACAGGACCTAGTTACGAAGAGAACGATTGGTATGGGTAGATTACAATCTAGAATATATTACTTACAGAAGTCGATATATGGCATAGTGGCTACTTGTGCAACTACTGTTGGGAATGAAGTTTGGCATCAACGTTTAGGACATCCATCTATGGAAAAGATTTCCTTATTACCTTTTTGCAATAAAGCAAGTTACAAGACAGATGTACCATGTGATATTTGTCATCGAGCAAAACAAATAAGACAGCCTTTTGAAAAGAGTGTGAGTCGTGCTACTAAACCTTTTGCTTTGATCCATTGTGATTTATGGGGAAAGTATGCAACACAATCCTTGTCTGAAGCACATTATTTTCTATGTATTGTGGATGATTTCTCACGTGGCATGTGGATCTATTTATTGCGAGATAAATGTGAGGTGGCTAGCCATATTCGAAATTTCATAAGTATGGTACACACACAATTTGATACTACTGTTCAACGGGTACGGACGGATAATGGATCTGAGTTTACTTGTCTACGCACTTATTTTTTGGAGAAAGGAATTCAATATGAGACCTCCATTCCTTATACACCTCAGCAGAATGGGCGAGTAGAGCGAAAGAATCGCCATATATTAAATGTTGCTAGGGCTTTGCGTTTTAAAGCAGGGTTGCCTATACGTTTCTGGGGCGATTGCATTCTGACAGCCAGTTACCTAATAAATCGAACCCCAAATTCTGTTCTTGATTGGAAGACACCTTATGAGATACTTTTTGGCAAGGCTCCGATGTACTCTCATCTATGTGTGTTTGGTTGCCTTTGTTACACACATAGACATGATCAAATCAGAGATAAATTTGAGGCAAGATCTTCTCGCTGCATATTTCTTGGATACCCACAAGGAAGAAAAGGATGGCGAGTTTATGATCTTGAAACCAGGAAGATTTTTACTTCTCGAAATGTGATTTTTTATGAGTCTTTGTTTCCTTTCAGGGATAGTATTTCCACGGTTGATGTGATAGCTCCTTTGCCATCTTCAATGCAGATTGCAGATTTTTTGGTTCCATCTGATCATACCTATAATGAAGATTCTGATTTTTTGAGGACATCTCCGACATTAATTGAAAATTCAGCAGCACATGATTTGATTTCTCATGGTTCTATTGCTTCTCACGAAAATCAAGCCCATTTATTTGATAGTAATCATCCAGATTTTTCTCTCCTTGAAGATCAAATCACTTTAAATCAAGATTCTCCAACAGATCACAGCTATCATGAAGATCCTGCGACAAGTAAATCACATCCAGATTCTTCCTTGATCTCTCCTGTTGATGAGAATCTTTCAAATGGAGAGAATTTCTCTGATATGAATGTGCACCCCTCTACGAATGGTAATCAACGCCCACAACGTAAAAGGCAGCCTCCCTCTCACCTTCGTGATTTTATATGGCAAGACAATCTTCTCCCTTATACCTCCTCGGCTCATGCAACTCTTGCTCATACCATCTCTTTTGATAATTATTCACCTTCGCATAAGGCTTTTCTGAGTGTCCTCACTGACAACCATGAGCCCTCTACTTATTCACAAGCCGCACAACATCCTCGTTGGCAAGAAGCTATGAATTCTGAGATTCGTGCTTTGGAAGATAATGACACTTGGATATATTCTACCCTACCTTCCAATAAGAAGGCTATCCAATGTCGTTGGGTATACAAAATTAAATATAGGGCAGATGGGTCCATTGAGAGGTATAAAGCTCGCTTAGTGGCGAAAGGTTACTCACAGGGGGAGGATTTTACAGAGACATTTGCCCCTGTGACTAAACTCACTACAGTTAGGTGTGTTTTGGCATTTGCTTCACAGCGAGAATGGCCTCTTTTCCAACTTGATGTGAACAACGCGTTCCTTCATGGTGATCTTGCAGAAGATATTTACATGATCCCACCTCCGGGCATTCAAACTCCAGAACCCGGTCAGGTTTGCAAACTTAAAAAGTCGCTATATGGTCTTCGCCAAGCTGGACGTAACTGGTTCACAAAATTATCCACCACTCTCAGAGATTTTGGTTTTATTCAGCATCTAGCTGAACAGTCTCTTTTTGTGCGATCTAGAGGAGACACGTTTGTGATACTTCTAGTTTATGTTGATGATATTGTACTAACCGGAAACAATTTTCAGGAATGCAGCAAGGTTAAGGCATATCTCAATCAACAGTTTCGCATTAAGGATCTCGGCAATTTGAAATATTTTCTGGGCATTGAGGTGGCTAGATCCAAGAAAGGATTATTCATGTCACAAAGAAAATATGCACTTGATATTATAAATGAATGCAAATTGTCAGAAGCAAAATCATGCTCTTTCCCAATGGAACAACAACATCAGTTGGCAAGTGATTCAAGCGAGTACATGAAGGATGGTGGAAAATATAGAAGATTAGTCGGCAGACTTCTATATCTAACAATCACTAGGCCTGAGATCACATATGTTGTGCATATCTTGAGCCAGTTTATGCAAAAGCCAAGAGACAAACATTGGGAAGCAGCCATTCGTATCGTGAGGTACTTAAAAACCAACATCGGTTTAGGTATTCTTTTACCAAAGAATAATCATGACTTGAAATTGATGGCATATTGTGATGCTGATTGGGCTAGCTGTCCAACTACCAGAAAATCAATTACGGGATATTTCATTATGTTTGGTGGAGCACCAATTGTTTGGAAATCAAAGAAGCAGGCAACAGTTTCCCGATCTTCTACTGAATCTGAATACAGGGCAATGGCAAGCACTGTTAGTGAGTTGACATGGCTGAAGGAACTCTTTAGCTTCCTCAACGTGGATACAGGTATGGCTTTGTTATACAGTGACAGTATGTCCGCTTTACAAATCGCTGCGAATCCTATTCTTCATGAGAGAACAAAACACATCGAAGTGGATTGCCACTTCATACGGGAGAAGATTAAGAAAGGGGATGTTACCATGACATACATATCAACACATGAACAATTGGCTGACATATTCACAAAAGCACTTGGACAAGATCAATTCAGATATTTAACTTCCAAGATGGGTGTACAAGATCTCCACACTATATCTTGAGGGGAGTGTTAAAAGAAAGAAATCATTAGGATTATTGCATTTACTTTATTGTATTTATTAGATATGATACTATGTAATTAGTTGCCTTAGATTTCCCTCTGTTAATCTTGTATAAGTAATATACAATGGCAGTGATATACTGCACTGCAAGCTTGCTTAAGTCATTTCGTTTCTTCTTGACTCCCGTCATTGTTTATCTCCATAATCTGTTTTATAGTTGCGCCAGCCCAGTCTCCACTACTCACGGCACTGCAGTCCCCTTGGTTTTTGTCCAGCATAAGAGCCGAACGGACCCTACCTCTTCTCTGAAAGGAAACACGATTTCCAGCTCCTTCAACATGTTCTCTTTTCACTCCAGTCACTGATGAGAAGCGACTTGCCGTCTTCTAAGCGATAATACCCAACTACCAACAGTGAACGTCACTCTTTTTCTTCCCCCGGGATACAGCCTGCTTCTCTTCTTCCTTCCACGAAGAGCGAAGCATGCTCGCTGTGCTTCCTGCATTCCTGACGTGCCCTGTCAACTTATCTACTCTCGGTTACGTCAAGCGAGGAGTCCCAGCTCTCCTGTCGCTCCCCCGATTTTCCCCACCTGCCATTCCCGGGTTACCCATCTGGTTCCCTGTATTTGTTTTCTTCGCTAACAGTGGGGGCAGTGTACCACTAAAGAAACCACCTTTCCCTTCCTGTACGTAGAGCGAACGATCTTTCTTTTTACTTCGTAAATTCTTCCTCCACCTGCGGTTCCATTGCGTGATTGATTTGTTTGCTCAGGTGTTGCTCTGTTCTCATTTTCTTTGAGAGCGTGAGTGTAGCCTTGCTGGATATTCTTCTTGTCTTCCTTCATGTCGAGGCGTGTCTCGTTACTGTGTCTGATGCTGCGAGCTTGTTCTCAACCGGTTTCGTGCCTCCTCTTTCTTCACTGACCTCTTCATGTTGAGTTCTGTAAACTTATATCAAGCATGTTCGTCTTTTTCCTTCGCTGTTGGGTTCTTTTGTTTCGGGTCCTCTTTCCTTTGCAGCTTCGCAACAGATGTGTCCTTCCGGTTCTTCTTTGGTTTCTTTTATTTGTAATTTTTCCTTCCAATATTTTCTCGTTGCTTTGTCCTCCTGGTTACGCTGAGTGGGGCGTGCCTTTCCTTCAGCTGTCTCCCGGTGCAGTGCGTTCATCCCAACCCGAAACGATGTCTTCTTATCTTCCTTCATCTCATGGTGCCGCGAGTTGCTCTCCACCATTTTCGTGTGCTCTGTTTCTTCTTGTCATGGCGAGCTACGTGTGTCTTCTTTCTTGTTTTCATTCCTCCTTTTTCCAGTTGGCGAGGTGTTCTTTCGTTCTTCATGTGATTTCCCTATTTTCGACGTGTACTCTGTCATTCGCCCCAGGCATGTTGTGCCCTTCTTCCCCCATGTCGAGTCCTTCTGTTCGTGCACTTGTACCAGGCATGCATCGGCTTCATTCCATCGACTATCTGTTCTTACGTGCGATGCGTGCCCAGCCTTGTTTCCCCTCCCCACTGGTTGTTCCTTGTTCACGGTTTGCCTGCGAGTCCACTCCTTCTTCTTTGTTTATTTTCTTTTGTTTCTTTCTTCTTTTTCTTCATGCGAGGCATGCCCATTGTTGCTGCTTTCCGGACTGACACGTTAGCTTTCTTTACTTAAACATTTCTTTCTCCATCTAAGGTCTTCTGTATTAAATCCTTTTGTTCCCTTTGTTCTTAACGTTGCACTTAGCCACTTTGTTTGACTTTTGGATTCCTTTTGATAATGCTGTGTCTATTAGACAAGACAAAGTCGATGCCTCTTTTTTATTCCCTCTCCAGCAGCACTTACCACTTTGTTTGACTTTTGGATTATAACCTTGTGCAAGAAAAGAAGCCATCTCCTTCAATTTCTCTGTTCTTTCCTCTCGTCTAGTGTCTCCTCCTTCGGGATGCATGGGTATGGTGTCTTCCTAGCTCTCTTCTTTCGTTTACAAAGAGTGCTGCATACTCACTGTGCTTGCATTTCTTCAACTTCCCCTGTTCCTGCGTGACCCAGCTGGTTTCTTTCTGCTTTGTTCTTCCTCTTAAGCAGAGTGTGACATGCCATTTTCCTGCAGTTGTCTCCGAAGCTGTGAGCTCGCCCTCTACTGCATGCTCTTGTTTTCTTTTCAAATGTTTTCCGATGCTGTGAGCTCACCCACTACCGTGCCCTTCATTGGCAGTATACACGAACAGAGCTGGGAGCATGATTTGTTCTCTCCTTCGTACCAGTCGTCCCTTCCAATTTTTCTTCTCCTTCTCTTCTTGTTCTTTCTCTCGTCGAAGTCTCACCTGCTCGCCCCATCACTTCTCACCTACTGTTCGTGCATCCTCTCCCTTCTGTCTCGTATGTGAGCTTCCTGTGGCTTCACCGAGTTTTCCCACCAAATTTACTTGTCCAGCCGGTTCCTTTCCTTCCTCTCTCGTCAAGCGAGGCGGTCTCTCCTTCTTCATCTGTTTCCCGACGCCATGAATTAATTCCCTTGGCTTCGTCGATTTCCCAGCTTCCGTCCTACCCAGCCATTACCTTTTCTTCCTCTCATCGAGCGTGTCCTTTGTTGCTGCGATGATGTACTTCTGTTGCATTTTCTTTTGTTTCCATGATTGTACCTAATTAATTCTTAAGTTGATTTATGAATATGGGACATAAGCCCTGGACTATTAATTATCACTCATGGATACGTAAAGATGTTATTATTGGGTTTTTAAATATTAATTAACTAACTTAAGTTAATTGTAGGGAGGTTTATACTTGATATAATTTGAGGATGGGTGATGTATGTTCATGTGTTACATTCGATTATAAACGTATGTTTTTGTATTATTAGTTTAGACAAGTATATCGGTTTACAAACCTATTGTTTTGATGTTATGGATTTTTTTCAAGTATATTAATTACATGGTATGTTTGGATATGCAACAGTTGACAAAAATATAGTTTTATAAATTGTCTATATGCCTCAGTTTGAGAATATACAGTTACCAACGTTCGCTTGGCCAATACGAGGTGAGTCAACGGAATCCCCGTGATAAGGGAGAGTTGCTTACCTGTTCGGGAGTCGTATGGGTGATGTTACGTATACCTGCCACGTCTTCGCAGGTTGGTTCGTATTGTATATTGAGGTAGGTATGATGTGTGTGATGTTTTCTCTGCCTAGTCTTGGATAACACTGGCAATTCGGGTTATGTATTTTATGTTGTTTTAAAATAAATTAATCTGCCAGTGAGCTCCAGGGTTCCCTTTAGCGGGGGTTACTCGAGGAGTGTTTTTACTATGTCCACCCCGATGGTTTTTGATTAATAATGTTAAATCATGTTGTAATATGAACCGTTGTGTGATAATCTATTGGGTTGGGATTTTGTATTAAGAAATCGAATGTGCTAATTCCATATTCCTCGTGTTTGTTCAGTTACACCTCTGTTTGTATCATGAACCGTTCCTTGCCCTCCTTTGTTGTAACCCAGTTTGCCCGTAGGACATATGATGCTGTGACTCCTACTGAGATTTTATAATCTCACTCGTTGTTGTTTCCCCCTTTCAGGAGTAGTACGAGAGCCGTAGACGGCATTTGAGGTGTGATTGCTTCTTACGACTCGACTGGACTATTGCACCTACACGTTTTACACAGTTTTCTCATTTCTGGCATTTCCGGTTTGACTTGTTTGACGTTTGACTCACTTTGTCTCTTTATACGTTTATTTCCTTACTGGATACACTATTTTTATGTATCGGGCTTTAAGCCCCTTTCGTGATTTTGGGCTTGTGACATGGTGGACCCGTTTTCGTTTTTGGTATTACATTTTCAGTTGAATTAAGTCTTCCGCTGTGGATTTGTATTGACTCTGTTTTATGCCAGATGTCAGTTTTTAATTTTTCATGCTCCAATTCATAATTATTAAATGCAACTGTTTTGGGGAATCGTATTTGAAAAGTCGTACAAGCCTTGTGGGATTCGGATTGGTCCACGTATTGGGTCTATCCGGGTTTCACAGCGGTAAAGGCCCGGTGTTCGGGTTCGGGTCCTTACACATCTCCCCCCGTTTTGGAGTGTTGAAAATAGACTAATCACCGTTTTCCAAAACTGTGAGTCACCACCTTTGCTAATGAACTACAATCTTCGTCTTGATGTAACATATTTAGCTTTCAAAATCTGAGCCTACAGAGCTTGAGATTGTGTGTAAATTAACCATTTACTTTTCAATAACAAAGCATCGTTGTGAGCCCATATATGTTTAATGCTAAGCCCACCAGATATTTTAGGTATACACACGATGTTCCAATTTATCAAATGAGGTTTCTTTATTATCTCAGTCGAACCCCGCAAAAGTTTCCTGCTTCTCTTATCTATATCATTACAAAGTCCTCTGGGAACCCGACATACTTGCATGATATATGGTATGAAGGCATTGCTTAAATGACTGATTTAAAAAGTAAGTGTCTTCCTGCAAGAGAAAAGATAGATAACTTCTATCCCTCTACCTTCCTTTGAATCTGAGACATCAGTGTGGTCTCTGATTTTCACCAGCCCGGGTCTTATTTTGTAAAATCACACTTAGATATTTCGACACTGACTTCTCTCTCTTAAAGCAAAAGTTCTCCGACATATTTTCAGCCAAGCCCCCAAGCCCCCAAGCCCCCATCCACATTGGCTGAAAAGGATATAGTAGTCTTAGATCTATTCACAAGCAAGCCCGTTGAAATCCCAAAATCATGTAAACTTTGTTTCACAATCAGAACTTGTTCTAATGAGCCTCTAGCCATCAAAATAATATTATCAGCCAAAAACAAATGTGAAACAGCAGGAGCCATACATTATACCCTCCAAGGCACACATTGCTTATTACTAACAGCCATATTAACTTGAGCTAAGCTTTTCAAACAAAGGACAAAAATATCATGTAAAAGAGGATCACCTTGTTTTACACCATGGATGGGACAAAAATAGTATATAGGCGACCCATTCCAAAGTAATTTTGATTTTGTGGCATTCAAACCATTCATCACGATCTCCACCATAAAAAGAGGGAGGCCCACATCTGCAAGAGTATCCCTGGTAAAACTCCTATGATAAACTAACATATACCGCGAACAAAACTAGACTACAGAGGACCAACAAGATGGTTCATAGTCCTCTTCACTCTATTGGCATTCACCTTCATATTAAACTTCATGCTTATATTACATAGGCTTATTGGGCATAGTTGATTTATACACGTAGGGCTGGCCACTTTAGGAATATGTACTCAGAGAATCTGAAACTTTCGAACTAATTAAGCTGGAAAGTCCAATCGAGATTGATGACATAAAGCGGCCATAGTTCATATTTTTGGATTGATGAAGAATAATAGTTTAAATTTTTCATGATTTGAAGTTAAATTTTATTTTCGAAGAATTATTGTAATTATTGAGAATTATCGATGTTTATAGGATCGGTAATTGAAAAATTAAAAGATGAGATGTTTTGATAATTCTGGTATTTTAGGACCTTGATAGGTCCATTAAGGGTTTAAAAGTATTTGAAAATTTTTAAAAAATTTTCGGAATTAAAATCATAATTTTCGTAATTTTTCGAGAACATTAGATTGAGGTATTTAATTTTTAATAAATTATATATTTATGAAAAATTAACTTTATAACAATAATAAATAGTACTATTTACAAGAAGTCTGTAGAATTTTTCTGTATATTTTTAGAAGGTGTATGTTAATTTCTATAAATATTTGAAGATTTTTTTTATTTAGAAAAATAATATAAAATATTATTAATAATTAATAATTAATATATTATTATATTTAATATATATATATATAATTAATAAAATAGAATGCAAAAATGACTGTTAAAGCTGTCATTTTGACCGTGATGGTCAAAACAACAGAGAGACCTATTATTTTGGCCTTCGAAGGGAGAAATGTCATTTTAGTTGGAACGACATCATTTCTTTGGGGAAAAATAAGACGACGTTTTGTTCTTCCACTAGCTGTCGCTTCCTTCTTTCCTGGTCTTCGCCTATTGCCGGTGACGTAATGGGATAAGTGTCCCGTTGTGTGTAAGTCGTTCAATCTATCCTGAAACTCCCAAAAAACGACCTCAAAGACTTCCCCCTGTGCTCCCGATGTTGTTCGTGCCTTCCTCGTAGTGATTCCGGCCTTCCTACGGCCGGATTTGGATAAGTTTCTTACCTAGAATCCGGGTACCAATGGCTTTTGATTATATCGTTTTTATTTATGAAAAGGATGGATTTTTGCATGGTTAGACTCGGAATATTCGAGGCTTTCAAAGGGGAGGGGTTCAGGTGGTCCGAATGTGTGTGTGGAGTTTTGGAGATTTTGATTTTTAGGGTTTTCTATAGAAACCCTCGGCTGGAGGTTGAAGACGACCTAGTTGAACGACAAGTCGTCTGCTCCAGTTGAGGTTTGACATGTCACCAGCGGATGCAAGCGACGAGTCGTCTGGGTAGAGACTTAGGCTCGAACCCAAGCCTAAGGTTTGGGTGACGTGGCATGCCCTGATGCGACCACGTGTCACAATCTTGCATCTTTAGAAGTGGGTCTGGGTGCGCCTGGTTCCGCCAGGTGTCATTTGGTGATTGGTTAGAATTTAATAAAATCCAGAAAAATAGAAAAATTACCAAAAAAGAGAGAAAATTTGGGAAAAATAAAATAAAAAAGAAAAAAATTTCTAAAAAATTATAATAAATACTATAAAAAATAAGGAATCTAATAATATCAAGATTTCATAAATCTGATGTAACTTGATGGATAAAATAATAGATTAAAATCCGGAAAATAAAAAAAAAAGGAAAATTGTCTAGATCAGTTTCATTTTGATTTTTTAGAATCATATTGAAGCTATTAGCATGTAATTTTATGTGTGTTACATTTTAAGTATGCAATATTATGGATTTGATTATAAATGTATGTGCAAGTGAATGTTTATAGGTGATGAGCCTTGAGGTATCGGTCTAACTATCGAGGATTAAGTGTGGGCACTTCGAACGTTGGAAAACCCTGAGTGGACAAACCCTTTTTATACAATGTTTACTAGCATTAATGAATAAGTATAAACATAGTTAATTAGAAAAATATGAATCAATGAATGAAAGTATTGCGTGGGCTATGAACTAAATGTGTGTTGCCTGTATCCTTATGCTCTATTGTTGATATGCTATCTTGTGAATTATGTTATGCATTAGTCGAATATGCCGTGTGTGACTATAATAATGGAACTACATATCAAATGTTTGAAAAGCAAGAGACAGAATCAAGCATCACAACAGTATAGGGTGACCTATGCAACTCCCAAGAGCTCTCTAAGTATGGTAGTGAGGCATGGATTTGTCAAGGGAGGCATAAGGAGGGATGGATGAGGTGTATAATTTAATAAAAATAATACAAATAAACAGGATATCCTAATGTGGGGATCGAGTAGGTAGAGCTACCATCACGTAACATCCCGACATCGTCAGTGGAACTGGGCCAAGAGGAATGCATGTCCCATTGGGACTAATTGAGGTTAGCATATGAGATAACAAGAGACGTAAGGAGCTGCATATAGAAGTGTCACTGATAGATCCCAGTCCTATTCCTAGCGCTGGAAGGACTGAGAGACATTGCCAACCCAGCCACGGTCTTGATTGCCTGAGCTATTATGTACTGCATTGTGCTATGATTGTGATCGTGCTGAATTGCTATGATGCGTATGCAAGTGTTTGTTGTGTGCCAGCATGCTTGTGTTATCGTTAAATGAGTGCATGTGTCTTGCTTTGCATATTTTTCCCATTTGCTCACCTGGCAGGTTTCTGCCAGATTTTGGCATTTGAATGCAGGAACAATGAATAAGGGTTAGAAGCTCACCGCCAAGTTTAGCAAGAAGCTATCGATGATTGAATTATTGTACTTGAGGTAATTTTAAGGAACTCTATATTCATAGTATTTTTCCCCTTAGTGTATTCAATTGTAATTGAGTCATTATTTGAATTTCATACCTGGAAAATAATACAATATCTGATCATTTTACGATATCACCCGGACAACGTCGTTCATTCTTTTAATTCCGCTGCTCAATATTATGAGTAATTCTTTTATCTCCATCTCCACTTTATTTTCGTACCACTAGCCTTGTAAGTTTATTATATGCATTATCGTATGCTATGACACTATATATAGTGAGCCTACACCAATTGTCGTGCGAAATTTTGGGGTCCGGGGTGTGATAGATAGTATGCACGTTTCATAAAAATAATTTATCGTATCTAGGAAACTTGCTCTTCCATTCCAATTATCAATAATGAACTTCCTCCATTCTTTGTGGGCCATCCAAGGAACAAAAAATCTTAAAGGTTTTTGAAGGACCATTTGTGTAGCTCTTTGTTCATAACTCCCCCAGATGAGTAAGGGTGTATGATCATACCCAATATGTGGAAAATATAAAATAGATGAATTAGGCCATATTTCCAGCCATGCGTCATTTCCGATACCACGATCTAGATGTTGTAGAAGAGTTCCTCGTTGCCGTGAAACTGGTCCTTGAAATCTAATATCATGTAAACCACATACATGTAAGCACTTACGGAATAATGGACACCCCTTTGTTCCTCGTGTTCCGCCTCCATTTCGCTCTAACTGGTCAAGCCATGCATTAAAATCGCTTGCCACCATCCATGGCCAGTTATTCATGGGAATTAATCTTATTATCCTCATTCGTTATGGAGGAGGTGATCAGCTCCACAAACTCAGAGTTCTTCTCTAAACCTCCTTCATTTGCTAATTCCAAAGATTCCTCCTGGTCAAATAAATATCAAATCTTGTTGACCCTTTAATCTCTCCTTCGCCATCATTTCTATTTTTAAAGACTTCTTTTGAAGGCCTTCTTCATCTTCGTACTACTGCTAATATCCATGAACGTAGTTCTGGTTGATATAAACTGGATTGAGACTGTACTAAATCCCCGTTAGGCTCTTTTCCAGTCAACATAGAACTATTATCCTCTAATTGTGGGAACATAGATTTTGTCTTCGAATACTGTTGCGCATCACAGGTCTCACACGAGTGTCCATAACGTCCACAATTAAAGCATATCAATGGAATTCCCTCATACTACACTATCTGCTTCCTCCCATCAATGATGATATGAGATACTAATGGTTTTTCCAAATCAAGCATCACCGCTATTGTAAGGATCCAAAGCCAACTTATTAGTACACTTACCGCCGTGAAACACAAACAAGTCCAACCTAGGACCTATCTAAATCCCACAAGGCTCAACCACACTAATTATGTTTTATTAGATTCATTTCTTATGCTTTTAAAGGTTGGAGCATGATCGTTATGGATATACATTCTAGCAACATACGGAATGAATAAAACAATCAGTTAAAGTCTTTATAATTAACCAAAGGAACCATAACACACAAGTCTCTTAAGAATCTCAAAATCCAAGATGCTCTCAAATAAATTCCAGAAATAAACAAACACAAGAGGGATCCAAAGAACCAAAAAGCTGTCCAATCAATTGACATATTCAGGGGTATATGCATAAGCAATCAACAAGGAAGGGTGTATACGAATGTATGCAATATCGTCTCGCCAAGCAGCCTTGATCTCACACACTAGTACCACTGACAGATGATTTACCTAAGTCTGAAAAAGAGGAAAACAACAGGGTGAGATTACAAGAATCTCAGTAGAGTCATAACATCATAAGATCTGCAGAAATCTAAACAAACATCTCTTAAACAAGATCAGATTCTCCTATACAACTAAAGGGATATCAAACAATCATCAATCAACCATAAAAGGGATAGGGCCGAAAGTAACAAGCTATAGGTAGACTAAGAACTCTTTTGAAAATAGAAGTACATAGGCAGGTAATTCATCATTCGAACTCATCAATAGAAAGGTCATCCCCTTCCACCTATATTGTCCAAGGCTTAACTACACAAAGGGTAATTGGTTAGTAAACAATCTAATCAACAAGCCTATCCATATTGCCACACAAGGACAATGCATCCGAGCCACAGAAGGACAGGGGCATCCACACCACAAAAGGATAAAAGCATCCAAACCACACAAGGACAAGACATCTAGCCATATAAGGACTAGGCATCCAACGAGCTTTTGCTGGGGATTGCTACCCATGCAACTGTCATACTAGTAAGTACCTCTCCTCTCTCTAGGAGCATCAATGCTTACCCTGAATAGCCACCAAAAAAAGATCCTGACACACAATCATATACAAGCACACATATGCATGTACAAGCACTCACAAGCATGTACAAGCACACACAAGCATGTACAAGAACACACAAGCAAGTACAAGGCATACTACCATAATAGAGCATCCTTAATCATATCACAATACAATCACCAAGTCCAATACACATAATACAACCAAAATAGACACATACATCCTATCTTAAGCATTCGAAATTGCCTTGGGGATACAAAAATCAATCCGCAATATTGCACACTAAAGTCAAATCATACGCAAACAACAAAGACAAGAACCAAAAATATCATTCAATCAGAAAGGATCTCTGGAGAAACAGATGAGGTATAGATCCTACCTCTCTTGTCTCTAAACAAGTAGCTGATTTTTTGTCTTTATTAAGAAGATCTGAACCACCTATATAGTCATAAGGCAAAGGCAAAACCACACAAAGCATACAAATTTCAGAAACCAAATAAACATCTTATTTCCTTACCAATTCCACTCAATAAAACTATCAAAAAAAGTGATCAGAAGCTGCTGGAACCATCCCCTTGGATGCATGATGTGATAACCAAGAACACAATAAGAATCAACCTGATATATCAACCCAATTCACCATGCAAATTTTGGCACTAAGTTAGGACAATAGGGAAAATTGTTATTTCACATATAATTGGGTTAGAGGTTGCAATTTCATGATAATAAGGAAGGATTAGGTGTCAATTACACATACAATTAAAAGAAATAAGATCAGAATCCAATAGACAAGTTAGTTAACAAAAATCATAAACAATAGAATAAAGAAGTAGGGTATTCCAATTTCACATATAAAGAGGATTCAAAGGATGAATTCATGATATTACAACAAGAATAGGTGTCAAACTATCATACGAAAAAGAAGAACAAAAACTAAAACTAATTGAAGGATTAATCAAGGAATTTCAGCACCAATACCCTAGAAATTACGACAACAATAAATATGGGAAAGAACTAACCTTCTGATGATGAAACCAGGGTAGCAAGATGAAGGATGAACAAAGGTTTCCAACAAGTTATTATTTGCAGAAATCTGATGAAGGATGAAAAAATTTGGATATAGTGGATGTTAGGAAATTTTTGACAGCAAGGGTAAGGAAAAAGGGTATATCACGTGATGATTTGAGTGTTTTTGGTGTTAGGACATGTGTGTGGCTGGCTAGGTAGTTTATAGAATTAATGGGATTAATTTTTCCTACTTTTAAGGTTAGATAATATGAGATAATGCTTAGGATTAAATTCTGGAATTATCTCTTAAGAATAGTTAAAGAACCATTTTTGATAGAAATTAAACAAGAAAGAAATGAAATCAAAATGAAAATTGAACCTTCAATACAATTTCTGACTATTACATATCCATTTCTTCAAGGTTAAAATGGTCATTTCAGCTTCACTGGTATGTGGACTTCTAAGAAAAAGGATCGGGGTCTCACATCTTCCCCTCATAAAAATTTTATTCTCAAAATTTCAGCACAAGTACCTAAGAAAATAGGTAAGGAAATCTCGCACGCAACATTTTCTCAGTCTCCCAAGACTATTCCTCAACTTGGCCATTACGCCAAATAAATCGTACCATAGGTATGCTTAGGCTGCGAAGCTGAAGAAGTTACCGATCTAGTATAGCAACTGGCTGTATAGGGTAGGATAGGTCTTCAGCAATCCCAACTGGTAGTTCTCCAAGCACATAAGCAGGATCTTGAACACACTTTCTCAACATTGAAACGTGAAACATGTTTTGAATTCTCTCCATATTTGGGGGTAATGCAAGTCGGTATGCAATTCTGTCGATCTTCTCAACAATATCATATGGACCAATATATCGAGATGCTAACTTACCTCGCTGCTGAAAACGAAGGAGACCTTGCGATGTGGCGACTTTCAGAAACACTTTTTCACCTATAGCAGATTCCAACTCCCATCGTCCATCATCAACATAGTTTTTCTATCAATCTTGCCCCGTCTTCAGCCTTTTTTTAATCAGATTCAATTATTCTGTTGCTTGATCAATCAACTCTGGATTATCTAGACGTCTCTCGTCTACGTCATTCTAGAAAATTGGAGTTCTGCAATGTCTCTCATACAGTGCTTCATAAGGATCCATTCCAATGCTTACATGAAAGATGTTGTAAGCAAATTTTGCCAAAGGTAGACATCGATCCCAACTGGTATTTCGATCCATCACACACGCATGCAACATATCTTCAAGCATCTAAATTGTTCTTTCAGATTGACCATTAGTTTGGGGGTGAAATGCCGTACTGAAATTCAGTCTCGAACCCAACGCATACTGAAACTTCTCCAAAAATTGCAAAATGAAACGAAGATCACGATCTGAATCAATGAAAACCGGCACTCCATGCAATCAAACAATCTCATCCAAATAACGAACAACCAATCTCTCAAGGGTATCAGTAACTCGAATATGGAGGAAATGTGCAGATTTCTTCAATCGATCCACAATCACCCAAATGGCATTGAATCCTCGCTGAGATCTAGGCAAACCGGTCACAAACTCCATCGTGACATGCTCCTACTTCTATTCCAGAATCAGAAGTGACTGAAGTCAAACAGCGGGTCTTTGATGCTCAGTCTTCACTTGTTGACATACAAGACATTGGGCAACGAACTCAGCAATGTGACACTTTATATTCGGCCACTAGTATTGTTCTTTCAGATCTCGGTACATCTTCGTACTACCTAGATGAATAATGATTTTTGAACTATGTTCCTTAGACTAAATCAGATTATGAACATCAACATCTTGTGACAAACATACTTGGTTTCCGAAAACAAGAATTCCATCATCTTGCACTCTGAAATCATGAACTATGGCATCAATACCATCAGATAGTTGCTGCTGAATTTCAGCCAATCTTGGATCTTCGGATTGTTGATTCCGGATCTCTTCCAAAAAAGTAGGCTTGACTTCAATTCTAGCCAACAACAAACCAGAAAAATCACTACCAAGATGCACATATGTAGCTCTCAAATCCAGCAACATATAGTAGCACGCATATAGGCTAAAACAGATGGAGAAGAAGAGTAGGTCTTCCAACTTAAGGCATCAGCAACAACATTTGCTTTTCCGGGATGATACTCGATAATCAAATCATAGTCTTTAATCAGGTCCACCTATCTTCGTTGTCTCATATTCAACTCCTTCTGTGTAAGGAGATACTTCAAGCTTTTGTGAATGGTGAAGATTCTGCATGTTTCGCTGTACAGGTAGTGGCACCATATCTTCAGTGCAAATATCACGGTTGCAAGCTCTAAATCATACGTAGGATAGTTGAGCTCATGCGGACGCAACTTCCAGGAAGCATAGACAATGACTTTCCCATCTTGCATCAGCACACATCCAAGTCTAGATTTTGACGCATCATTGTAAACCACATATTCTTTTCCGCCGACCGGCAAAGTAAGGATAGGTGCGGTCACCAATCTATTTTTTAGTTATTCAAAACTTTGTTGGCATTTCTAGTTCCACAAGAACAACTCTCCCTTGTGCGTCAGTTTCTCAAAGGTTTAGCAAGTGATGAAAAATTCTCCATAAGGCTACGGTAGTATTTGGCTAAGCCAAGAAAACTTCAAACTTCAAATGTAGTCCGCGGGGGTTCCCAAGCAACAACAGTTTCAATCTTATTTGGACCAACAAGAACACCAGGGGAAGAAACAACATGTACAAGGAAACCGACTTTGCATAACCAGAATTCGCATTTGGAGTACTTCGCAAATAGGTGTCGATTCCTCAAAATTTTCAGCACAATCTACAAGTGTTCAGCATGCTCGTCTTCCGATTTTGAGTAAATTAGAATGTGGTCGATGAAGACTATCACTTATCTGTCCAGCAACTCTCGGAATACTCAATTCATCAGATCCATGAACACGGCAAGAGAATTAGTCAAACCGAATGGCATAACTAGAAATTTGTAATGGCCGTATCACGATTTGAATGCAGCCTTCGGAATATCAGCTTCATGAACATACAATAGATGATATCTCGATCTAAGATCAATCTTGGAAAACATGGCTGCACCTTGGAGCTGGTCAAACAAGTCATCAATTTGTGGTAGAGGATACTTGTTCTTCACAGTCACACGATTCAACTATCGGTAGTCAACAAACAATCGCAACGAACCATCTTTCTTTTTCAAGAACAGGACAGGTGCTCCTCAAGGTGACACACTAGGTCGGATGAAACCACGATCCAGAAAATCTTCCAATTACGTCTTCAATTCCTTCATTTTCATAGGCGCTATACGATAAGAAGGAATTGAAATTGGATTCGTACCTGGCACTAGTTCAATGTCGAATTCAACTTCTCTTGCTAGTGGCAAACCGGCTACATCTTTCATAAATACTTCTGGAAATTGATGAACCACAGGAACAAAATCCAGATCCAAGGATTCTTTGGAAATGTCAAACACATGCGCGAGACACGTAGTACATCCTTTGCTGATCAATCGCCTTACATCGACCCAGGAAATCATGGAAGTTGGAACAACTTGCCTATCACCTTCAAAACAGAATTTGGAACCATATGATAAGCTGAACCATACATGTTTGGAAAAACACTCCAATTGGGCTTGATATTTTTCCAGACAATCCATACCTAAGATCGTATCCAACTCTCAAATATCCAATGGAATCAGGTCCACTTCAAGCACAGTCAAACCCATACGTTCGACACAGTTGATGCAGACTAGATCATAAGTCAATTGCTCTCCAAAAGGAGTCAAAACCGCAATAGGAGGAGACAGAGGCCGATCTGAGCTAAGTGCTATCCTTGGACTCACAAATGATCTATTCGCTATGGGATCCAATAACACTATAGCATTTTGAGAAAAAACTGAAATAAAACCAGTCACCACATCTAGGCTGGCTTCGACATAAGTCAATGTGAACAACCTCGTGGGTCTGGGATACACCTCACTTGTAGATCCGCTAAGTGAGCCTTCAAGTGCACATGCTAGTGGTTTAGTGGGATTGGTATACCCACCTCGGCTTGCATTCGGTGCGCCTGTAATACGTCTTGATTTAGGACACTCCCTCTGAATATGACCCATTTCTCCACAATTGTAGCATCGTCGTGGCTGTGAACTCCATGTGGATCCATTTGAATTAGGACCAGAGAAATTCTTCTTAAAGTTACCTCCATTGCCATTATTTTTCAAAGGATAGGACCTCAATGGATAGGGTCCCGTACGTCGGCTGAATTTGGAACCATGACGGTAAGAACCGCCATTGCTTGTTGCTAGAGTCTTCTTGCTTTGCACGATTTTCTCAGCTTTGGTGGCAACAACAATCAACTCTTGCAAATTCTGAATAGATTTCAAGCCCACAATAGTTTTGAGCTCGGTACTCAGCCCATCTAGGAATCGTCTCGCAAGCTGGTAAGGTGAGCAATCCTCCTCAGATGCAAAATAAGACAACTCTCTTAATTCCTTCTTGTGTTCTAGCACTGAATGGGTGCCTTGCTCAAGCTTGTAGAAAGCTTGTCGCTGTTCACTCTTATGGAATTTGCTGTAGAACCTTTCATTAAATTCATGCTGGAATTCGTCCCAAGAAGGCAAACAATCTCCAAACCACAAGCTCACGATTGTCCACCATGCAAGGGCTTCTCCCTCAAGTAGGGAAGTGGAGATGGCAACTTTATCATCATCAAAGATAAGAAAGAAAAAGGACACACGATATATGGTATCAATCAATTCACGAGCTATAGCGGCACCTGCTGAACCGTTGAAATCTTTGCATCTCAATTGAAGAGCTTCCTTTAGCAACTTTATAATAACAACTGGAAGTCTCTTGGCTTCTTTAGAATAAGCCGGAGGAATAGGTTCAAGTGGAGGAATAGGATCTTCCACAGGTGGTGTGGGTGCAGGGGTATTCTGGAATTGGGCTTCCATTTGCTGCTGGTTTGCAGCAATTCCTTGCAACACATTCAGTATCTGTGCCATTACGGGATCAATGGCTGGTGCAGCTAGTGCTTCAGGTTCAGGTTGGTTTATGGGCTCAGCTTTCCCTTCTTGCTCATTTTGTGCAATCAGCTCATTTGGTTGCTATTCGGCTTGGGCTTCATACCTACCGTGATGATCCCTATGTACGTTTTGCCTTGCCATACTAAACAAACACACAAGGTTACTTAATACATAACTTAAATACAAAACCAAGGAAAGAAAATGGTACCTGGTGGAGAGGCATACACCGGGCAATGTGCATATGCTAAAAAATAAAACACACAAGTCTTGGCAATGCACTCATTCTCATAAAGACACACTCGACATTCATATAAAACACACACATGCATTCGTCACACATGCTGGCATACAAAATCATTCGGCAACACACATCAAAGGATAACAATCAACATGCAATAAGTCACATAAGCATTCGGCAATCACAAGGGAACATAGCAAAGCAGACATCAAAACACATCAGAACATATCTAGACATTCAACACATAAGAACTCACAAAAACACACAGCAAATCACATAATCAATCATAGCAATTAAACACTACAAACCAAGCATTTTAACATTAGGAAACTCTTGGTATTGACCTCTAAAGATGTGGGTGTGTGCACATGTATCTCCCACAAAACCAAAAAATATGTTAGCATATAACCAATTATATTCCCTAAACCATGCTCCGTTACCAAACCTATAAGGGCCCAAACCTAACCTATTAGGACCCTTACCATTGTGAAATCCAAACAAGCCCAGCGTCGGACCTATCAGAATCCTATAAGGCTCAACCACACTAATTACATTTTATTAGATTCATTTTTATGCTTTTTAAAGGTTGTAGCATGATAGTTATGAACATATATTCTAGCAACGTACAGATTGAATAAAAACATCAGTAGAAGTCTTTATAATTAACCAAAGGAACCATAACATACAAGTCTCATAGGAATCTCAAAATCCAAAATGATGCCCTCAAGTAAATTCCAGAAATAAACAAACACAAGAGGAATCCAAAGAACCAAAAAGTTGTCCAATCAATTGACATATTTAGGGGTATATGCGCAAGTAATCAGCAAGGAAGGGTGTATACCAATGTGATGCAATATCGTCCCTCCGTGCAGCCTTAATCTCACACACCAGTACCACTGACAAATGATATACCTAAGCTTGAAAAAAGGGGAAAACAATAGGGTGAGATTACAAAAATCTTAGTAGGGTCACAATATTATAAGATCTGCAAAAATTTAAACAAATATCTCCAAAAAAACACCAGATTCACCTATACAACTAAAAAGATTTCAAACAATCATCAATCAACCATAAAAGGGAAAGGGCTGAAAGTAACAAGCTATGGGTGGACTAAGAACATTTCTGAAAATAGAAGTACACAGGCAGGTAATTCATCATTCAAACTCATCAATAGAAAGGTCATCCCCTTCCACCTGTGTTGTCCAAGGCTTAGTTGCACAAACGGTAATTGGTTAGCAAACAATCTAATCAGCAAGCCTATCTATTTTTCCATGCAAGGATAGGGCTTCCAAATCACACAAAGATAAGAGTATCCAAATCATACAAGGATAAGGGCATCTTGTCACACAAAGACAAGGCATCTAGCCATCCAAGGACTAGGCATCTAGCCATCCAAGGACTAGGCATCTAGCCACCCAAGGACTAGGCACCCAGCGAGTTTCTACTGGGGATTGCCACCCATGCGACTCTCTTACCAGTAAGTATCTCTTCTCTCCCTAGGAGCATCAATGCTTACCCCGAATGGCCACCAGAAAAAGATCCTGACACACAATCATGTACAAGTAGACACAATGAAGTATAAGGCATAATATCAAAACATGGCATCCTCAATCACATCACAACACAATCAGCAAGTTCAATGCACACAACACAATTAGCAATTTCAATGCACATAACACAACTGAAATAGGCACATACATCCCATCTTAAGGATTCGAAATTGCCTAAGGGATTCATAAATCAATCCGCAACCATGCACACTAAATTCAAGGCATACACATACAACAAAGACAAGAACCGAAAATATCAATCAATCAAAAAGGATCTCTGGAGAAACCGATGAGGTATAGATCCTACCTCTGTTGTCTTTGAACAAGTAGCTAATCCTTTGTCTTTATTAAGAGGATCCGAACTACCTATATAGTCATAAGGCAAAGAGAAAACCACACAAAGCATACAAATTTTGAATACCAAATAAATATCTTATTTCCTTACCAATTCCACTCACCAAACCTATCATAAACCAGTAATCAAAAGCTACTAGAACCACCCTCTTGGATGCATGATGTGATAGCCAAGAACACAACAATATCAACCTGTTTTATCAACCCAATTCACCATGCAAATTTCGGCACTAAGTTAAGGAAATAAAGCAAATTATGATTTCACATATAGTTGGGTTAGAGGTTACTATTTCATGATAACAAGGAAGGATTAGGTGTAAATTACACATACGATTAAAATGAACAAGATCAGAATCGAACAGACAAGTCAATTGACAAAAATCGACAACAATAGGGTAAAGAAGTAGGGTGTAACGATCTCAATTCCTACCTATTAATATTTTCTCCGATTAAAGTCATTACCGCCGTGAAACCCAAACAAGCCTAAAGACACCTAGGACCTATCTGAATCCCACTAGGTTTACTCACTAAGTTTTCTACTTTTAGCATGTTTATTCTACATGTTTAATAACAGTTGGAGCATGATATTGGACAATCATTCTGGTATCATACGGAGTGAGTAAAAACATCAGCAGAAGTCTTTAAATTAAATTACTTGATTTATAACACAACATATCCCTTAAGGATCCAAATAACCAGCAAGAATTCCTCCAATATAGTCGAAAATAACAAGCGAAGGAGGAATCTTAAAATAAACCAGAAAGTAGTCCAATTTTTATTCAAGTTATATACACAAGTAATCAAGGAATAGGTATGCAAAAGTGATGCAATATCGCCCCGCCGTACAACCTTGATCTCACACACTGGTACCACAAGTAGTGAATGTGCCTAAGCCTGAAAAAAATGGTGAAAACAACGGAATGAGATTACAAGAATCTCAGTAGGGTCACAATATCATAAGATCTGCAGAAACCATAAACACAAATCTCCCGAACAACATCTGATCATTTCTATGCAACTAAAGGGATTCATGCAATTCAAAGATTTAAATCAGAAAGGGTAGGGCTGAATCTAAGGCTGAGGGGGACTACAAACACTTCTGAAAAGTATCAGAAGTACACAGGCAGACAGAACTCATCAGATTGTTCACGGCAATGAAGAATAAAAGTTCATCCCCTTCCAACTATATTGTCCAAGGCTTACTGCACGAAAGGTAATTGGTTAACACACAAGCTAATTAGCAAGCTTATTCATCTTTCCACACAAGGACAAAACTTCCCAAGCCACATAAGGATAAGGGCATCCCAAACCACACAAGGATAAGGGCTTCCCAAACCACACAAGGATAAGGGCTTCCCAAACCACACAAGGATAAGGGCTTCCCAAACCACACAAGGATAAGGGCTTCCCAAACCACACAAGGATAAGGGCTTCCTTCCACACAAAGACAGGGTTTCTGGCCACACAAAGACCAAACATCCAGCGAGCTCTTGCTTGGATTTGCCACCCATATGATTCCCATACCAGTAAGAATCTCCCCTCTCACTAGGAGCATCAACGCTTACCCTAAATGGCCATCGAAAAAGGATCCTGCCACACAAACAAGTACAAGCAGACACAGGCAAGCACAAAGCACAAAACCACAACAGGGTATTCTCAATTCTGTCAGATCACATTCAGCATGTTCAATACACATCACACATTGAAGTTAGGCACTCCTAACCTACCTTAAGAGATTCGGTATAGCCTAGAAATTCTTCAATTCAATCCGCAACTCAAGCATGCATTATTTAATATGAATGCGCATACAGTTTCAGAATCATAAGTACCGAAATTAATTAAGCAAACAACGAGATCTCTGGAGAAACCGATGAGGCATAGATCCTACCTCTCTTGTCTCTGAATAAGAAACTAATCTTTTGCCCTTACTAGATACTTCCGAACCACCTAAGTCATCATTAGGCAAAGATAAAAAAACAAACTAAGCGTGCATATGCAATAACCAAGTAAACACCCTATTTCCTTACCAATTCCACTCACCAAACCTATCAGAAACTAGTGATCAGATGCCCCAGGTGCCTCCTCCTTGGATGTGTAATGTGATAGCCAGAAACTTAACGATTCAACCTGATTTATCATCCCAATTAACTATGCAAAGTTTGGCACTAAGAGTAAGGCACAAGAAAATTTTTGACTTCATACATTCAAGGGATGAAATCATAATTGTTCACTATGAATGGATTCTAAACAATCATACCAAAAAGAGCAACAACATCAGAGATAAATCAAAGGTAGAATTATAAAAATCTTAAAACCTAATTCTGCTGCCGATTTTCAACTTATCTTTTGAAAAAGAAATACGAATGTCCAAACAAAAAAGATATGGTTGGAAAGAAGATGAAGAGAGATTTCCAACAAGCTATTATTTGCAGGAATCCGACAAACGATGAAAGAGTTATGCTACATTGAAGTTCAAGAAGATTTTGGCAGTTCCGCTGAGTTTCAACTTATCTTACGAGAAAGAAATACTAAGCTCCAGACAAAAAACCAAAAACATTTGGAAAGAGGATGAAGAGAGCTTTCCAACAAGGTATTATTTGCAGGAATCCGACAAACGATGAGAGAGTTATGTTGGTTTAAAGTTTCAACGAATTTTAGCAGATATAGGGAGGTGTAAGGGTTTTAGGCTATACGAGTTTTGTGTGTTTTCTATGAATGATTTTTGTGGGGTTGGCTTCCTATTTATAATGGATCGGTATGGAATTAAGATTACTACTTTAAAGGTTTTATTAAAGTAAGATAACTACCAGATTTAAATTCTGTAACCATCCCCTTTTAATTTTAGGGATTTTAATTCCTAAGGTGATTATCATCAAATTAAGAATCAAATTAAAGAAAATTAATACCAGAAATAACTACCAAACATTCCTTACCAATTTTGGCCGTCACACATCCTTTTCTTCAGAGGCAAAATGGTCTTTTCACCTGCACTGGCTTCTAGAATTCTAGGACTCAAAATTCGGGGTCTCATATAGGGTATGTCGATTTCACACATAGAGAGGAGTCAAAAGATGAATTCATGATATTACAACAAAAATATGTGCCAAACCATCATATGAGAAAAAAAACAAAAACAAAAACCAATTGAAAGATCAATTAAGGAATTTCAGCACCAATACCCTTGAAATTGTGACAACAATAAATATGGGAAAGAACTAACCTTATGATGATGAAGCTAGGGTAGCAAGATGAAAGACGAAAAGAGATTTCCAACAAGCTATTATTTATAGAAATCTGATAAAGGATGAAAGAATTCGGCTATAGTGGATGTTAGGAAAATTTTGGCAGCAGGGTAAGGAAGAAGGGTATATCACGTGATGATTTGAGTGTTTTTAGTTTGAGGACATGTGTGTGGCCGGTTGGGTAGTTTATAGGATTTATGGGATTAATATTTCCTACTTTTAAGTTTAAATAATATAAGATAATGCTGAAGATTTAATTCTAGAATTATCTATTAAGAATAGATAATGAATCATTTTTGATAGAAATGAAACAAGGAAGAAATGAAATCAAAATGAAAAGTGAACCTACAATACCATTTTCGGCTATCATATATCCATTTCTTTAGGGGTAAAATGGTTATTTTAGCTTTACTGGTATCTGGACTTCTGGGAGAAAGGATCGGGATCTCATAGCCACCCTTACCAGTCGTCCACAGTGTGCTTCCTTTAAACTATCCCACCACTCCAGCAAGTAGAATTAAACACTACGATGATAATAGTAATAAGAAATACCATAAAAATCCAAGCCATGATCGTTTTTACATTATCTTCCTCAGGATTAAAATTTGAATATCATGGTTGAATAGATAAGTAACTACCCATTACCTTACAAGGACTTTGAAGAAGTGCCCTTATGTAATCTAATTCTTTATTGAATTTTATCAAGAAATAATAATTATTAAGGTCCACCACCTAAATCTCCCTTGTAGGCTTCCATAGTATCCTAATTCAGTCTAACAACATCTTGTATCCAATTGTATGACCCATCAATTTTATAATAATTGTAAGTATCATTGAAGCTTCCATACATTTTCGTGTTGTTTCAGAGAAAAGCACCATTGGATGGTTCGAACTAGAATATATATGAACATGCCTTTCCTCTAGAATTAACGCCTTTGTGTGCCTTATACCCAAATTATTGTTTCCTCCCTCAAGAGAATCCTAGAGAAGTACATCCTAGTAAGGAGAATGTTGCACATCCATAGGGATATGTGTATTAGACCCCTCTGAATCTCCTATATCCTTATCCAGTAACACCGTCTACAATGGTGGTTCCATCGCTTGTTGAACTCTAATTAGTTCTTAGAGTTTTCTTGAAAGTTAAATCTAAAAAAATTGAGTATTCAGATTTATGTATTTTTTAATGACTTAGTATGCAACTATTGTGTGAAATGCATGTTGAGTTTAATATAAATCAATATATGCTTGGATGAGCCCGTTTGAGATTTTGAAATTTTGGAATTGTTGGTTTTTAATATGATTATTTCATGTTAAATTGAGTTGTGGATTGATGTATTGATAAGGCTTGGAGAGTTTTGAATATGTTTAAGTAGTGCGCTTATGTGCAGGTTCTAAGGAGGGAAGCAGATTTCCCTCAAGTTGGATGTTTTCAGAATAACCCGGGCGTAACCAGTAGGTTACATGATCAGCCCTGTAGACGACACAGTCGTGTAACCTATGTACTTGGAATTGCACTTGACATACCCTCCCTAGATTAACACGCCCGTATCTGATGAACACCAAAGGCTTGTAACCTTCTGGACAAGGTTTACACGTCATGTTTTCAAAAACCACGCTTGTGCTTTCCAGCCCATAGGTGTGCCTATGTCTAGAACCCAGGAAATATGCCTTTTTACTCAGTTGACATGTCCATGTCTTGACCCATGTCGACCCATGAAACATCCTACCCCTAGATCGACATGTCTGTGTCATGATTCTTCTAGGAACTGTATCCTTCTTAACAAGGATAACATGCTTTGTCTCTTAAAAACAAGCTCATGTCGTCTTTAAACATGCTCGTGTCGATCTTAAAACATGAGAAAACACGCCTAAAATGAATTTAAACACACTAGTGTTCTCCACTTTGTGGCCATGTAGTCTTCTGGATGAAGACAACATAGCCTCAGCCCAATTGACAAGCCTCAGTCAAACATATCCCTAGACATACAACCTTCTAGACAAGGAATACATGACATATCCCCAAAAAGTACACCCATGCTTTTCTTATTGAGGGCATGTAACTCTCTGTAGTCATATTACACGTCCTATCTTGAATCCACACGTTCATTTCACCCGCCACCAGCCCATGTATAGTATTTCTACTCATCTTATCGTACCCAAAATCCACCAAACATTATTCTACATTTTTCCTAACCTTTTTTGAGAATCTATAAGTGTCCCTTAAGAATTAAGTCCCTTGGAATTCTATGGTGGAGGAGGATGGATGATTGAGGTGTTGTTTATCCTTGAACCTTTTAAACCCTTAGATTCTTAGTTTGAATTATTTTGATGGATGGATGGTGAGAGGGGACTCAATTGGTCTATTTGATTACATTGCACATTTTTCTTTCATGCATGTGATGTTTTTGTTCATGATGAGTGTTGTTCAGATGCTTTAGGATACACCTAAGCCTTAGTAAGATTTCGAATTTAAGTGGATTATTTGGAGTATGTCTATGGTATTTATCTTGTGGCATTCGATGTTAATGATATAGTGAAGGTGATTGGATTTTCTCCTATGTTTATGATATATGATTGGATTGAATTGATATTGTGTTTGGGTTGTGGTCCTTTGCTTTTGAGTATGGTTTTATCTTATGCATTGTGTGCACATATCGAACAATTAAGTGAGGATTGCATGTTTTTAAAGAAAATGTGGCATATATGATATTTTATATATGTATGTGTATATGAGCATAGTTCCTAAGAACCATTACTTAGCCAATATAGTGAGAGTCACTTGAGATGTTAATCTTCAATATTTTATCAAAGTAGAGTCATATAGTTCTACTTCAATATAATTGTAAGATGACTCCAATCAAGAATAGAGATAGAGTGGACAGGATAACCAAGTCCTCTTGTCCGATAGACAACAGTGATCGTATGAAATTGATGAGTAGACATTAATATATGATATTTTTAAAATAAAAATAAAAATAAAAATACCAATCACCTTTAGGCTGATCCGTTGAGTTGGAAAGCATATCTGAAGTGATTTTGAGTCTATCTCGATAGTTTTGGATCGGTTATCCGATATGATAGAGAATGAATATATGATCGTACTATTTTGGCATTTGAGAGACCACTAGAGAACTTGCATATTTTCTTATTATTATTTCTTATGCATAACTGTTTAATCATGCATAATTGGAGATGTTTGCATTATAATATGTACAGACTTGCAATAAATATAGTTTATTAAAATTAATTATTTATAATTTTTTTGCCTATTGCCTTTTTCCCATCTAGACTTCTATTATGCTTTGACTCCTATGGATATCTTTGTGATCTTACTCTTTTTGTTGTTATATTTTCTCAGATTTAATCTAGCAAGTGGTGGTGATCTCAGATATTTGTTGGAGCTCTTCTTAGGAATTGAACTAGTGCATTCTTATTTTGGACTTGGCATATTTTAATATATTTTCATGCTTTGACTCATAATATGTTTGACTTATTTGATGTGTGTTGATTAAAGATTCTTGGATTTTATGCCAGTAAGAAGTGGGTTACTTGTTGCCAATACGCCCAACAATACTACTTAGAGGGCTTTTAAGAAAAGAGATGCCAAGAGATTGAAAGATAAATAAGAGGCGGCAAACTTAGATCCCGAAATAGAAACAACAACAACAAAAACAAAAACAAATTCATAATATATATAGAGAAAAAATAATAAAAAACTCAAAATAAAGAACATTGTTTATTACAAAAGGATGAAGGAATGCGTGAATGTTGATAGTAAATGATCTCTTTTATCTTAAGCCCGAACTTCTACCGAATTAGTCAATTGCCGGTTTACCCCATGATATATGTTCATTTATCAAGAAGCTTATACATTTTAATACCCTGTTCTTATTTTATAAAAATAATTCGTATATATATTTGAAATAAGTTTTGAACTTTCTTTAAAAGTATTTTATAATTTCACTTAATTTATGCATGTCATTGCTAACGGTTCTATAAACATCCATTAAACAAAATAACTATAACAATGAGGTGACGGAGCCATTCGGAATCCAGTATTTCATCGATCCTTGAGTAAAAATTTTTTACAAGGCTTAAGATAACATGCAAAAACAGACGAAACGACCGCTTCTTCTGCTACAACCCCTTGTACATCGGTGCGACACTTGCATCAGCTGAGGCTTTTTTCTCCATTTTATTCTTTAAAGTTTTGGTAAATCGGGTATCTGATGCTAGCATTCGCGATAGAGACATTTCTACTCTTGACTCCTTCATTACAGCATACCTTGGTTTTATCCTTCCTTCCAAACTGTGGCCGAAATAATTAGGATATTTGAGTAGCTCTTCTGTTGAGTAATTCATTGTCAAAAAGAATTCCCACTTCGGGATCAAATTCTTTGACAAACTACACGTATATATACCTCCAAGTCTTGAAACCATCCACGCAAATTCCTCCTTACTGAATCCCTTTCCCAAGAAAAATTCTGTCGTAGGTTTCAATCTGCCCTCCAGTCTAAGAGCAAAAACCTTTGGCCATCCAACAAGCAGCCTATCAACTTTAACTCCCAAAGACCTGAAGTACTCAGCCTTGGGTCGTAGATTCTTGTCCAAACTACATCCAGTAATTTCTGGGAAACGAGTAAGACACCTACCAACATCATCTGCCGAGAGGCCCATCTCATAGAGAAAGTCCACAATTGCATCAATCTTCTGCCTGCTACGAGAAAGAATAGAGGGAAACCGGCATAAAATTTTTGGCCACTTTCTCTTGTCCAGTCCCAACTTCTCCAAGTACTTCATGGTAGGAACTACGTTTCTTGAAATACTTAAGGAACTTAACCGAGGTGCTCTGCCAAGAATTTTGGAGACATCCGAGATAGATAATCCATAAGAAAGAAGGAACTCAACTAATGGTCTGATTTCTCCATCCAAGCTGAAGTCAGCAAACTCGGGGAATCTGAGTATAATTCTTTTGATTTGTTCGAGGTACGGAAAAAGAGCGTCGCTGATTTCAGTTGGCGTGGGTTCATGTCCTGTTGGTAACGGTGGAGTTGCATTAGCATAAGGCAGCACAAGATAGATAAACATGAAATAGACATTTGAAATAGACAAACTCAAACCTACTGGAAAGCCAGATTCTTTGAGAGTACAAAGTCTCGACACAAGGTGCTCAATGAAAAGGTCAGACTTGTTGATTGTTGTTGTAGCAAGAGCACTGCTAAAACCTTGTTCCCTCAAGAACTTGAGCAATTCAGCCTTAGCTGCTGCTGTTGCGGCTTCTTCTTCTCCTTCTCTTTCTGCTGTCCCAACAGCCAAAGACTCCAGTTTTGACTTGGATAAAGCATTTGTCCAAGATCCATATTTTACTGCGAGAAAAAATGGAAAAAGAACCCCAAAATTAGAAGCAGAAGCTTAATTTTCTCAGCAAATAATCCCTGAAAACCCTGAAATAAAATATAACTTCATTACTCACAGTTTGGGTTTTGTCGGTAAAAGATGAGTTTCCGGGGAACAAAGATTGGAGACCCCGAACCCGAAACAAACAGAGCTTCCACAAGGAGAGATCGGAGCTCCATGCTTCGATTAGCAATCATGGTTTGTGGTGAGTTCAAAGAATAACTTAGAATGAAACCTAGAATGCTATTCCCCGGGTGAAAGTAAAGCTCATCCTCTGCCACCCAACAAACCGACGGCATGGCTATCTGTTCGCTAAAGACACCTGGGCCATTGGGAATGGTCCATTTTACGAGCCTCTATTATCTATATACTCGGGTCTGCTTGGATACTAGAATGAGATTTAGGATTTGAATTTTTTAAAATAAAAGAAGTCAAAAAATTATTATTAAAAGAATTAATTATATATTTTTTATTTAATTAATTTTAATTTAATTTTAATTTTAATTTTAATTTTAATTTTAATTTTAATTTTAATTTTAATTTTAATTTTAATTTTAATTTTAATTTTAATCGTGAAGTAAATCATATTTTCTATTTTCTATCGAACAAACAAAATTTGTTTGTAGAATGTTTAAAAAATAAGAGAAATTAATTGCTTGCAGAAAGCCAAATAACCAAAGTTAGCAACCCAATAAAAATGTATGAGGACCCCAGACTCATTATGGGACTCTCGCTGTGGCGCAATCTTGATTTGTCCTACCCATCGAACTAAAAACAATTGAATTAGTCTAATTTAAAACCAATTTCCCAAATATTCATTACATAAAACCACGTTTTCTTAGAGTTTTCAAAATTATCCTTTTGTCTTTTGCGTGAAAAATAACTATTTTGTTCCTGATATGTTTTTCTTGAGAGAGAACTCAAAACTCTTATTTTGTGTTTATTTGATATTCTCCACTGGGTTGGCAGTCTTGGAATTGTTTTTGGTGAGTTTTGCCATATTTTTCCTTTCAAGCCTGTATCACCGTTTTCATAACTTGTTGGAGGCTTAAAGGGTGTTCTTTGATTTTCCACGGTATGACCAATGGGCCCATTTAATCTCCATGTAATTACCGGCTTCATCCGATTCTTATGTAACCCCATCCAATCCATTTATAAACACCTCTTGGCTGACTGTCTTTCATTAATTTAATCTGAGCCCTTAATCATGCCACTTGGCAATTAAAATTCATATAATTAAAAAAAATAAAAGAAAATATTTCATTGGTTTCCACATGTGCCACCTCACCAGGCTCTCTTTTTTCAACCAGATTGGTGGCGCACTCTTGTACTCCAGTTTACAAACCTCACACACTACCCTTCTCATTCTCTCATTTTCACAAAATTTCTTGTGCACACCATTCTCACACACTTTCCATTTTCACCCTTTTCCAACAACCACCGAACCTATCTTCCCTCCCCCTCTCCTTGTTCTTTCATTTTTTCATCAAATAAACATTATCAAACGGCTCCTTCTACCCTAAAACACTCATCCCAACCATCTTCTTCTCCTCTCGTCTCATTTCCTCTCTCGCCTGAGTGCAAGTAAAGACCACTCCAGTTTGCTCTTTTCACTTCCTGTGAGTATTTCCTGTAAAAGGTGAGAAAAAAAAAAAATAGACAATTAAAAATTTAAGAAAACTGGACCATAGGTTAAATCCACTACTTTGAAAGCAAAATTTGACTAAACTTCTGTGCAATCTAAAGATCGTTGTTTTCCAAGGTTAACGTAAGCCTCTGTGCAATCTAAAGGTCCTTACTTCCTAAAGTTAACACAGTAACACACCTCTCACTTGCATTAGTGGGATGAGTACTTGGAACCAAATGACTACTACAATTGTCCAAAATTTAGCTAATCATAAAGGAAAATAAACAATGTAGGAATATGATAGTATTGTAAGAAAAATCGTGTCTTGGCAAATCAACAAAGCAAGTTATATATAGCCTTGAGTATAGGGAGTTACAAAAAACAAAGAAATAAAAGCTAATAAATGGAATTAAAAGAATTAACGAGTGGTTACAAAAATAAAGAAATAAAAATTCTTAATTAGAATTAATATGACATTTTAGCTTTTATTATATCAGTTTTAATTTTTGAATAATTTGCCTTTATTGTGTACATTATTGTACAATTATTATGTGAATAAAATCATGTCATTCCTACTATCCCCCACAAATTACATGTTAAATAAAAAAATTTTGGGTAAAGAAAAGTTTTATATACTTAAATAACAATATCTTTTGATTGAATTATTGCATAGTGAAGTGAAATAACAACTTAATAAATAAAAATAAGAATCAATATTTTTTGAACTTGTACTGATTATACATTGAATAATCTCCACAATATATATTATACATTTAATATAGATTGGTTTTGTGATACAATACTTATCAATAATTGTCATGCTTATACCTTGGTCTTTTCTATAAGTGCTCTAGAAAATTAATCTATTTATTTTATAATATGCGGCCCACCTATATCCTCATATATCATGTTTTATCAAGTCTAGAATTTAGACCACCCTTCAAATAGGGCTATAAAACATTCAAGAGCTTCGCATAGCTAAAAAATCCATCAAAGTACTTTTAGTTTTGGACCACTAAGGGCTATGGATTAAATTTTAAAATTTTATCCATCAAGTCCATAATTTATAAAGATCACCTAAAGATTTGGGCTATGGAACAAATAAGAGCTTAACGCTCAATCTACGGGTTTAAGTCCCATTTCTCTTGAATAATAAAAAATAATCTTCCTAGTTAAACCCTTAGCAAGAGGATCTGCAAAGTTTCTTTCAATTTTAATATAATCTAGAGAAATTACTCTATTTTTCAATAATTTCTTTACCATACTATGTCTTATACAGATATGTCTCTTCTTACCATTATACACATTATTCTTGGCAATTCAAATGACAGTTTGCGAATCACAATGTAAGAAAATAGGAACTAAAATTTTCCCCCATAATGGAATATCTACTAATAGATTCCTCAACTAATCGGCTTCTTGACATTCCATTTCAAGTACAATAAATTTGGATTCCATGGTGGAACAGGCTATACAAGTCTGTTTAGATGACTTTCACAATAAAACACCTCCACCTTCAGTAAAAGTATAACCACTAGTAGAACTAACTTCATCAATATCAGTTAACCAGTTTACATCACAAAAACCTTCTAAAACCGCAGGAAATTTAGTAAAATATAAACTCAAATTCATAATTTCTTTTAAATATCTTAGAAGTCGATGAAGTGCATTCTAATGTTCTTTACTAGGATTATGAGTATAATGAATTAGCCTACTTACAGCATAAGCAATGTCAGGTCGAGTACAATTCATGAGATACATAACACTTCCTATTATTTTTGCATATTGTTCTTGTGATACACTATCGCCATAATTTTTCTTAAGTGATATACTTGAATCGTAAGGTGTTCTTACATGAATAACATCATAACTACTAAAATTTTTAAATATTTTCTCTATATAATGTGATTGAGATAAAGAAAAACCATTATCTGATTTCTTTAATTTTATTCCTAGAATTACATCAGCCTCTCCTAAATATTTCTTGTCAAATTTAGATGATAAAAACATTTTTGTTTTGTTAACTACATCCATATTTGTTCCAAAGATAAACATGTCATCCACATAAAGACAAATAATAACACATTCAGACCCATATATTTTAGAATAAACACATATATCAGATCCATTCACAATAAAACCATTATTTATTAAAATTTTGTCAAACTTTTCGTACAATTGCTTAGGCGCTTGTTTAAGACCATAAAGAGATTTCTTAAGTTTACATACCTTATTTTCTTGGCCTACAATCACACATCTTTCAAGTTGTTCCATATAGATTTCTTCCTCTAAATTAACATTTAAAAATACTGTTTTTACAAACATTTGATGAACCACAAGATTATTAATAGCTGTGATTCCTATAAGATATCTTATAATTGCTATTTTGATTACTAGAGAATAGATGTCAAAATAATCAATATTTTTACTTTCACTATAGCCTACAACCACTAATCTTGCTTTAAATTTATCAATGGTACCATCAAGTCTTAATTTTTTCTTAAAGATCCACTTACATTTCATAGGTTTACAAATTTTATGCAAGTCGACTAAAGTCTAAATATTATCAGTTTTAATAGAATCAGTCTCACTATTAATCGTTTCTTTCCAAAAACTAGCATCTATAGAGGTAATTGCTTCTTTATAAGTTTTTGGATCTTCTTCTATTAGAAAACCAGATACAAACTTATCACTAACTTTATAAAGATTTTCAGTTAAAAAAATAGTTATAAAATCTGATCTAAAATTTCTTTATATTCTATGTCTTTTACTCTTTTGTTCTATTGCTAAGTCATTGTTATTAGAAGTAATAACAGAAAAAGTAGATGAAATCTCGAAAGCTTTTATATCATTCACTTTTTCAATTTTCATCGGAAAAATATATTCAAAAAATTATATATCTCTATACTCACAAAAAGAATTATCATGCAATGACATAAATCCATATGCAGCACTATTTTGAGAATAACCAAAAAACACACAACCCAAAGTTTTTGGTCCAATATTAATCCTTTTAAATTCTGGTATATCTACTTTAACTAAACACCCCCACACTTTTAAGAATTTTAGGTTAGGTGCAAAGCCTTTCCACATTTCATTTGGAATTTTATCTAATTTTTTATGAGGACCTCTATTAAGAATATGATTAGTAGTTACAAATAGCTTTCCCCCACATATTATTAGATGAACTAGAACTTAATAGCATAACAATCATCATTTCTTTTAAAGTTCAATTCTTACGTTCAGCTATACCATTTTATTGAGGTGTGTAAAGTGTACTAGTTTTATGTATAAGGCCATTTGATTCACAAAAATTCTTTAAAAAAATTTGTATTGTATTCTCCACCTCTATTGGGCCTTATTCTTTTTTTTTTTTCTAATTGATGTTCTACTTCTGATTTATACTTTATGAACATTACTATGGCTTCATCTTTAGATTTTAAAAAATAGACTTTAGTATATATAGAAAAATCATCCACAAAAGTAATATAATATTTTTTACCTCCCTTATTAATCATATTGTTAAACTCAGCTAAATTAGTATGAATTAATTCTAAAATTCTGAATTTCTAGTCATGATAAGTTTAAATGGTTTCTTTATAAATTTTGCTTCTACACATACAAAATATTTAGAAAAATTATCATTTATTGAATTTATTAAAATAATATTTCTAAGTCTTTTAATATAAACAATATTCATATGACCAAGCTTACCATGCTATAAATTTATAGACTCAACCACGTAAACAAAAGAAGAACTTGCATTCAAATTTTGAGAAATAGTGTTCAACATAAATAGTCCATCAGCTAGATACCTTTTTCCCATGAAATTTCTATTTTTCGAAATCACAACCATATTAGCTTCAAAAATGATTTTTAAACCAACTTTTAGAAGTAGCCCCTCAGAAACTAAATTTCTACGCAAAGAAGAAACATGGAGCATATCATTTAAAACTAGAGTTTTTCCAAGGTAAGTTTGAGAAATTTTTTTTCCTTGACCAAGTACCCCAGTAATAGGGAATTGGCCATGTAGACATTCTCACCATCAACCACTTCTTCAAAATTATGAAATAACTTTTTATTTGCACAATAGAGCTTGGATGCGCCAGTGTCCAATACCCAATCAGTTCTATTTTCCACTAAGTTTGCTTCCACGACCATCGCAGCAATGATCTCTTCTGTTTCTGTAAGGTTAACTTGAGGATTAGATTGTTGATTAGGTTGAGCATTTTTCTTTTGGTACATTCCACCAGTGATTCCTCCTTTGTTTGCATTGATGTGCTTTATGACCCGATTTGCCACAAACATAGCAAACAATGTTCTTCTGATAATTTGGTTGTGACCACTCATAAAAGAAATTGGTTTCCTTGGATGCTCTCCTTTTTGAAATCCTTTCCCTTTGTTATTGAACCTATCTTTAGAAGTACCAACAGATTCAACTAGATTAGCTTTAATGAAAATAGTAGAGATAGAGTTTTTCTTATCTTTGAGACGATTGACTTCTTCCGTTCTCATATAACTGATAAGCTCTTGAAGAGACATATCCTTCTTTTTGTGTTTCAAATGATTTCGATAGTCACTCAAGATGGTGGAAACTTTTCTAGTAAAACATTATCTTGTAATGTTTCACACATTTTCATACCTTCATTAAGAATGTCAATCACCATGTTTTCATAGTCATGTACTTGATCCATGATTGGCTTGTCATCCACCATGTTGAATTGTAGCCATTTACCCACGACATATTTACTTTTACTAGCATCATAAGCACCATATCTATTTTTTATTATATCTCATATATCTTTGACATATCTTTGAGTTATCAATAAATCAAAAAGAGAATTATTCATATGATTGAGTAGATGACCTCTTACAATTTTGTTGTTTTTCTCGATCTTGGCTCTTGCTTCATCATTAGAAGATCTTTCTTGATTGAATGATATTGCAATAAACAATACATGATCAAATTCTAATTGCTCAAAGAAGGTGAGCAATTTTTGAGACCATCTTTTATAATTGGATCCATCAAGTGGCTCCAATTTGGAGAGATCAAGTATGGTTTTGGACATATTAATAGACATAGTTTCTCTTTGAAGGATATTTTGCTTTCAAATTGTAAAAAATAAGGAAAGAAAATATGCAAAATATAGAATAAGAATTTAGAAAAACTGTGCCGTGGGTTAAATCCTCTATCATAAAAATAAAATTTGACTAAACCTTGGTGCAATCTAAAGATCGTTGCTTCCCGAGGTTAACACAGTAGCATATCTCTCACTTGCACTAGTGGGAAGTGCACTTGGAACCAACTGACTACTACAATTACCCAAAATTTGGCTAAGCTCAAAGGAGAATAAACAACGTAAGAATAGGAGAGTAGCGTAAGAAAAATTATGTCTTGGCAAATCAACAAAACAAGTTATATATAGCCTTGAGTATGGAGGGTTACAAAAACAAAGAAATAAAATCTGATAAATAGAATTAAAAGAATTAGTAAGTGGTTACAAAAAATAAAGAAATAAAAGCTGTTAATTAGAATTAATATGACATTTCAGCTTTTATTATATTAGTTTTAATTTTGGAATAATTTGCCTTTAATGTGTACACTATTGTATAATTATTGTGTAAATAAAATTATGTCATTTCCTATATTTTTCTTTGCTCGTACTTTAGGTTACTCAATGTTATTGGTCTTATGTTGTTTGTGATGTTTTGAGGTTGAAATTTTATGTCTGAGTGGATGAGGAATGGCGTGAGCTAGGGTGTTCTCCCATTATATTTGTTTCTGGTGGTATCTGTAATGCGAAAGGTCCGGTCTTTGGTTGAGTTTTAGTGTTGGAATCAATAAAGAATAGGTCTTGGGGGAGAAGGAGTTTGTCCTAATTAATCCACTAAATATTGTCCTAATTAACCTTATTACATTAGGACATAATATTGTCCTATTTAATCTATTTTTTCAATTTCTAACTAAATTTTAATTTAATCAGCGTAATTAAGTCGAATTAAAATTTAGAAATATAATCAAACTCTAATTCTATCTATTCAACACTAACTTTAAATTAAATGATTAAAATCTTAATTCCTATTAAATGATTATAAACATTTTTTTCATTTCATCCTAACAACTCACATCCACCAAATTCCATGAAATTTTCAACCTTACCTCACATATTAAACATCCAATGAAATCATATAAGATGAATTTTGAAAATCAAATGCACATAAAATTCGTAAATCAAGAAAACAAAAGGACGGATTCTCACATATATTCACTTAGGAAAAATAATAGGATAAAAAAATTAGATTAAATATAATAGAATATTTTTATGGGACATAAATAAGAGTAAGTAGTATATTTAGAAAGTCACCTTAAATATGAACCATGCTTATTTCATAATATGTCTTGTATGTTTTATGTTTTTTATATTTATGCAAATCGAGAAAGTTAGCTCGCTCACTTGACTAATATCATGAAAAACTAAGATAATAAATAAACTTAGGGAATGAATCAGTATGTGATCCTTGTATGGTTTACAATTCTAACACTTGGTATATATGTACACTAAACATAATATAAAGGGGTAAATGAAGTTAGAGAAAAGAGGAAACGATTTCCAAAACTAAACATGTTAAATAATCGAGAGTTCTTCGTGCTGAGGTAGGGTACTTGTATAGTATTGCAATCAGAGACCATATGGGGACTACGCCTAGATACGACTATAGTACCCTTGTGCTAAGAGCTCTTCAAACTCAGGAGATTTTTTCTGTCAAAGACACAATGACGGACAAGAGGAAGGGTGCTCGTTCTGCTTCAGCTCCATCACACTTTCGTCATAACAGATAGTTCAGTACTCAGAGCCGAGTTCAGTCAGTGTAGAGTTCACGTCAGTCTTTGGGGCTAGCTTCTCTGGAAGACAACAGTTTGGGAGAGGTAGGCAGGACATAACATGTTTCTTGTCGTGGTCGTCCGGGCCATATTGTTTCGTACTGCAGATAGCCAGTGTTGATACTCTTTAATTTTTTAAAAAAAGAGTAAACAAACGGAGCCAACTCAATCCTCAATTGCACATAAATCGAGACAATCACTCATACATACTAAAATTGCAAAATAGATTCTAGCTTGACACTATGTCTAAAAAATCAGATTTTAGCAAGTCATAATTAAGATTAGTGACATAAGCTAATGAGACTTAGATCAATCTAATGTCCTCCGAACTAGTAACAAATCGACCCATATATGTCGTATAGTCGGTTTAGAGGGTATTTTATAATATCATATAATACCTCATAATTATTTGATATATCTTTTATATGAATATAAATGATAATAAATTGGAATTATATGTATTGTGTTAACAATTATATGGTTAATATGGTCATAAGGGCCTTACTATATGGTGATGATGATTTCTGTGCGCATGTTGATGAGTGTGATAAATTAATATCTAACATGATATTTATTATTGGTAGAATTGGTCTGAAAGTGAGGATGAGAGAATCTACCAGTGTAAGTTTGGGATCGAGCTTGTGGAGTGACCACCACCACTAATATACTATTTGAATCCTATTATGCATAAAAACAACGAATAAATGTTACATGTGATAAATCGTAAAAGCTTTATTGTTGTTGATTGAGTAAATGAGATTCTATGTATCTGTGCACTGTGATATTTTTTGTTCTTTTATTACTTCTATTGTGAAATGTCTGATTTGATCATGAAAGAATTTTGAAGAGTTAAAAACAGTCACAATAGTTACTCACTCACCTTAAATTATGCAAACAAAATTAAGGATCCACTCAGCTGGCTTGCCATACAAGGTTTACTCAGAGTATCTGAAGTGAGGGCTAGAGAGTGAAGATACTACGAGAAGAGCTACGAACATCCTACTGCTCTAGGTATATAAATAATATAGGGCCTTATCCTGTATAGGTGGCTTGCTTCATGTGCATATTGTGTGTATGAGGACCCGATCCCGAAATCCGAACCGTCACCACCATGTATTCTCTATTAGCCTAACTAGTGAACCAATTGAAACCACAGAAGGCTTATCTTATAAATGTGAGACCCAGCCTGCGTACGGGGTCAAGTTACTCAATGCCACATCGAAAAGGAGTGGAGGATGTTTTGGGCTTATATCTGCTATGCGATGGTATTATTTGTAAAAAGATGCATCTTTTGGATAATGTGGTTAGAAGCCCAACTCAGCATTGCAGTTATGATCCATCACGTACACATACATGTCTTGGCCCGCTGAGCCGGGGGTTGTGTCTTGATAAATGGTAGCGGAGAGGAGCCGATCTCACTCTCTCTTTCGGGTGGGCTTGGGTCGTGTTATGTGTTGAGTTCACATTTGGGGTCATGAGTTTGGGCCCAAGTCAGTTATGTTTGGGCTCCCCTTGTGAAGACAAGAGGTCTATAAGGAGGGAAGATTATGAGACCCAGTCTGCGTAGGGAGTCAAGTTACCCAATCCTATATCGGAAAGGAGTGGGGGAGGTCTTGGGCTTATATGTGCTGTGTGATGGTATCATTTGTAACAAAATGGATCTTTTGGGCCATGTGATTAGAAGCCCAACTCAGCAACGCATACATACACGTCCGTGCTCGCTAAGCCGCTGGCCGGGTCGTGACAATAAAACTCTCAAAATACCTTTTCCAAAAAATACAGATAATTTAAAACCTTTTCTTTAAATAGGAGCATGATATTACTTCTTTAAAATTGACTCGGCAGTATCATAATCACACGGAGTAAATAACACAGTAGACTCACACAAAAAAATTACAGCGGAAGACATTATGAATAAAGGCCAAAAGTGCAAAACTCAATTACTATACAGAATCAAGGCCTAACAACCATATACATGTCGCAATATACATGGAATGGCCACACTGTCCAACTATACTCAGCAATCTCATAAATAATCAATAGACCCACTGGCCATACAAAATATATAATATATCAAGTTTATAACCACACATATATTGATCACACAAACCAAAACAAGGAGTATAAGAATATTAGATGAGTATGCATTAAATCCAAAATAAACTAGAACATGCCAAGTAATCAAAACTTGAGTGCAATAGTCTACCTCCTAAAGGGCTCCAAATAGCAACTAGAGGGATCAAAGCAACACTCTAGGATAATCCTGAAAAAAAGAACAACAACAGGGAGTGAGATCACAAAGACCTCCATAGGAATCGAAACATCATATACAATCGAGGAGGAAAGGAGGCAAACAGTAAAACAAGTATAAACATACCTTTATTGATAAACACAGTTTGATGCAACCTGTGAATTATATAGTGCAAAGCAACCTCATATATGCAAATGCATGTCATTATGCAAAGTAACAGTATTTCATACAACCTAATAGATGAATAAATCACAAATCCCATGAACATGCCATCACATACTCATACAGGAAAATAGGCCCAAAACCTGTTGTGGTGGGCATAAAAAGAAGCTAAGGGAAAACTTCCCCATGTATAGAAGATTCCCAAGCCTGTTGGTGGGTTTTCATGTATTTACATTTAAAATATTATATAATTCTCATATTCACAACCCCATCCACCAACATTGTCCGAATCGAGTGAAGAGAAAATCACATAAAACTATACATCACACTCGATCATAATTATCATATATGATACATCGCATAATTATATTCGCACATTATAATATTGAGCTCATAATCACATACCATCCACCTACTCTAAGTAAGTGACTAGCTCCACTCGAGCCCTCGTACATTGCTTAGCAAAAATACCATTCATACCACTCCTAGGTAAGCATCTGTCCCCTTTGTTGGGATCCCATATGCTTATCTTGAATTGGCAAAGTGCAAAGAAGCATCAATTCCATAGAAATATATAGCATATATACTCATAGGTACATTTATCATCTCAAAGTGCACATCAAATCACAAAAAAGTTTATGTAAAGGGAAAATAGTAGGCTCATAGGCATGATAATATACTCATTACTCTTGTCATCATTGCACACCAGCAAATCTACATATGTGATCATGCACACTACTTTGTTCCCAATGAATTTACAAAAACAGACTCACATAAAAGATAGAGAATCAACTCACACTCAGAAGTCACAACAATCTCATTGATATCAACAAGCAAATTAAATCATGAGAATCCAGCAACAAAATATCAAAGATCGAACATACACATTGTCCATACTCACCTCTCCAAAATTCCAACTTAACCTCTAAGGGAAAGGTAGATCCGAAGGTACAATTTAAGAAATTTAAACAATAGGAGTTGGTTAACAAGGATTAATAAATTCAGAAGTCAACAATCTCTCATACAAGGATCAATTTCTATCATTCCCCTCTTTCTCTCAACCTTAGGCCTCTAAGTGATCAAGGCATGGGGAACACTCAAGATACTCATCTAAGGTTTGGAAAGGTGTAGGTAGACATTTGGTTAATGTTAGGTTGGTCGCGGTTGTCAAAACTGGGTGTGGGTGTGTTGGGACCATGGGTGTATGAATTGGTTGTGGGTTGATTAGGGCCAAACCAAAACATACTTTCACATTTTAATTAAAGAAAGCAAAAATATTTCCTTTTATGAGTATGAAGAATAGACTCCCACCTCGGGAAGTGTAGAACACAATTGCAACAACCACGACCTCAATAAGCTCTAGGAATACCGCCTAGAACACATGCGATCACACAAGGTCAACACAACAAACCTCATGGAAAAACCAAGTACCAAACCAAAAGAACATGAAACTAGACTCAAGACCACTCCAAAACTACTCTAAGCTCTCAAATAATAACAATCCAATACAAATCAACCATAAAAAATCAACCCTTACACAACTCTAAAAGAAAAGCAAACAACCTTTCTCTAAAAACACCTATGATTCCTTCAGAATTGATTATATACTGAAAAAAGACAAAAACCACTTCTAATCAACTCAAAAACATCAACACAATACCTCTCAAGCAATGAAATCACACATATATCAAAATCCAACAAATTCAAACTTGCACCTAAGCCATCGATCCTCCAAAAATCACTTAAACGATGTAATCGACGCACAAAATCCCATAAACAACTTTAGGAAGCGTCAAATCTATCAAAATAAACTAAAAAATTCAAAGAAAGGCACCAAATCGGGCTTACCAAGCACAAGTGTGAAAATGCCCTAAAATCTGAAAATCGCTCAATTTGCCACACCAATCCGGTTTCTACTAGTGGAAATCCATAGGAAAAGCAAGAGGAAGTATTTAGGAACAAAGCCCAATGGTTAATTTAGGTTAGAAATCAATTTTGAAGAGTGGAGGTTCATTTGGGTGTATGTGCTCGTAAGGGGAGAAGAGCAGGCTTAGGGACTTAGAAATTTTTCTAAGTCCTCAAGTGTTTGGGTTGGGTATTTATACTCTAGGGCTCAAAAGAACCCGGAAATTCCGAAACAAATTTTTAAAAGTCTAACACACACCAAATGGACTAAATTGATATTTCAATAACTTAAATGTCAATTTTGGGTTTTACAAGCACTAAATGGGCCTCATAAAATAAAAATGGATTAAAGGTAGAAAGTTTGGGTACGGAGGCCCTAGACCTCCCCCAATAGGCTCAATACACATAATAGTCTTCAAAGACATAATATGGACTTCTATTCGACTTAAATCCACAAATTCACACAAGATAACATTAAATCACACATGTGTACTAAAACCAACAAATAACATAGCGCATGACTCAATCAATACACAACCAATTGCACAACATACAAGACACGATAACTAGGTTCTATGACTGTGTCCACGTACCTCAGTCAACTAGTCCACTGTCTAGTCAAAGAGTCATAACTGAGTGGTCCACTGGTTAAAGGTCATGGTCAAACAGTCAAACTACTTAACCTGTACCAATCTCAATAATCTGACTATACATATTGGTAGACTAGACATTTTGAAGGACAGGGTCTCACAGTGTTGTGTTGTGAACTAAAAATTTTGAGGCCTCTAGGATCATGGGTTGTGAAATAAATAAAAATAATGTTTTTTTATAACTTGCATCTCGTATTAACTCCGCATATGATTTTGATGCAAAAAGTAAATACTGCCATGAAGTTTTATATATGTAAATGTTTTTATTACATTTGACAATGGAACTATTAGAAATAGATTGCTAACTTACAACTTTGTATATTATTTACATCTATCATTAAGGGGACACTAATGGCGGGTATGAATGATATACGGCTGGGGGAGGGACGTTACATCACCATGGACTATAGGGCATGACACTATCAACTTACAACCATTGACACGATGTGTGAGGACCTGCTCCCAGTAAGTGGGACCCTCACCACTGCGAAGCCTTGATCGATACAGCATGTCGATCAATCGAGATGTCGCAAGGCTCACGTTAACTTTTCGAAACTAATAACCCAAAAATACATACCAATTTGAATTTTTATTTAAAAATGAACATAGCACGTTACATAATACACCCGACATAAATAATCAGCGGAGTATGAAAACATATATAGCGGAAGTCTTAAACCACATAAAACAGGCCACGCAGTCCCAAACATGCAACACAATAAGTCTATACACACAAGCCCATACGGATCTATAAAAGCTGGCCAAGGCACACATCTCATAACATAAATGGGAATTCGATTCATACATGCATATCCAAAATCAATATCTGAACACCAAACCCACAACGGGTCTAAAACAACATCATAGTCCATATTAAGTCATGCATAACACAAGAGCATGAATATGGTATAGTTCAGCCCAAAGACCAACATCGGGAACTCAACCTTAAGACGAATGACTACAAGCACACTAACTAACCCTGAAAAGATCAACAAGAGGGGGTGAGATCGAAATGCCTTAGTGAGAGTTACAACGTCATAAGTATATCTGGTGGAATAGAGGCATACGGAAAACATAATTATAAAACAATTGATTTAAACATAATGATAGTCCATGTATTCTAATCATGCACTCAAGGAATTTTATAAACAATGAAGCATAATGCATGAATTATAAAACACAAAGAAAAGAGTACATCCAATAGGTTTTATAATTCCACAGAACTCAACAATGTCACACGAGCTACTATGTCCCAAAAAACCTATCGGACAGACCATAAACCACCCTTGAGTCACCCTTGCTAAAAGGTAATTGAGAGCCCACTAATTGAGAGTCACCCTTGATTTGGTTATGACTTTGAGGATTGATCTTTGATTTGTATTGTGATTTGATTGAGGATCCTTTGTTATGATTTGTGTATGCAAGTACTATGTGTATATGTGCCCTGTTTGTGCTTTGTTTGAAGGATCCTTGTGTCGCTAGCCATGCGAGGTAAGTATTGTTGCTCCTACGGAGAGGAGAGATGCTTACCAAACCAGGAGGTTTATGGGTGGTTATTCCCAGCAAGAGCTCGCTGGATGCCTTGTAGGCCGGTTCAAGTCCCAACGTCAGGAAGCCTTACAGGCCAGTTCGAGTCTGGATGTCAAGATGTCCTATAGGCCAATTCGAGTCTGGACGTTAGGTTGCCCTGTTTGAGAGTAACAGGATGACTTGTATGTGTTACTGTAAAAGTGCTCATAGGCCAGTTCAAGTCTGGATGTCGGAGATAACTAAAAGGCTTGCTGCAATATTGATTGTCTAACCATTTACCCTTTTTGTAGAAAAGCCTTGGACAACAAAGGTGGAAGGGGATGGCCTTTTTTTTTCTTACTGCTGAGAGTAACCTGATGAGTTTTCATGCCTGTGTACTTCTGATTTTCAGAAGTGTTTGTAGTCCACCCTCAGTCTTAGTTTCGGCCCTAACCCTTTTGGTTGATTCTTGATTTGCGTGATACCCTTAGATGAGTAGGGATGCTGATGTTGTTTGGGAGATGTTTGATTAGGAATCCTTAGGACTTATGATGTTGTGACCCTAATCAGATTCTTGTAATCTCATCCCTTCTTTTCTCCGCCTTTGTAGGCTTAGGTGTGTACTTTGTTGCTAGTACCAAAGGTGTGAGATCAAGACTACACGATTGGACAAATTTTCACCCCTTTTCTATTGAATGAGCATGCCATGTCTTTGAACTTGTGTGGATTTGCATTTTGGCTTTCCAATCCCTCTTTCTCTTTTTGTTGCTTACGAAATATGCATGATACTATTGGTTGATGTTTTGAGATTCCTATGGAACTTGTGTATTATGTTTCCACTTGTTTTGAGTATTAATATAAGTCATCTGCTGATGTTTTCTTTCACTTCATATAATTCAGCAATTCATTAATGTATGAATGTGCTCCAACCTTTAAATAACATATAAATCAACCAATAAAATTGAAAATTAGGTGACTTGAGCCTTATGGGATTCAAATAGGACCTTGTGAGGGCTTATTTGGGTTTCATGGCGGTAAGGGTCCTAATAGGTTGGGTTTGGGTCCTTACAGGTTTGGTAGTGGAGTATGGTTTTGTAGATTGTGTGATTTGCATGATATTGTGTTCTCAATTTTAGAAGCATGCTCATATGTCTATATGTAATTTGATTGATTATGACTTATAAATACGAAAGCATGATTATTAGATTTGCTTGTTTTTGTATGTTGATTGCATGTTGATATGTATGATTTGGTGAGTGTTGTGTGCTTTATGTGTATGCCGAAATATATGTGTTTGTTTGCTGTGTTTTGTGTGCATGTTTGTGTTTTATTTCCAGCATATGCAAATCATCCGGTGTATGGCTCTCCACCAAGGTACCATCTCATTTCTTGTTTTGTGTTTGATATTGGAAAGTTATATCATGTATGTTTGATTACTATGGCATGGTCCACTAGGAAGCAGAGTAGTGCAGCGAAAGCATGGTAAGTCTGTAACCTATAATTCTTATGCAGAAATTTTGAGGACGAAATTTTTATAAGGAGCGGAGGATGTGAGACCCCAACCCTTCCTAGTTTAGATGTCCAGGAAGTCCAGTAGCCGATGCAGTTGCCTATTTTTCCCTGAAGAAATGGATGTGTGATGGTCTAAAATGGTTGCTGCAAGATATTTTCTATTTTAATTCTGGTATTTTTATATTAATTATCCTTAGTTTTATCCTTTATTATCTAAGGTATTAGATAATTCTTCCTTTTAAATAGAATATATCTTTAAATAGATTTATCCTTTTAAATAAAATTATCCATCTAATAGAATTATCTTTTAATTATCTTTTTAAGCTTAAAAGTAGTGATTTATCTCTTAACTAAACCTCCTTAGACACCTATATAAGAGTGACCAGTCTATCCCATCTAAACATACCAAAATCCACATAGAAATTTCGTAATTTATCCCTTTCTTCTCAATTTTCAATTTTTGCCTAAACCCTAACCAAAACTCCTTGATCTATCTTAGCATAACTCTCTCATCTTTTATCGAATTCTTACGAATAATAGCTTGTTGTAAATCTCTCTTCATACACTTTCCACCCATCTTGGGTTTTTCATCTAGAAGTTAGTTTTTCTTTATTAAAATTTAAATCGTATTTCGACAGAATTGCCAAAATCTTCTTGAACTTCAAAATAGCATAACTCTCTCATCCTTTGTCAAATTCATGCGAATAATAGCTTGTTGGAAAGCTCTCTTCATCCTATTTCTAACCATTTTGGGTTTTTTCATCTGTAGGCTAGTTTTTCTTTATTAAAAGTTAAATCGTATTTCGGCAAAATTGCCAAAATCTGCTTGAACTTCAAAATAGCATAACTCACTCATCCTTTGTTGGATTTTTGTGAATAATAGCTTGTTGGAAAGCTCTTTCCGTTCTCTATCCAGAAATTTTGTGGTTTTCTTATTGAGGTTAATTTTTCTTTTCCGTAATTTAGGTCGAAATTCAGCGGGATTAGTTTTCAAAGTTGTATGATTCTGCCTTCAATTGAATTTTTTTTATTGTTTCTCTTGTTCGTATGATTGTTGAGCATCCATTCATGATTTTAAAATCATAAATTCATCCTTTGAATCTTCCCTATTCAGAAAATCAACATGCCCTACCTTTTCTCTATTGATTAACCTATTGGATTTTGACCTTGTTTCTTTTGATTGTACACTTTATAAACACCTATTCCTTTCTAAACTTCATGAAATCACAACCCTTAACCTCTCTAATGTTGAAATCGCAAGTTTCCCTATAAACGTTAAGGTGTTGCTGAAATTTGTATAATGAATTAGGGTGAAATATCAAGTAGATTCTTACTGAGTTATTGGCCATCACATCAAGCATTCAGGGGAAAGATATTGCTGTATCTGGATCGATGGATTTGGGTAAGTTAATTGGTAAAGATTCCCAGTGATTTTGATTTTTTATTAAGTAGTCTTATGGCTTAGTATTGTATGGTCTTTGCCTTGTAGTTGTTTAGGAGATTCTGATCTTATTGGAAAAGCAAAGGATTGCATCTGATTCAGACAAGTGAGAGGTGTGATCTATGCCTGTAATTACCCCAATTCCTACTTATTAAAATTTGTTCTGATTAAGGTCATAACCACCGTGAAATCCAAACAAGCCCAAAGACACCTAGAACCTATCTTAATCCCACCAGGCTTACCCATTAAATTTTTAATAACAAATGGAGCATGATATTGAACAATCATTCTGGTATCATACGGAGTGAATAAAACATCAGCGGAAGTCTTTAAATTTAATTATTGGAGTCAAAACACACGAGTCCCATAGAGATCCGAATAACCAGCAAGAAATCCTCCAACATGTTCCAAAACATAACAAGCAAAATAGGGATCTTGAAAACCCAAAAAAGTAGTCCAATCTATGATCATATTGTATGCGCAAGCAACAAAGGAAAATAGAAAAATAGGGTATCCTTAATCATGTCAACACACAATCAACACGTTCAATACCCACAACACATGCAAACTAGGCACTCATATCCTATCTTAAGGGATTCGGTATAGCCTAAAGGATCACATCTTGGTCCTCAATTCAAACTACAACATATGCGTATACAATATTCCATGTAAAGGCACCGAAATTAGCAAGCAAACAACAAGGATCTCTGGAGAAACTGATGAGGCTTAGATCCTACCTCTCTTGTCTCTGAACAAGAAGTTATTCCCTTGTCTTTATTCAATAGTTCTGCACTACCTATAGCATCACAAGGCAAAGCCAAAACCAAACTAACTATCTATATCCAATATCCAATTAAATACCCTATTTCCTTACCAATCCCACTCACTAAACCTATCAGAAACCATTGATTAGATGCCACAAGTACCTCCTCCTTGGATGTGTGATGTGATAGCCAAGAACTTAACAAGAATCAACCTGAATTACCATCCCTAATTATCATATAATTTTCGACACTAAGAATAAGGAAATAGGGAAAGTTTTGATTTCATGTTAACAAGTTGTAGGAGTTCCGATCTCATGTTAACAAGGAAGGATTGAGGGTTAATAAGATGTATAATCAAAAGAAACAAGATCAGAATCCAATAGGTTAATCAATTGATCAAGATAGGCATAATAGGGTAGTAAGGCAAAGGTAGGGCATACTGATTTCATGTGTAGAAAAGATTAAAAGGATGAATTCATGATTGTTCACTATGAATGGATATTAAACAATCATACGAATAAAGGTAACAACATCAGAGATCAATCAAAGGCAGAATTATAAAAATCTGAAAACCTAATTCTGCCGAATTTCAATTTAACTTTAGAGAAAGAAATACTAATCTTCTGAAAAAACCCAAGAATTTTTGAAAAAAGGATGAAGAGAGCTTTCCAAAAAACTATTATTTGCAGGAATCCGACAAACGATGAGAGAGTTATGCTTGTTTGAAGTTTAAGAAGATTTTGGTAATTCCACCGAATTTTTATTTAACTCAAGAGAAAGAAATAATAATTTTCAGATTAAAAAAAAATCTATGGTTGGAAAGAGGATGAAAAGAGATTTCTATCAACCTATTATTTGTAGGAATCTGACAAACGATGAGAGAGTTATGCTTGTTTGAAGTTTAAGAAGATTTTGGCAGAAATTGGGAGATGTAGGGTTTTTAGGTCCTACAAATTTTGTGTGTTTTCTGTATAATATTTTTGTGTGGCTGAATTCCTATTTATATAAGATGGTTATGAGATTATAATCCCTATCTTCAAGGCTTAATTAAAGTAATATAATTATCAAAATTAAATTCTGTAATTATCCCCCCTTAAACTTAAGATTTTTATTTCCTAAGGTAATTATCAACCAATAAAGAATCAATTTAAAGGGAATTAATACCAAAAATAATTATTAGACATCCCTTAACAATTTCGGCCATCGCACATCTTTTCCTTCAGGGAAGAAATGGTCTTTTTCACCTGCAATGGCTTATGGACTTCTAGGACTCAAAATTCAGGGTCTCACATCCTCCCCTCCTTATAAGAATTTTTTATCCTCGAAATTTTTGGCACAAGTACCTAAGCAATCCGATAAAGAAATTTCGTACGCATAGATTCCTCTATCTCCCAAGACTATTCCTCAATTTGGCCATTACGCCAAACAACTCGCACCATAGGCACGCTTCGACTACGAAGCTGTCGAACTGACCAATCTAGTATGGCAACTGGCTGTACGAGATAGGATAGGTCTTCAGCAATTACAAGTGGCGGTTCTCCGGGAACATGAGCAGGGTCTTGCACATACGTTCTCAACATAGATACGTGGAACACATTGTGAATTCTTTCCATATTTGGAGGTAGGGCAAGTCGGTATGCAACAGGGCCGATCCTCTCAATAATGTCATACGGATCAATGTAACGAGGTACTAGCTTACCTCGCTGCTGAAAACGAAGGACTCCTTTCCATGGGGTGACCTTCAGAAACATTTTGTCACCTACCGTAAATTCTAACTCCCTTCATCGATTATCGGCGTAGTTTTTCTGTCGATTCTGGGCTGTTTTTAGCTATTGTTGAATCAAGTTTAACTGTTTTGTTGCTTGATCAATCGATTCTGGATTGTTTAGGCATCTTTTGCCTACTTCATTCCAGCAAATAGGAGTCCTGCAACGTCTCCCATATAATGCTTCATAAGGTGCCATACCGATGCTTACATGAAAACTATTGTTGTAAGCAAATTCTACCAACGGCAGGCATCGATCCTAACCAGTTTGCTGATCCAACACACTCGCTCATAACATGTCTTCGAGTGTTTGAATCGTCCTTTCTGTTTGGCCATCGTTTTGGGGTTGAAATACCGTACTGAAATTCAATCTCGAACCCAGTGCATTCTGGAATTTCTCCCAAAATCGTGAGGTGAAACGAGGGTCACGATCTGAAATGATGGAAACTGGCACTCCATGCAATCGAACAAGCTCATCCAAGTAACGAACAACCAATTTCTCAAGTGTATCCCTCACACGTATAGGGGGCAAGTGTGCAGATTTCGTCAATTGATCCACAATCACCCAAATGGCATCGTATCCTTGCTGCAATCTAGGCAAATCAGTCACAAAATCCATTGTGACATGCTCCCACTTTCATTCTGGAATCGGAAGTGACTGAAGTAGTCCAGCGGGTCATTGATGTTCGATCTTTACTTGTTGACATACGAGGCATCGGGCAATGAACTCAGCAATGTGGCATTTCATGTTTGGTCACCAATACTGCTACTTTAAATCTCAGTACATCTTAGTGCTTCCGGGATGGATAGCGAACTTCGAACTATATGCCTCCGATAGAATAAGGTTACGAATATCAATATCTTGTGGAACACATACCTGGTTTCTGAAGACAAGAACTTTATCATCTAGTATTTGGAAATCACGAACTATGGCATCAACACCATCATAAAGTTTCTTCCGAATTTCAATTAGTTTCGGATCCTCTAATTGCTGATTCTGGATTTCCTTAATCAAGGTAGGTGTGACTTCGATTCGTGCCAACAGTGAACCAGAATAATTAGTGTCAAGATGCACACGATTAGTCCTCAAATCCAGCAACATAGGCATGTAATGGGTGCGCATGTAAGCCAAAACCGATGGGGAAAGAGGATGAAACTTTCGGCTCAAGGCATCAGTAACAATATTTTCCTTTCCAGGATGATATTCGATGATCAAATAGTAGTCTTTGATCAGCTCTACCCATCTTCGTTGTCTCATATTCAATTCTTTTTGCGTGAGTAGGTACTTCAAGCATTTGTGATCAGTGAAGATTCAGCATGTCTCGCCGTATAAGTAATGTCGCCATATTTTCAATGAAAACACCACGGCTGCAAGCTCCAAATCATATGTAGGATAGTTGTTTTCATGCGGTCGTAACGATTGGGAAGCATATGCAACGACTTTCTTGTCTTGCATTAATACGCTTCCAAATCCGAATATCGATGCATCGCTGTAAACCACATACTCCTTTCCGCAAATAGGTAAAGTAAGGATAGATGCGGAAACTAACCGATTTTTCAGTTCTTTGAAGCTTCGCTGGTATTTCTCGTTCCACACGAATGGCTCACCCTTGAGCGTTAGTTTTGTCAATGGTCCGACAAGCAATGAAAAAATTTCCACAAAACGACGGTAGTATCCTGCTAAGCCAAGGACACTATGAACTTCGAACACAGTTTGCGAGGGTTCCCAGGCAATTACAGCTTCAATTTTTTTTGGATTAACTAACACACCTTGGACGGAAACAACATGGCCAAGGAAACTGACTTCGCGTAACCAGAATTCGCATTTGGAGTACTTTGCGAACAACCGCCAATTCTTTAAAACATTAAGCACAATCCGCAAGTGCTTAGCATGCTCTTCTTCCGATTTTGAATAAATCAGAATGTCGTCGATGAAGACTATCAAAAATTTATCCAGAAAACTTATGGAACACTCGATTCATCAAGTCCATGAACACAGCTGGTGCATTGGTCAAACCGAATGGTATAACCAGAAATTCGTAGTGGCCATATCCCGATCTGAACGCGGTCTTTGGAATATCAACATTACGAACTCGCAATTGATGGTATCCAGATCTGAGATCGAACTTGGAGAATATAGCTGCACCCTGGAGTTGGTCGAAAAAATCGTTAATGCGTGGCAAAGGGTACTTGTTCTTCACAGTCACACGATTCAGCTGCCGATAGTCGATGCATAATCGCAATGAACCATCTTTCTTCTTCACGAACAAGACAGGTGCTCCCCAAGGTGACACACTAGGTCGGATGAAACCACAATCCAGAAAATCTTCCAATTTCATTTTTAGTTCCTTTATTTCCGTAGGAGCCATATGGTACGGAGGAATGGAAATCGGATTCGTGCCAAGCACTAACTCAATGCCAAATTCCACTTCCTTTACTGGTGGTAGACCGGCTATGTCTTCTGGAAATACTTTTGGAAATTCACGAACCACTGGGATAGAATCCAAACCCGAGGATTCTTTGGAAATATCATGTACGTGCGTGAGATACACAGTACATCCTTTGTTGATTAGTCGGTTTACATCAAGCCAGGATATCATGCAAGTTGGAACAACTCGCCTATCACCTTCAAAACAGTACTCGACACCATCAGGAAAAGTGAACCACACACGTTTGGTGAAACACTCCATACGAGATTGATATTTAGCCAAACAGTCCATGCCTAAAATCACATCCAGGTCTCGGATGTCCAATGGAATTAGATCCACTTCAAGTACATTCGAACCCATACGTACAGCACAGTCGATGTAAACTAGATCACAAATCAGTTGCTCTCCCAAAGGAGTTAAAACTGCAATAGGAGGAGTCAAAGGAGAAAGAGGTCGATCCTTGCTAACTGCTATCCTTGGACTTACAAATGATCTATTTGCTCCGGGATCTAATAATACTTTAGCATTTTGAGAAAATACTGAAATAGTACCTGTCACCACATCAGGACTAGCCTCAGCATCAGTCAGGGTGAATAGCCTTGTTGGTCTTGGTTACACCTCACCTGTGGATCCATTGGTTGGTCCTCCTAGTGCGTATGTTGGCGGTTTGGTGGGGTTAGCATACCCACCTCGGCTCTCACTAGATGTGCTTGTGATACGTCTTGGCTTCTAGCATTCCCGCTGAATGTGCCCTATTTCGTCACAATTGTAACATCGATGTTGCTGAGTATTCCACGTAGTTCCACTGGAATTCGAACAAGAAAAGTTCTTCTTGTTGTTACTTCCATTGCCATTAATATCGGAGGATAGGACCTGAAAGGATAAAGTCTCGTGTGCCGATTAAATTTTGAGTCTCGCCGAAAGGATCCACCACTAGTAGTTGCATATGGCTTTTTGGTTAGCACGATCTTTCGGCTTCAGTTGCGGCAACAATTAGTTCTTGCAAATTCTATACCGATGTCGTACCAACAATGGTTTTGAGTTCGGTACACAGCCCATCCTGAAATTGCCTCGCAAGCTGGTACGGTGAGCGATCCTCTTCAGGTGAAAATTGGGACAATTCCCTAAGCCTTTTCATATTCCAGCACCGAACGGGTAAGCTTGTAGAAAGCTTGTCGCTGCTCGTTTTATGGAATCTCGAATAAAACTTTTCGTCAAATTCATATCGAAATTCTTCCCATATAGGCAGACGATCGCCAAATCGCAAGCTCATAGCTGTCCAGCATGCGAGGACTTCTCCCTCCAATAGGAAAGTGGCGATGGCTACCTTGTCATCATCAGAGATACGTAAAAACAAAGATACTCAGCACAAGGTATCGATCCATTTGCGAGTGGCAGCAGCTCCGGATGAACCATTGAAATTTTTACATCCCAATTGTCGAGCTTCCTTCAATAGTTTTGTAATCATGACGGGAAGTCTCTCGGCCTCCATAGGATATGCTGGCTGTACAGGTTCAAGTGGAGGAATAGGTTCTTCCACAGGCGCGAGTCCAGGAGCATTCTGAAGTTGCACCTCCATACGTTGTTGATTTGCAGCAATTCCTTGCAATACATTTAAGATTTGTGCCATCACATGATCGATGGCTGGTGCGGCTGGTGCCACAGGTTGGTTTTCGGGCTCAGCTTGCCCTCCCTGCTCAGTTTGTGCATTCAGCTCCTCTTGCTCAACAGGCTACTGTTTGGTCTGAACCTCATACCTACCCCGTCGATCCCTTGTAACGTTCAACCTTTCCATACTATACAAACATACGATTGTTACTTAACACATAACTAAATATGTACCTGGTGGAGAGACATGCATCGGACGATATGCAGGTGCTAGAAATCAAAGTACTCATGCACACGAGTATGGAAATTTTGGAAACCACATGCACACATGCAATGCACACTCGGAAATTACCTCAACCCACACATAAGCACTCAACAATAGTATAAACCATACATAGAAATCATGCAAAACCACATCTCATACATTCAGCAACAAACATGTCTCACACATATTCACATTCAGCAACAAACATGTCTCACACATATTCACATTCGGCAAGCATAGGTTCACACAAAACATACTTGACTTGCATACAAATCAATCACATGCTCGGCAAACTTGACAACAATACATAAAGACATACCTGGCAATGATAAGAAATCAGATAGGGATACTCATCAGTATGCATCAACAAATGCACATTCTCGATAATGATAAGAAACCCAGCTAAACACTCAAAAACACATCAATTCATACAAGACATAAAAATACTCATAGACGCGCAACAAGTTAATCAATCAGACATGACATCTAAAAATTTCTAACCAGGTTCTTAACATCTGATTAATTTTTATGGTATTAACATATAACCTATGTTATATGTACCTTCCGAAATCAACAATCTAGTTAGCATACAATAAATCATATAACCTAAACCATGCTCCGCTACCAAACCTGTAATGACCCCAATTCCTACTTATTAAAATTTGATCCGATTAAGGCCATTATCGTCGTGAAATCCAAACAAGCCCAAAGACAGCAAGAACCTATCTGAATCCCACCAGGCTTACCCATTAAATTTTTAATAACAAATGGAGCATGATATTGGACAGTCATTCTGGTATCATACGGAGTTAATAAAACATTAGCGGAAGTCTTTAAATTTAATTATTGGAATCAAAACACACAAGTCCCATAGGGATCCAAATAACCAGCAAGAAATCCTCCGACATGTTCCAAAACATAACAAGCAAAAGAGGGATCTTGAAAAACCAGAAAAGTAGTCCAATCTATGATCATATTGTATGCTCAAGCAACCAAGGAAATAGGAATGCAAAGGTGATGCAATATTGCCCTGCCGTGCAGTCTTGATCTCACACACTGGTACCACGAACAGTGAATGTACCTAAGTCTGAAAAGAAATGGTGGAAACAACAGAATAAGATTACAAGAATCTCAGTTGGGTCACAACATCATAAGATCTACAGAAACTATAAACACAAATCTCGCAAACAACATCAGATCATTCCTAGCAACTAAAGGAGATCACGTAATTCAAGAATTTAGTTAAAAAGGGTAGGGCTGAATCTAAGGCTAAGGGGGACTACAAATACTTTCGAAAACTGAGAAGTACACAGGCAAGTAGAACTCATCAGATTTCTCTCGGCAATGAAGAAGAAAGGTCATCCCCTTCCATCTGTGTTGTCCATGGCTTACTGCACAAAAGGTAAATGGTTAACACACAAGCTATTCAATAAGACTATTCATTTTTCCACATAAGGACAAGGGTTTCCTGCCACACAAGGACAGGGCTTCTGGCCACACAAGGACCAAAATTCCAGCGAGCTCATGCTGGGGATTACCACCCATACGACTCCCATACCAGTAAGAACCTCCCTTCTCACAAGGAGCTTAAGCACTTACCCCGAATGGCCACCATAAAAGGATCCTGACACACAACATGTACCAGCACACACAAGCAAGTACAAAATATAATACCACAACAGGGTGTCCTTAATTATGTCAGCGCACAATCAACATGTTCAATACATACAACACATACAAACTAGGCACTCATATTCTATCTTAAGGGATTCGGTATAGCCTAGAGGATCGCATCTTGGTCCGCAAATCAAGCATTCTTACTACAATATATGCGTATATAATATTCCATGTAAAGACACCAAAATTAGCAAGCAAACAACAAGGATCTCTGGAGAAATTGATGAGGCTTAGATCTTATCGCTTTTGTCATTGAACAAGAAGTTATTCCCTTGTCTTTATTCAATAATTCTGCACTACATATAACATCACAAGGCAAAACCAAAACCAAAACCAAACTAAGTATGCATATCCAATATCCAATTAAATACCCTATTTCCTTACCAATTCCAGTCACCAAACCTATCAGAAACCACTGATCAAATGCCGCAGGTACCTCTCCCTTGGATGTGTGATGTGATAGCCAAGAACTTAACAAGAATCAACCTGAATTACCATCCCTAATTATCATATAATTTTCGGCACTAACAATAGGGCAATAGGACAAGTTGCGATTTCATGTTAACAAGTTGTAGGAGTTGCGATCTCATATTAACAAGGAAGGATTAAGAGTTTATAACATGTATAATCAAAAGAAACAAGATCAGAGTCCAATAGGTTTATCAATTGATCAAGATAGGCACAATAGGGCAGTAGTGCAATGGTAAGGCATACTGATTTCATGTATAGAAAAGATTCAAAGGATGAATTCCTGATTGTTCACTATGAATGGATATAAGCAATCATACGAATAAAGGTAGCAACATCAGAGATCAATCATAGTAAAAATTTTAAAAATCTAAAAACCTGATTCTGCTAAATTTTGATTTACCTTTAGAGAAAGAAATACTTAGGTTCTGACAAAAACCCAAGAATTTTTGGAAAGAGGATGAAAAGTTCTTTCCAATAAGCTATTATTTTCAGGAATTCAACAAACGATGAGAGAGTTATGCTTGTTTGAAGTTCAAGAAGATTTTGGCAGTTCTGCTGAATTTCGATTTAACTTTAGAGAAAAAAATACTAACCTTCAGACAAAAAAAAAAATATTGTTGGAAGGAGGATGAAAAGAGCTTTCCAACATGCTATTTCAGGAATCCAGCAAACGATGAGTGAGTTATGCTCGTTTGAAGTTCAAGAAGATTTTGGTAGAAATTGGGAGGTGTAGGGTTTTTAGGTCCTACGAATTTTGTGTATTTTTTGTATAAGATTTTTCTGTGGCTGGCTTCCTATTTATATAAGATGGTTAAGAGATTATAATCCCTATCTTCAAGGCTTAATTAAAGTAATATAATTGTCAAAATTAAATTCTGTAATTATCCCCCCTTAAACTTAGGATTTTTATTTCCTAAGGTAATTATCAACCAATAAAGAATCAATTTAAAAGGAATTAATACCAGAAGTAATTAGTATACATCCCCTATCAATTTTAGCCATCACACATCCTTTCCTTCAGGAGCAAAATGGTCTTTTTCACCTGCACTGGCTTCTAGATTTCTAGGACTCAAAATTCAGGGTCTCACAATGCCTTATCGGTTCCTTTGGTAACCGTATTGTTTGATTGTTTGATTGTTTGAATATGAGTGAATTCGATTGCCTATCTTGATTATATGCTTGCGGAATGTGTGATTATGATGATAGGGAATCTTGAAAGTTAATAAGAAAATAGGTTGCTTCATTCGGTTATGACTTTGAGGATTGATCTTTGATTTGTATTGTGATTTGATTGAGGATCCTTTGTTGTGATTTGTGTATGCTTGTACTATGTGTGTATGCGTGTATATGCCCTATTTGTGCTTTATTTGAAGGATCCTTTTGTCACTGGCCATGCGAGGTAAGTATTGTTGCTCCTAGGGAAAGGAGAAATGCTTGCCGAACCTGGAGGTTTATGGGTGGTTATTCCCAGCAAGAGCTCGTTGGATGCCTTGTAGGCCGGTTCAAGTCCAGATGTCAGGAAACCTTATAGGCCAGTTCGAGTCTGGAAGTTAGGTTGCCCTATTTGAGAGTGACAGGATGATTTGTATGTGTTGCTACAAGGGTGCTCCTAGGCCAGTTCAAGTCTGGATGTCAGAGACAACTAAAAGGCTTGCTGCAGTATTGATTGTCTAACCATTTATGCTTTGTGCAACAAATCCTTAGACAACACAGGTGGAAGGGGATGACCTTTTCTTTTCCTATTGCCGAGAGTAACCTGATGAGTTTTCCTGCCTGTGTACTTCTGGTTTTCAGAAGTGTTTGTAGTCCACCCTCAGCCTTAGTTTCGGCCCTAACCCTTTTGATTAATTCTTAAATTGCGTGATACCTTTAGATGAGTAGGGATAGTCTGATGTTGTTTGGGAGATGTTTGATTGGGAATCCCTAGAACTTATGATGCTATGACCCTACTGAGATTCTTGTAATCTCATCCCTTCTTTTCTCCTCCTTTGCAGGCTTAAGTGTGTAATTTGTTTCTGGTACCAAAGGTATGAGATCAATGCTGCACGACTGGATGAATTTGCACCCCTTTTCTATTGAATGCACATGCCATGTCTTTGAACTTGTGTGGATTTGCATTCTGGCTTTCCAATCCCTCTTTCTCTTTTGTTGCTTCCAAAATATGCATGATACTATTGGTTGATGTTTTGAGATTCCTATGGGACTTGTGTGTTATGTTTCCACTTGTTTTGAATATTAATATAAATCTTCCACTAATGTTTTCTTTCACTCCGTATAAGCAAGAAATTCATTAATGTATGAATATGCTTCAACCTTTAAATAACATATAAATCAAAAAAAAAATTGAGAATTAGGTGACTTGAGCCTTGTGGGATTCAAATAGGATCTTGTGAGGTCTTATTTGGGTTTCACGGCGGTAAGGATCTTAATAGGTTGGGTTTGGGTCCTTACACATACAGTACGCCCACCAACTAAGGTATCAGATCCAAGAACACACTCCCCAAACAAAAGTACAATTGCTCACCAACCTATGCATCAATCAGATATAGCGTGTGCATAAGTAATACCAAGAACAATTGATGGATATGTAATAACAGATTAGTTGATGGATAAATCACATGGTAAACACACAATGAACCTAGTATAATCATCAATCACAATGCATAAAGCTTTATTCAAAACCAAGCATTTGATCATATTTTAATTCAACAAAAACATAACTTTTCTTTTTAAATAAATGAAACGTAAACTCTCACCTCTTATCACGCAAACGACTCAGTAGCAATATGCTTGCCCTTATCAACAGCTCCAACACCACCTTATGCACACAAACATAAGGCTAAGTATAAACTCAAAAACAATGGTAAGGAAACGAAAAAACTGGAAACAACTTAAATAACCCAAAAAACTCACAACCTCACTCACAACTCACAGTACAACTCACTCAATTCACAAACCCAAAATTTCTAACAAAAGGATGAACCATCCTCTCCTCCACCATGCCACTCATGGCTCAACATCAACCTCCAAGCTCAACCAGCAATATAGTTAGGTACCTCAACCCGACAACAACCTCCTCAATTTATAGAAAATCAAACACCAGTAAGGAACTCAATCAATTCCACCAATTCCAGCAAAATCAGAAAACCCATAATTACCAAACATGCCATCGAAAACTCTAATCAATCACCCATGAATTAAATGATATTTCCAAGAAATCCAAACCATCATATTATCTTAGAAATATCAAAAATAACCTAAAGAAACTAACAATCGATCAAGGAAACCAGAAATTAATACTCTTACCACAAAATATCTAAATGTGTCCTAACACTAAAAATAGAAGAAAAACCAACTCTTCAATCCAGAATTATCAGTGAAAAACGATCACAAGAGGTTAGGAAAGTGTTTGGGAATAATGGCCAATAGGTTTCTTTGCAAGAAAATCAAAGAGGAAGAAAATGGGTTATTTGGGGAAGAAAGGAAGGAAAATGCTTGAGAGGGTAGAGGGCGGGGGACAGTTCTAGGCTTTCCAACACATAGAAAATTTCTAGCTATTGGTTTGGGCTGCTCTTTCATACTTCGAGCCCAAAATTCTGAGAAAACCCGATATGAAATGATTTAAAGCCCGTTAAACCCCGGATGGACCACAAAAATATTTAAAAACATAAAACATCAAAACTGGGTTTCAAATATTTAATTGGGCTCAAGAAATAATAAATGAGCTCAAAATGGGTTAATTGGCACAAAGGCCCATGGTCACTCAAAACGGATCCGGACTTGGTCCAAATCAATTTCCATTGGCTTAAACTTTGATACTCGACCTAATAAACTGGCTAGACACACACTTAGGCTTTTAATCACTGTGTCCGACCTAAAGTCAACACTCGGGCCAATGGTGAACTCTCTCGGGTCAAAAGTCAAATCGGGCAAAATTGAGTTCTCTCGCTGAACTGTCTCACTGACTAGAGGGATGAGGTCTCAGATCCTCCCCTCATAAAAATTTTGTCCTTGAAATTCATGTACTGTGTGCCTAAAACAACTTCGGGTATTGATCCCTCATCGACAGCTCGGTCTCCTTATTCATCTCCTCATACCTGTCACTGCGCTTAACCACTTTGACCATTGGAATACTGCTTGCCTAAGCTATTTTACTGCTCTGTCGACAATAGCAACTGATTGAGTTGAATAGGATAAATCATTGGCTATCTCTATTGGTTGTGTCTCCAAGACATGAAATACATTACGAATTGTTTGTATCTCTGGTGGAAAAATAGAGTCAGTATACCACAAGTCCAGTCTTCTCGGTGATGGTGTATGGACCGATGTCCGCAATGCCAACTTGTCGCGCTACTGAAATCGAATCACACCTTTCCAAGGCACGACCTTAAAAAATACCATGTTGCCAACCTCGTACTCAAGATCTTGCTGATGGTTATCAGTATAGTTCTTTTGTCTATCCTGGGCTGTCCTCAGCCTCTGTCTGATCAAAGCCAATTGCTCTGTCGCCTACTCAATTATCTTGGGACTGTCCAACTTCCTATAGCCTACCTCATCCCAACATAAGAGTGTACGACACCACCTACCGTACAAGGCCTCTTATGGTGCCATACCAATTGAAACCTGAAAGTTGTTATATACGAACTCGGCTAATAGGCAACGGTCCCATATGGCCTTTCTATCCAACACATAGACACAAAGCATGCCCTCTAAAATCTGAATCATTCTCTTTGACTGCCCATCTGTCAGCGGGTGGAAAGCTGTACTGAAATTCGATCTAGTACCTAAATCACTATATAGCTTCTCCTACAATCTAGACGTGAACCTCGTGTCTCAATCCAATACGATGGACACCGGAACTCCGTGTAACCTCACAATCTCATCCATGTATCTTGACTCCAACCTCTCTGGTGTATCTGTCACTCTGATGGAGAGGAAGTGTGCAGACTTGGCCAGTCTATCCACTTTCACCCACACTGCATCATAGCCTCGCTGGGATCTCGACAAAGCAATCACAAAATCCATCGTCATATGTTACCATTTCCACTACGGAATGGGTAATGACTGTAGTAACCTTGCGGGTCTTCGTTGCTCTGATTTGACCTACTGGCACACCAAACACCTAGCCACAAACTTTGCAATGTGTCTCTTCATCCCGGACCACCAATACAGCTCTCGCAAGTCTCTGTACATCTTGGTACTGCCGAGGTGAATAGAAAATGTCGAGCTGTGTGACTCAATCAAAATCAGTTGACTCAACCCCTCATCATTGGGAATGTACACTCAACCTTGGAAACTCAGAATGTCATCATCTTTGATTCGGTAGTCACTCACTGTATTGACGCCACTTCCATTACCCTCTAACTGCTGTCTCAATCGGACCAACACTGAATCCTCAAGCTGCTCGGCCCAAATCTTATCTAATAGCGATGGTCTGATAACCAAGTATGCAATCAATGCTCCAGACTCATCACTTTCAAGCTGTAATCTGGATGCCCTAAAACACATCAGCATCGGCATGTACTCGACTTGAATATAGGCTACAGAAGATGATATCTTCCTACTCAATGCATCATCAACTAAGTTCACCTTGCCCGGATGGTAGTCAATCACCATATCATAATCCTTGATCAACTCGAGCCATTGTCTTTGTCTCATATTCAACTCCTTATGGGTGAGAAGGTATTTGAGACTCTTGTGATTGGTGTAGAATCTGCATATCTCACTATATAAGTAATGCCTCCAAATCTTCAACGTGAACACTATTGCTACAAACTCCAAGTCATGGCTCGGGTAGTTGTCTTCATATAGCCTCAACTGTTGGGATGCATAAGCCACAACCTTCCCTTCTTACATCAACACACAATCTAAACCCACGAAATGGGTGCCATACACAACAACAGCACGATCTCGAACTCGATCTCTAGCTCTAGTGGCAAACCTGTCACATCATCTGGGAACACATCTGGGTACTCTGTCACCACTGATACACTACTCAACTCCGGAGACTCAACTGTCACATCTCTGACATGTGCTAAAAATACTATACAACCTTTGTCGATCATGCGCCTGGCACTCAACCATGAGATCACATAAGTCTGCATCACCCATCTGTCACCCTTGAAACAAAACTCTGTACCATTTGCTAACCTGAACCATACCCTCTTCGTTAAACAGTCTATCCTTGCTCTGTATCTGGCCAAACAGTACATACCCAAAATCACATCTAACTCTCTGATGTCCAACTGAACCAAATTAGCTTCAAGCTCAACTGAACCCATCCTTAGAACACAACTCAAGTAGACTTTGCTGCATGCCAACTGCTCACCTAAAGGGGTCAAAACCTCTATGCATAGCTCTAGAGGTGACAACTCTCTATTGGCACACCTAGCTATCCTAGGACTGACAAATGATCTATTTTCTCCAAGGTTTAATTAAACTTTAGCATATGAAGAGAAAACAGAGAATGTACCTGTCACGACTTCGGGAGTGGCTACGGCCTCTGTATCGGCCAAAGTGAAAAGGCATGTTTGCTGCCTCTGCTACTGTGTTTGCTACTGCTGCTGACCTGGAGTCTGACTACCTAAAAGCCTACCAGCCTGTGACGTCTTTGGTGCTCTTGCTGAACTCTGTAAACCCATCTAACTAACTCCAAACATTTGAGCTACTAGAAGTGTCGGGATCCTTGACTGTGAAGCACATGGTTGGGATGCTCTACCCCCGGGACACTCTCTGGCCATGTGACCAAACACTGATAGCACCTTGGTGGCTATGGGAAAGGAGGCGGGTGAAACTGTTTGTAGTTTCCTCACCTAGGTGGCCCAAACAACCTACTCACCTGAATGTTCATGGTCACTAAAGTGGTCCCCTGAGACCTAGTCTGTAGTGAAGGGTAAGGACCGACTGTCCTACCCTTAAGCCTCTGCTCAAACCTGTAACTCCATCTAATCGGACCATTGCCTTGGGAACCATCCTGACGCTTATATTTTTGACCTAGCTAACCCAATAGAATCTTTTCAGCTTTCACTATGTCTATGACCAGCTCTTCAAAGTCATTGCTCGTCTTCGAGCCTAAAACACCTCGGACATCCCAGTTGAGCCCATGCTCAAACCTGATGGCCATCATAGCATTAGTCTTGTCCTCCTCAGGCACAAAATGAGCTAGTGTCCGTAACTCCGTCTCGTACTCAGACATTGTCCTGTTCCTCTACCATCATGGTAGAACTAGGACCTCTTCTAATGTTGGAAATACTCAGTGTAGTACCTCCGATTAAATTCCTTCTCAAATTCTTCACATGTCAGCTGGCCTGCATATCGATCCCTCACTATGGTCCTTAAACTGGCTACATCTCTCTCCAATAGACGGAGAGCTAGTGTCACCTTATCCTCAGCTATCAATCTCATGTCCGGAGCAGTCAAAATCACCTTATCCTTCCAATTCTTTGCCACTATGACATTGCTGGTGTTGTAGAAACTCTCGCACCCCAATCATCTGGCCTATTGATTAGCTTGAACAGCTGCACTGGTAGTCAACCACCCTGAAACTCTATTGGCTGCACCTCTGGCTCAACCTATACCTTAGGCTCTATTGCATCCTGTGGCTGAGCTAGTGCCTGTGGTGCTTGCATTTGTGGTTGCTGAACTGCTGCAGCCTATACCATCATCTACTGCATCTGATCCAATGTCGTCTGAATGGTAGCCAATACCTATAATATAGCCTGATCATGTAATACTGGTTCTGCTTGAGCTGGCTGTGCCTCTAGTACACCCTATGGCTGACCCACACCTGCTGTGCCCCAAATAGCATGTTGGCCCTCGTGCATTTGAGCTCTCATCTAGCTCTTTGATTTGAACTCGGCCTCCTCAGTCACCACGACCTCTACCATGGGCCATCTCTACTAACTAGACACACAGTCATTGATATAAGACTAAAGGCAAACAAGACCTCTAAACAACTCTATACTGAACTATGCATGTGCAGTGAGTGTGATGCACTTGTAAAACATGCTATTTCAAAACAATTTTGTACTCAATGCACACATAAACAACCATGCACCGCTACCCAACCTTGTACGAAACCTTTCCACGGTAAATGGAGCCCTCATCGCCGTGTAGCCCTGATCTACCCAACACATGGATCAATATAGACTACACAAGGCTCAAGTTAACATTTTAAAACTAATAACCCAAAAACGCATACCAATTTGAATTTTTATTTCAAAAGGAACATGGCACGTTACATAATACACCATGCATAAATAATCAGTGGAGTATGCAAACATATACAGTGAAAGTTTTAAACCACATACAACAGGTCACATGGCCCAAAACATGCAACACACAGTCCATACACCCAAGCCCATACGAATCCACAAAAATTTCCCAAGGCACACATCTCATAAGATAAATAGGAATTTGATTCATACATGCATATCCAAAATCAATATCTGAACACTAAACCCACAATGGGTCTAAAACAACATCATAGTCCATATTAATTCATGCATAACATAAGAGCATGAAGATGGTAGAACATAAATAAGTCAAGTCTCCAAAATGTGGAAATGCAATAGTCTAGCCCTAAGACCAACATCGGGAACTCCACCTCTAGACGGATGGCTACAAGTACAAGAACTAGCTCTAAAAAGATCAACAGGAGGGGGTGAGATTGAGAGACCTTAGTGGAAGTTACAATGACATAAGTATATCTGGTGGACTAGAGACTTACGGAAAACATGATTATAAAACAGTTGATTTAAACATAATTATTGTCCATGCATTCTAGTCATCCACTGAATGAATTTCATAAAAAATGAAACATAATGGATGAATTGTAAAACACAAAGCAAACGGTACATCCCAATAGGTTTTATGATTCCACAAAACTCAACGATGACATGCAGGCTACTATGCCCTAAAAAAACTGTTGAGGTGGATCACAAACCACCCTCTAGTCACCCCCGCTAAAAGGTAACAAAGACCCCACTGGCAGTTAAATCTTCATTTTTAAAATATGTATAAACCCAATACTGCCAGAGTTATCCAAAATCGAGTGGAGAAAACACACTATCACACTCAATAACCATTCCATACATATAAATGTACATATAGCCTACTAAGTCATAGCAAAATCAAACGGCCTGCTAAGTCATAGCAAACTCGGATATAAACACAAAATCCATCCATTCAACAACAATAGGTAAGGAAACATTCTCTCTGCTGGGATTCCGTATACCTACCATGCATTGGCCAAGTGAAATCGTCAATTCCATGTTACACCTAGGGAAATACTTATATCGTATTTTTATAAAAACTGCAGTGCATGTAATGATCAAGCATGCATCCTCACCATTGGTTCCCACAACATCAGGGTATGTTTCTCAAGGCCTCACAGCACTCATAAGTGTATGACAAAAGGTTATACTCATCATTGGGCTTCACTCGAAAAGAAATCACGCTTTTTTGGAAAATTTTGTTTGGACTGAGCGGTCCGTGTATCTCCACTGACCAGTCGGTGGGCTATTGGGAATGGACCGACCAGTTGGTGCATCTCCACCGACCGTTCAAAGAGCTCTTGGTAGGATGTTCAAACTGGTCGTTTTTCTGGCTCATGGGTTTTCATTCAACTTTGGATGTAAACCCAAAATGAGCCCTATCAACATACCCAATATCGACACATAATACGCCCACCAACCAAGGTCTCAAATCCTATAACTCACTCTCCAAACAAAGGTACAATTGCTCACCAGCCTATGCATCAATCACATAGAGCATGTGCATAAGTAATATGAAGAACAATTGATGCATAAGTAACAACAGATTATTTGATGCATAAATCACATGGTAAACACACAATGAACCTAGCATGATCATCAATCACAATGCATGTACAACCTCTATTCAAAACCAAGCATTTGATCATATTTTTATTTGACAAAAGCATAGCATTTCCATTTAAACGAATGAAATGTAAACTCCTACCTCTTGTGGCGCAGATGACTCAATGGCAATACGCTTACCCTTATCAACAGCTCCAATACCATCTAATCCACACAAACACAAGGCTAAGATTAAACTCAAAACAACGGAAAGGAAACAACAAAAATGAAAACAACCTAAAGACCCGAAAAACTCACAACCCAACTCACACTAAAACTCAATCAATTCACAACTCCAGAATTTTTAACAAGAGGGAGGATGAACTATCCTCTCATCCACCATACCACTCATGGCTCAACATCAACCTCCAAGCTCAACCAGCAACACAATTGGGTTCCTCAATCCACATAGAATCAAACACCAGCAAGGAACTCAATCAATTCCACCATTTCCAACAAAATCAAAAAATCCATAATTACTTAACATAGCATCAAAAACTCTAATCAATCACCCATGAATTAAATGAAGTTTCCTTGCAATCCAAACCATGATACTATCTTAGAATATCAAAAACAACCTAAAGAAACTAACAATCGACCAAGGAAGTAAGAAATTAAGGCACTTACCACAAAATTCCCAAATGTGTCCTAACACCAAGAACAGAGGAAAAACCAACTCTTTAATTCGGAACTATCAGTGGAAAACGATCACAAGAGGTTAAGAAAGTGTTTGGGAATAATGCCAATAGGTTTCTTTGCAGGAAAATCAAATAGGAAAAAAATGGGTTCTTTAGGAAAGAGAGGAAGGAGAATGCGTGAGAGGGGAGAGGGCACGGAAGAGTTCCAAGCTTTCCAACACTTAGAAAATTTCTAAGTTTTCGTTTGGGCTGTTCTTTTATATTTTGGGCCCAAAATTCTAGGAAACCCGACATGAAGCGATTTAAAGTCTAATAAGCCCCGAATGGGCTAGGAAAATGTTTAAAAACATAAAACATAAAAAATAGATTTCAAATATTTAATTGGGCTCAAGAATTAATAAATGAGCTCAAAATAGGTTAATCGGCTCAAAGGCCCATGGTCACTCAAAACGGACCAGGAACCGGCCCAAATCGATTTCCATTGGCTCAAACCTCGGCACTCGACCTAAAACACTCACTAGACACCTAGACACGCACCTAAGTTTTCTATGACTATGTTCGACCTAAAGTCAATACTCGAGTTAACGGTCAACTCTCTCGGGTCAAAAGTCAAACCGGGCAAAATCGGATTCTCTCGCTAAACTGTCTCATTGACTAGGTACTCGGAGGGATGAGGTCTCATATGAGCTCAAAACACTCTCGACACACACCTCTATGACTATGTCCTCACCTTATAGGTACCTTAAGGGTCATTCAAATAAACCTGGTCAACTCTGATTAAACGCGGGTCGAATTGCAAAAAGAAAACCTTAAAAAAGATGAGTTTCCACAAAATGACTAAAATAACTTTGTAGGAAATAGAGTTATGAATTACATAAGGAGAGTCGCAGCTGGTTGTTTACCCTTGGCGTATTGTACGAAGAGTGACAGACAAGGTTAATTCCTAGGGAAAAGATACTTTATCATTAAGGAGAGACTAAATCTAGGTAATATAGGTGATAGAATAAAACAAATCATGTCATAGTTCATAAAATTATCAGATTCTCTTAAATCCACCGGTATGAAACTTTTTATAGTAATCTTACACGTAGATGGTATATAAATAAGGTTCACGACACTGGTGACGTTTAAATTATTTTAAGTTAAAGCTATTGAAGGAAAAGAATGAATTGAATTAAAGTACTTGATATACGGATTCGAATGTATCTGGTCAATAGTAGCAAATATTACTATCAGATTTTCGCAATCTAGGAATTATTGCATTATCACAAAATAGCTTGATGAAATTTTCTTTTTTTTCTTTTTTGTATTATATATACTGTAGATGGTATATTCTTCTAGCACATAAAAATTCAGTCCTTTTTTACTATCCCTTCCTTAATTTGTTCTATTAGAATGGACTCCAAAGCAAATCCCTTAGCCGAAAAAATGACCATTATGAGGAAAAGTTTTATAGATGATGTATTCTTCATTTTACCCTTCAACTCCTTTCTTATTATTCAATATATAATTACTTGTAGTACTGGCATTTCAATTCAATTTTTTGGATTACATTATTTCAATTAAGTTTATGGTTATTGTTTTTTTAATCTTTGTCTTCAGATTTCATGGGAGAATCTGTGTGTTTTTCTTTTTCCTTTAAAAAATTATGCATATATTTGAATAAAGGTGCTGATCTTATATTGTTAAAAGGATTGATGATTTCTGCAAAATCCTAGAGTTGCATAAGAGGCTGATATTTAGAAAATGGTGTATTAACTTGTACAGGGAGACCTTGATGATAAGCAACTTACTCAGCTAGAGGATCTTGAAGGTGAAGACAATCCTGATTTTGTTGAAGAGATATTTGGCATCTTTCTTAGAGATTTAAGAAAGTACATCGAAACTATTGAGAAAGCACTGTGAGTACTGTAGCAAACGTTACCTTTCCACATTTTCTCTTAGTACAATCTTCTTATAAACTATGTCTGATTTTTTATTTTTTTTTACAGAGAAGGTACACCAATTGATCATGAAGAGATTGAAAACACCTTGTATCGACTCAAGAGCTGTAGCGTCAGGTAGACAAATACAAGCCCAAGTTTCATTTAATTAGGATATTAGATTCTTGATATGTTTCTTATCATAAGAGTTTGTAACTTGTAGCATTGGAGCGACTAGGATTAAGGCTGCTGTGAATCAACTTAAAAGTTATTGGGACGACGGGGCCTTTGAAAGGTGAGCTAATAGCACAAATTAAACTGCATTTCTTTTTGTGTTTTTATATGAAATAAATTGACGCCTGATATGATACATTACAGTTTCATACCATCTTTGCACCATTTGAAAGTGGAACAAGAGATGTTCAAAGCCAAGTTTGAGCCATATTTGGAGGTTCATTTCACACTTTCCTTTTTCTTTTCTTCTTTTACACGAATGCTGTAATTTGTTAAGTTTTGCAATTGCAGCTGCTTAAAGAAGCCAAACTTGCCAAACCAGATTTGTTGCCAAAGTGAAGGAAGTCCCATATGCAGAACTGCTGCGGCGATTGGGAGAAAATACCTTCTATTTTCGTTTAATGGCCAAAGCAGATTAAATGTGTCTTGGTTTAGTTTCGGTGTGTGTGATTGTGTCTGTTAGTTAATGTTAAAAGCGTCTGTCAAGAATAAAATAATGTGTGTGTGAAAAAAAAACTGTGATTGTATGTTTAGTGTAAAATTTCTCTTTCGAAGAAGTTATTCTATGTTCCTGTCTTTGTAAAAGCAGTTATCGTATGGAATTACATAAATGTTTTCTTTCCTTTTTAGAAAAAAATTATTCAACTTTGAAGAACATCATATTCTCTACCTTTATTCTGTAGTCATATAAAGGATATCATATATTTTAATAATTTATTAGGTACTACAACCTAAATCAATAATGTCACTGATTTTTTAATCCAAAACCTTCTAATCCTCAGGCTATTTAGACAAGAGGAGGTGCCATTGAACTAAATGCTCGTCTGCAGTATATCACTTTTTTTTTTAGTGTTGACATCCTAGTATCCAGTGTCTTTAGCAACTGACTAATCCAATACATAAGAAGTAGGATCCTTTCGGGTGACAAGTTCTCCTTGGGGGGATTTAACGTTCGTATATTCCCAAGACTCGAGCTTGAGACCTTGATTAAACTAAAAGATATTCTTCAACATCTTATATAGGCATCCTTCGATTGATATCACATACTAAGTACACAAGAATGGACAATTTTCTTTTGGCAGGCATATACAAAAGGAAATATATTTGTGGATCATATGGCTAATTTTTCCCATGGAGAGTAAATTGAATTTCAATATCATATTTTTCTACTCTCCATCCCAGGTTTATTTGTCATTATATATATTTCTACAACAATTTGGTTGAGACCAAAATAAAAGCAACAAGTTATATATTCCTATCTTTGTCTTCAATTCTTCGTGCCAAGGTAATATGTGGAGATTCACTTCTCATAAATAAGACCCTTATCTCCCGAAGGAATTTTTTTTTGGATGTAGAGTATTTTAAAATTTTGAGCTAACTAAACCCACTCACAGTTGTTGCTTACGATATTATTGCCTACAGTGGATATCTCTTTAATTTTTTTTAAAAAAAGCTCCCAAAAAAGTTACATAAGGATTTTCTAAAAATTAATATCATCCAAATATGAAAAAGGTACCTCTTATGAGTAATACATTATTAAATAGTAGAAGATCATTATCTGATTGGCTGAGATTATGACATAATAGGGATTATAGCGAACAACTCCCCTTAACCTACCAAACTAATGCCCCACCAGCCCTTTCCTTAAAGCAAACATGGCCTCACAATAAAAAGGTGGAGGTTCCCACAACCTCATTGTGGAGGACAAGCCCAAAATTTGCAAAAAGCACGATGAGTCTCGTTGCATGCTTCATGTTTCTTTGGCGGAATGGGCTAAATAGGAGTTCTCCCTGCAAAAGCCTCCTCTGAAAGGAATGATAAGCAACATCCTAAAGAATTGATTGGTGTCACACCCCGGAACCCAAATATTTTTTTTTGTGCGACAATCGCTATAGGCCTACTATATATACTACCATACACACAACAATGTATATAATAAACCTACAAGGCTAGAGGTATAATAATAAATAATGAAAACGAAACTAGGATATGAAAACAATTAGGTGGCACAATAGATATAACAAAAATAATGATATCTCCGTGTGACATTGCAAATCCCAGGAATACATAATTCAAGAATGAGCATATTTCAAGGTTTACATGCTCGAATGTCATTACAAATGGCATATCAATGACTCGATACAAACAAACTAACACTTGGGAACAACTAAGAACACAAATCATCACAAATAGCTCTATCGCACCTAAATTTGATTAACATTTTCACGCTTTGCCTGGGAGCAAGATTTTTTTCTTGATTCCTGTATCATGTCAAGAGCCTAGCAGAAACTGTGAGACCCCGACCCTTAATAGTTTAGATGTCAAGGAAGTCCAGGAGCCGATGCAGCTGAAATGACTATTTTGCCCCTGAAGAAATAGATGCGTGATGGCCTAAAATGGTTGCTGCCAGATATTTCTTATTTTAATTATGGTATTTTATATTAATTACCCTTAGTTTTATCCCTTATTATCTAAGGTATTAGATAATTCTTCCTTTTAAATTGAATATCTTTTTTAATAGATTTATCCTTTTAAAAGTAGGGATTTATCTCTTAGCTAAACCTTCTTAGACACCTACAAAAGAGTGGCCAGCCTATCCCTCCTAAACATACCAAAACCCACATAGAAATTTCGTAATTTATCCCCTTCATCTCAATTTCCGATTTTTGCCTAAACCCTAGTCGAAACTCCTTCATCTTCATCTTGGCATAACTCTCTCATCCTTTATCAGATTCTTGCGAATAATAGCTTGTTGGAAATCTTCTTTCCAAAAATCTTGAGTTTTTCATCCAGAGGATAGTTTTTCTTTGTTAAAAATTAAATCGTATTTTGACTGAATTGCCAAAATCTGCTTAAACTTCAAAATAACATAACTCTCTCACCCTTTGTCGGATTTTTGTGAATAATAGCTTGTTGGAAATATCTTTCCGTTCTCTATCCATCCATTTAAGGTTTTTCTTCTGGAGGTTAGTTTTTCTTTTCCGTAATTTAGGTCGAAATTCGGCGGGATTAGGTTTTAAAATTATATGATTCTGCCATCAATCGATTTTTGTTATTGTTCCTCTTGTTCGTATGATTGTTTAGCATTCATTCATGATTTTAAAATCATAAATTAATCCTTTGAATCTTCCCTATTCATGAAGTCAACATGCCCTACCTTTGTCGTATTGATGTCTATCTTGATCAACTGGTTAACCTATTGGATTCTGACCTTGTTTCTTTTGATTATATATGTTATAAACACCTATTCCTTTCTTAACTTCATAAAATCACAACCCCTAACCTCTCTAATATTGAAATCGCAAGTTGCTCTATAAACCTTAAAGTGTTGCCGAAATTTGTATATTGAATTAGGGTGAAATATCAAGTGGATTCTTACTGAGTTATTGGCCATCACATAACGCATTTAGGGGAAAGATATTGCTGCATCTGGATCGCTGGATTTGGGTAGGTTAATTGGTAAGGATTCCTAATGCCTTTGGTTTTTAATTAAGTAGTCTTGTGGCTTAGTATTGTGTGGTCTTTGCCTTGTAATTGTTTAGGAGATTCTGATCTTATTGGAAAGAAAAAGGATTGCATCTGATTCAAACATGTGAGAGGTAGGATCTATGCCTCATCGGTTCCTTTGGTTACCCTACTGTTTAATTGATTGAATATGAGTGAATTCGATTACCTATCTTGGTTATATGCTTGCAGAATGTGTGATTATGATTATAGGGAATCTTGAAAGTTAATAAGAAAATAGATTTCCTGATTCGGTTATAACTCTGAGGATTGATCTTTAATTTGTATTGTGATTTGATTGAGGATCCTTTGTTGTGATTTGTGTATGCATGTACTATGTGTGTATGCGTGTATGTGCCCTGTTTGTGCTTTGTTTGAAGGATTCTTTTGTTGCTGGCCATGCAAGGTAAGTATTGTTGCACCTAGGGAGAGGAGAGATGCTTACCGAACTGGGAGGCTTATGGGTGGTTATTCCCAGCAAGAGCTCACTGGATGCCTTGTAGGCTGGTTCAAGTCCGAACGTCAGGAAGCCTTGTAGGCCAGTTCGAGTTTGGACATGAAGATGCTATATAGGCCAGTTTGAGTCTGGACGTTTTCCTGCCTGTGTACTTATGATTTTCAGAAGTGTTTGTAGTCCACCCTCAGCCTTAGTTTTGGCCCTAACTTTTTTGATTGATTCTTGAATTGCGTGATACTCTTAGATGAGTAGGGATGATCTGATGTTGTTTGGGAGATGTTTGATTGGGAATCCTTAGGACTTATGATGCCGTGACCCTATTGAGATTCTTGTAATCTCATCCCTTCTTTTCTCCCCCTTTGCAATCTTAGGTGTGTACTTTGTTGCTGGTACCAAAGGTGTGAAATCAAGGTTGCACGGCTGGACGAATTTGCACCCCTTTTCTTTTGAATGTGCTTGCCATGTCTTTGAACTTGTGTGGATTTGCATTCTGGCTTTCCAATCCCTCTTTCTCTTTTTATTGCTTCTAAAATATGCATGATACTATTGGTTGATGTTTTGAGATTCCTATAGGACTTGTGTGTTATGTTTCCACTTGTTTTGAGTATTATATAAGTCTTCTGCTGATGTTTTCTTTCAGTCCGTATAAGCCAGAAATTCATTACTGTATGAATATACTCTAACAATTAAATAGCCTATAAATCAATCAATAAAATTGACAATTAGGTGACTTGAGCCTTGTGGGATTCAAATAGGATCTTGCGAGGGCTTATTTGGTTTCACGGCTGTAAGAGTCCTAATAAGTTGGGTTCGGGTCCTTACAGAAACCTGCCCTGTGAGCATTTGGGAAAAATATATTCAAAGGACATAGACAATCATGCACTTATTAAACTCACACGCTGGCATACAAATAAAGATTCGTTGAGTCAAAGAGTATGTAGCATTGTGACAGTTAAAATGTGGCATATTTGCACAATAATTCAAGCAACATGACCACAGTCGGGCTGGCAATGTCTCAAAGTCTATTGAAGGCCTAGTATTGGGATTGAGATATATCGGTGGTAGTTTCCGACTTACTTTTTTCTTAATTACCATGATGTCCATTCCACTGACACTACCGGTGCGTTAGGTGATGACAACTCCACCTAAACGGACCTCACCATGTAGGTACTGTAAACCCCGAGTTTTTTCGTGTTTTATGTTTAGGGGTAGTTTTGTAATTTCTTTTCTTGGTGGTTTTGTGATGGAATATGTGTATGTGTGATATCATGATTTTTTAAGTATTTTTAGGCACCTACATGAGAATTATATCATATAGTTTGATTTTTCATAATTTTATGATATAACTTATTATTTTTTGGATGATATTTTATTTTTAATTAAACATTTTTTCATTAGAAAATTATAATTTTAAATTCATTAGAAATATATGATTTTTCTAGATTTATGGTGAAATTTTATAATTTTTTTAGTTGTATCCTAGTTATTGGGATTTTTCAAAGTTATAAATATATTCAGAATTTATTTTAATATTTATAAATTTAATAAAAAAATTTAGTATATTAGTGATTCTAAATGACTTCGTTTTGGCAAATGCCAAAATGACATTATTTTATTGTTAGATTGGTTTTCACAAAAAAAAAATTCTTTTTTCTTTTTTCTTTTTTTTTCTTTCTTTCCTCCCTCGATTGTCTCTGCTTCTTCTCCGGCCAAAAAATGCAGCACCACCATCCAACTGCTCTGAGCTTCACTGTCGCCACCAATCCGGAGCTCTCGTTGCCTGCCACACGCTGCTGCAAGAAATTCTCCGATCCACTACCTGAGCACCTCCCTCGAGCTCTGAAAGATTTCGGTTTTCCGCTAGGAAAAGATTCAATTTCTGGCCAGCCTAGGTGAGCAATCGATGATTTGTAGGTGTAGTTGCATTCTTGGGGTTGAGGGCTTCATTTTGATGGGTTGTTTGTTGAATTTGGTGCTGATTTGTGCAGATTGGAATTTTCGACTTCTTTTCTAGTTTCCGGTACCATTCGGTCAATGGCCGTCCACGTGCGGCCATGCTTCGTCGCTGTCCGGCCACCGGCTGCCCGAAACCTTAATTTTTTATTTCAACCCTATTACCTAATTTCAAAATTCTAGACGCAATGATATTGTCAATTTCTCGATTTGAGTTGTCGTTTGTGAGATATAGGATTTTAAATATTTTCTTAAAAATATATTTTTGTTTTAAAAGATAAAATATGATTTTATGAATAATACTGTTTTGATAAAAATATAATTTAATGCTTTATTAATCAAATTTTGGATTTCTTTGTATTTCAGAAAATATAATTTTTGTCTCGTTTTTCATGCTGGTTGAATAGTTAATGATTATACGGTTGTATTTTATGCAGATGTATGACTTGTGTTGATTGTTGTGGATTGAGGATTGGATCTCTAGTGTGCTGTCTGATTTGTTGTGTTATGGTTACATACTGGTGAGTGGGGACCTCACACTTATATGTTTTGTTTTAAAATGCATGTTTGAGTTTTATATTTTTAGAAAATTAAATGGTGAATAGTATTGGTATTGTGCATGTATATTGGTTTTACTATGTTTGGTATTGAGAGGCATATTATGATTGGCTGCATATGGTCGCACATATTGTTGAGACATGAGATTGTCTGTGAAACTATATGCCTATATGTGACATTGAGATATTGGGTTGTGTTTACCATGCTTTTCACCAGTTTTTTTTCTATTCTTGTTACTGAGTGTTCCAGTACACTAATGACCTAGACTGAGATTAGTGACCGACGGGTCAAATATTTAGATGGTCATAGGAGTTGACCATAGAAGCCTTCGGCAACACTAGTGTGGCCTAAGTTTTAATTAAATAATAAAAGAACCACTAGTGGGTCTCGTCTTCTCCCTTGGCTCAGGGGTAAGCAGGTATTTTGTTAGCTGACTTTCTAGCTCTTTTAATTAAAGAAATATTGTGTGAGTGTGTGATTCACCATTTCTATGTTTCAATTTCATGCGGATTTGAAATTTAGTGCTGATGAGAGTTTTACGGATTTTATCATTTTAGTTTTGGTTTCTGACTATGTTTCTTATTTTGCATTTTGTGATGCCCATTTCTTCTCACTTGAATGTTTAACTAACTGTTTTAGTGTTGTCCAGATTGTGCTACAGGTGCTTGTTGCCAGCCGTCCACCTCACATGGCTGACCTCAAAGTGGTCTTCTGATTTTAGGTTCGGCCAGCATTTTGATTGATTTGTACATACAAAACAGATTGTATTTTGACTTTATACAGATGATTACAATTTTAGTTTTATACATATGATCTGGTGTTTGATTTTACAGTTGTTATATTTGCATGTGGTATATGATGATTGAGAATGGATTTTTGATCGTTTGTTTGGATGTGAGCGAGATTCCATATTACACTAAATTATTATTTTATTCCGTTATGATTTTATACTGTTTTATTTTACTAGCCTTATGGGAATCTGAGGATAGTATAGTAATTGCTATGTTTGTGTTCACCATTAAAATAGGATCTGTGGCGTGACATCTTTTTGGTTGTAGTGGAGCACTAGATTTGTTTTTAACTAAAATATTTTTGTGGTGATTTGGTTTTCAAACAAAATAATTTTCAAGATTATTTTCAGACTCCACGGAAAATATTTTTTAAAATGGTCCGGGTGTACAATCAAATATGTTAATTTTTATCTTTGGTGTAGTTTTGTTTTTTGTATTAATATGTGTGCTCTGTTTGTTTGTAGTAATTAGATATGTGGCCGCATAGAGGTAGAGGTACATGACATATGTGATAAAGAACTGCGACTGAGCCAAAACTATTGGTGACAGATGAGGAGTATCTCTAAAGGTTTGAGGATAGGCTGTCAGTGGCAGTGAGAGGGCGTATAAGTATGACTTCAGATATGGACTTTGCCACCATTCTTCACTTGGTATAGAGAGCGGAGGACATTCTATAAGCTGAGGCGTCAGAGGAAAGAGTTATAACTCGACCATTTCCCATTTTCCTTGGGAAGAGGCCTATGCTTTCTGATGGAGTTCAGTAGGAGTAGACCATTCTTTTAGAGGAATGGAGTTTAGAGGCTCAGTGGCATGTCCTTTATATCTACAGTGTGACCCAATCCTCTAAGGTTTCTAGGCAAAGAGCTCAAGAGGTGTTTCACTTGCCAGAGAGTGGGTCACTTGGTGAGGAATTGCAGATTTGGTAGTAGTTCCTCCTTATCCTAGGCCAGTGTTGGAGGTCCTCCGAGGATGGGTGGTTACAGTTCTCATATAGCTTCTTTCCATTCTCGAACTCAGCTTGGTGGTTCTTCTAGAGTGCAGCCTGCTGCCCCGGTTGTTACTTTTATTGTTGCACCTTCAACATCGGGTGGACTTGGATGTCCTACTACCATGAGTCAGGCAAGACTCTTCACGCTTGTAGATGCAAAGGCAGTTGCCAGCCCCACAGTTGTTATGGGTATGGTTTTAATCTTTTTTTTTTACTTCTCGTGTGTTGTTTGATCCGGGTGATAGTAGATCATTTATTTGTCCTTGTGCATCTTGTTTTGCCAATGTGTCTGTGCCTCATTTGGATCCTGTGATTGAGGTGTCTACTTCATTAGGGGAGCACCAGTTGTGTGAGCATGTTTTGTTGAGCTATTCTATTATGGTTGCTGGTGTTGCTTGATTTTGATGTGATTTTTGGTATGGATTAGGTGGTGCAGTATAGAGCTGTCTTGTCGTGTTTTGAGAAGAAGGTAGTTTTATAGACTCTTGAGGGAGTGGAGCTTGTGTTTGAGGGGGATAGGAACGTTTTTGTCTCTAGTTTGATTTCTGTTATTAACTCTAGGCATTTGTTGAGGAGGGGTTATCCGGTTTTCTTGGCCCATGTAGTTGATGTTTCTGTGACTGAGCCTGTATGGGAGAATGTGCTAGTTGCTAGTGAGTTTGTGGATGTTTTCCTGAAGGATTTGCTAGGTTGACCTATTGTGAGGGATGTGCAATTTTTTAATAAGTAGTTGCTTGGTTTTGCATCCATCTCTGTTCCACCATATAGGATGGCTCCAGTTGAGATGGAGTTGAGGACTTAGTTGCAGGAGTTGGTGGAGAATGGTTCATTCTGCCTAGTGTTTCAACCTGGGGAACCCCGGTTCTGTTTGTGAAGAAGAAGGATGGCACCATCTAGCTGTATATTGATTATAAACAGCTGAATAAGGTGAGGGTGAAGAATTGTTATCCTCTGCCTAGGATTGATGATCTTTTTGATCAGTTACAGGGAGTTGTGGTATTTTCTAAGATTGAACTTTGGTTTGGATATCATCAGCTGAGGGTTAAGGATGCGAACATACCTATGACAGCCTTCCTTTCTAAGTATGGCCATTATGAGTTTTTGGTGATGCGTTTGGATTGACTAATGCCCCTTCTTTCTTCATAGATCTGATGAAAAAGGTGTTCAGACCCTACTTGGACAGATTCATGATTATGTTCATTGATGATATTTTGGTGTATTCAAAGTCTAGAGATGAGCATGTGCAGTATTTGAGGGATAACCAGCTGTATGTGAATTTCAGCAAGTGTGAGTTCTGGTTGTCTAAGGTTGGCTTCCTTGGTCATATAGTCTCTATGGAGGGGATTGGTGTGGATTCGAAGAAGGTGGATGCTATTACTCAATGGCATGTGCCTAAGAGTGTTACTAAGATCTGTCGTTTCTTTGGTTTGGCTGGTTAATATAAGAGGTTTGTGGAGGATTTTTCGTTGCTTGCAGCCCCTTTAACTCATTTGATGAGGAAGGGTGTGGGTTTGTCAGGGATGATAAGTACAAGGAGACTTTTTCAGAAACTCAAGGACCACCTTACATCTGTGCCTATCCTGACTCTCCCCACTTCAGGTTTGGGTTACACAGTGTACAGTGACACATTGAAGCAAGGTTTGGGTTGTGTGCTGTTGCAGGGGGACAAGGTAGTTGCCTACACTTGAAGTTAACTATCTTACTCAAGATCTTGAGTTGGCTGCAATTGTGTTTGCTTTGAAGATCTGGCATCACTACTGTATAGAGAAACTAACAGGATCTTCATAGATCATAAGAGCTTGAGGTATATTATAACTCAGAGGGAGCTGAATACTAGGTCGAGGAGGTGGTTGGAGTTGATAAAGGATTATGACCTTAACATGGACTACCACCTTGGGAAGGCTAATGTTGTTGTTGATGCTTTTAGTCGTAAGTCCTCGGCTTATTTGTAACATATTCAGGAGATGTACCTACCATTGCTTGCTAGTTTGAGGTCCACAGGTACTTTCTTAGCAATTGAACGGAGAGGTGTGCTGTTAGCCAATCTGACAATTCGGCCTATTTTTCTTGATGAGATTTGGGATGCTCAGTCGTGATCCAATACTAGTGGGTGTGAGAGAGGGTCTTTCCCATGATTTAGACTCCAGTTACAGAGTCCTAGATGATAATGTTTTGCTGTTCAGAGATCGGATTTGTGTTCCGATGGATGAGAGATTAAGGGACACGATTTTTTTCGAGGCTCACTCCATAGCTTATGCTTTGCATCCTGGAGGTACGAAGATGTACCAGACTCTCAGAGAGGTGTACTAGTGGGTAGGTATCAAGAGGGATGTTGTACAGTATATTGCTCAGTGCTTGACTTGTCAGCAAGTCAAGGTAGAGAGACAGCAATTGCTGAATTATTACAGCCTCTTCCTATTCCTGAGTCGAAGTGGGAGCATGTGACTATAGATTTTGTGTCTGACTTTCTTAGATCTCAGAGAGGGCATGATGTAGTGTGGGTAGTGGTGGATCGACTCACCAAGTCGACCCATTTCATATCTATTCGGATGGGTCCTCAATTGGACGTCTTGTGGAGCTGTATTTTCAGGAGATAGTCAGACTGCATGGAGTTCCCATGTCTATGTTATCCAATAGAGATCCCCGCTTCACATCGAGTTTTTGGGGTTAGTTGCAGGAGGCTTTGGGTATGCAGTTAAGCTTCAGTACTGTGTTTCACCCTCAGAAAGATGATCAGTCAGAGAGGACTATCCAGACCGTTGAGAATATGTTGAGAGCTTGTGTTTTGGATTTTCAGGGCAGTTAGGACCGTTATATACCGTTGGATGAGTTTGCTTATAATAACAACTTTTAGGCGAGTATTTTTATAGCACCTTATGAGGCATTGTATGGGAGAGCTTTTTGCACTCCGTTGTTGTGGAGTTAGGTTGGAGAGAGAAGATTGAGTGGAGTAGAGTTGACAGATTTCACCTTGGATAAGGTGAAACTGATTCGAGATAGGTTAAGATCGGCCCAGGATCATCATAAGAGTTATGCAAATAACATGCATACCTTTGGAGTTTGCAGTTGGGGATAAAGTATTCCTAATGGTAGCACTCTGGAAGGAGGTGATACGCTTCGGGTAGAGAGGTAAGCTAGGATCTCAGTATGTTGGCCCTTATGAGGTGATTGAGAGGATTGGTCCTGTAGCGTATCGATTAAGGTTGCCTCCGGAGTTGGAGAGGATAAATGACATGTTCCATGTGTCGATATTGAGGAAGTATATTCCGAATCCCAGTCATATGTTGGAGATACCTCCTTTGGAGATAGCAGAGGATTTGACTTATCTTACTCAGCTAGTATCCATCCTGGACAGATCCAAGAGAGTCTTGAGAAGCAAGACCATTCCATTGGTGTGGGTGCTTTGGAGGAGTCCCCAGTTTGAGGAGTAGACTTGGGAGACTAAGAATGAGATCACGAAAAGATTCCTTTAGCTTTTTGCTTGGTGAGTTTTTCTATTTCCTTTGAGTATATTTTTTATTTTTCCTTTATGCTTGTATTGTTGTTGTGTTTGTTGTTATTGTTGTTGTGTTTGTTGATATTGTTGTTGTGTTTGTTGATATTGTTGTTGTGTTGGTTGATATTGTTGTTGTGTTGGTTGATGATGTGGTGGTGGAGGATATCCGCGGTGTGTGAGTATTGTTAAGTTAGGGATATTGTTGTTGCTTTGTGGATGTGTTTGGTGGTATGTTGTTGTTATTGCGATTAAGGAAAGTTTTGGGAATAAACTTTTATTAAGGGGATAGGATGTAAACCCCGGATTTTTTGTGTTTTATATTTAAGGGTAGTTTCGTCATTTTTTTGTTTGGTGTTTTTGTGATAGAATGTGTGTATATGTGATATTATGATTTTTTAAAGTATTTTTAGGCATCTATAAGGATTATATTATATGGTTTGATTTTTCTAATTTTTAACTAAAATTTTGTTGGTTAGAAAATTATAATTTTTAATTCATTGGAAAGATATGATTTTTTTGGATTTATGATGAAATTTTCATATTTTTCGGACTTCTATCCAATTTATTTTATTGAGATTTTTCAAAGTTTAAAATATTTTCTTAATTTATTTTCTTATTTAATCATTTAATAAAATATTTTAGTATATTAGTGATTCTAAGAACGCTGTATATTGTCAGATCGGTTTATATAAAAGAAATAAAATTCTTTCACTTTTCTTTTTCCTTTTTTCTTTCTCTTTCATCTTTTCCTTTCTTTTTTCCTCCCCTAACTCTATCATTCTTCTCTGGCCAAAAAATGCAGCACCACCATTTGGCCTCCCCGAGCTTCACCGTCGCCACCAATCGGGAGCTCTAATCACCAGCTACACGCGGCTGCAAGAAATTCTCCGATCTGCCGTCCGATGCACCTCTCTCGAGCTTTCGTAGATTTGGGTTTTTCGTCGGAAAAACCTTCAATTTCTGGCCTAGGTGAGCAATTGACAATTTGTTGGTGTAGTTGCATTCCTGGGGTTGAGGGCTTCGTTTTGATGGGTTCTTTGTCGAATTTAATGCCGATTTGTGTAGGTAGGAATTTCTGGCTTCTTTTGTAGTTTCCGACGACCGTTCGGTAACCAGTTGTCCACTCGCCACCATCTTTCGGTTCCGAAACCTTAATTTTTTGTTTCAACCCCATTACCTAATTTCAATATTCCAGATGCGATGGTATTGTCGGTTTTTCGATTTAACTTGTCATTTCTGAGATATGGACTTCTTGATTTTCTCGAGAAATGTACTTTTGTTTTAAATGATAAAATATGATTTTATGTAGATAAAAATATATAAACCGAAATATGAGTCATACATGCATATCAAATATCAATATCCGAATATAAACTCCAAAATGGTTCCATAACAAACAACATAGTATGACCCAATCATGCATAACACAAGAGAATGAAAATATTAAAACATAAATATATCAAGCCTCCAAAACATGCAAGTGCAATAATCCAGCCCTAAGACCAACACTAGGAAACTTGATCTCAAGATGATTGACTACAAGCTAATGAACTAGCCTTGAAAAGATAAAAAAGGTGAGATCAAAAACCTCAGTGGGAGTTCCAATGTCATAAGCATATCCAGTGGAATAGAGGCATATAAAAACACAATTATAAAACAGTTGATTTAAACAAAATTATCGTTCATGAATTCTAATCATGCAATCAAGGAATTTCATAAACAATGAAGTATAATGCATGAATTGTAAAGCACAAAGTTATAAGGTTCATCCCAATATGTTTTATAAATCCTTCGTCTCACGGGTTAGTATGCCTAAAAAACCTATCGAGGTGGATCACAAAGCACTCTCAAGTAAGCCTCGCTAAAGAAAAACTGAGAGCCCGTTGGCAGTTAAATTTTCACTTTAAAATACGTATAAATGCCCTACTTTCCAGCATTATCCAAAATTAAATAGAGAAAACAAACTATCACACTCAATTACCAGTCAACATATATACATAAATACATAGCCTGCTAAGTCATAGAATATTCAGGCAGTCAGTTAAGTCATAGCAAATTCAGGCATAAACACACAATCCATCCATACGACATCAAAAGGAAAGATGACATTCCCTACAGCTAGGATTCCATATACCTATCCCGCATTGGCCAAGCTATTCATCAATTTATTGGTTGCACTTAGGAAAATATTTATATTGTATGTTTATAGAAAACTGAAATACATGAAATGATCAAGCAAGCATTCTCAAAATTCGTTCCCACAACCTCAGAACATATTTATCAATACCACACAATACTCATAAATGTATGAAAAAAGGATATACTCATCACTGGATTTCACTCGGAATGAAATTAGACTTATTTGGGGAATTTATTAACAACTGACTGATGATTTTCAGTGGCCATTTGATAGGGCTCTCTCAAAAGTCCAGCCGATTGGTGGACACTCAACAGGGAATCTCACAAAGTTTGACCGGTTGGTCATATATGGATGGTCGGCCAATGGGCGGTCTGACCGGTTGGTGCACCTGACCGATCGATGGGCTATTGGTAGGGATTCTCAGAAATACTGACCAGTTGGTGTACTTTGACCGACAAGTCGGTGGGATCTCGGTAGAGAGATTCAGTCTGGTTGTTTTTTCTGAATCTCTCACTAGTTTTCTCTCAATCTCTGGTTCTAAATCCACACCCAATCTGAACACTCCACACCCACATTTACCTGGGAACATGTCCACCTCTCCAGATCTCAAATCCAAGGAAAAAGTCTCAATTCAAAAGTTTATACTCACCAAGGATGCATCAAACACAATCAACATATGTATAAGTGGTACTAAGTACAGTTGATGCGTAAATCACATGGTAAATACATAATGAGCCTAGCATGATCATCATTCACAATGCATGTATAGTCTCTATTCAAAACCAAGTATTTGATCATATTTTAATTCAACAAAATAGATCATTTTTGTTTAAACGAATCAAATATAAACTCCCACCTCTTGTTGCGCAGACGACTCAATGACAATACCTTTGCCCTTATTAATAGCTCCAGCATCGCCTAAGCACACAAACACACTACTAAGAACAAGCTGATTAAAAGAAAATAGAAAAGAAAAAACTGAAGATAAGCCTAATAGACCCCTAAGACACTCAAACTAGCTCACAACTCACACTAATAACATAATAACCTCACAAATCCAGTAATCCAACAAGAGGGAAAACCATTCTCACTTCAAACAAGCCACACAAAGCTCAAATTCTACTTCCAAGCTCAACCAACAACACAATTAGGTTCCTAAACCCGCATAAATCCTTCATAACACACAAATAATCAAACCCAAGCAAGGAAACCAACCAATTCCCTCAATTTCATCAAAATCACAAAACTTCCAAACTTACCGAAACTTCCATTGAGAACTCTAATCATACTCCTTGAATCAATTGGTATTTCCAAGCAATCCAATCCATCAAACCATCCAAGAAATATCAAAATCAATCTTTAAAAACCAAAAATCAACAAAGAAAACAAAGGATTTAGGGCACTTACCACCAAAATCCCCAAAAGTGCCCTATCACCAAGAACAATCAGATTTATGCTCCTCAATCCAAAACTAATAGTAGAAATCGATCATGAGAGGTTAGGAATGTGTTTAGAGTTGATGTTCAGTGGTTTTTTTTGAAGGAAAATCAAAAGAGACGAGAGTGGTTTCTTTGGGAGGTGGAAGGGAAGAAAGTGGCATTAGAGGGGAGAGAGAAAGAAATGGAAGGGGCTGCTGGTGGTTCCAACACTTAGAAATTTTTTAAGTGTTGGTTTGGGTTGGTCTTTTATAATCCTAGCCTAAAATTCCAAGAAAAACCGAAACATTATACTCAAAGGCCTGATATACCTCGAATGGGCCGCGAAACGAATTTAAGCCATAAAACATAAAAAATGGCATTAGCTAACTTATTGGGCTCAAGAAATAATGAATGGGTTCAGAAAAAATAATTGGGCTCAAAACGGGTTGATTAGCCTAAATGCTGACGATCACTCAAAAAAGACTCGAAACGAACCCATGCACACTCGGCAATTATCTCAACACACACATAAGCACTCAACAACAGTACAACCCATACTCAGAAATCATGCAAAACCACATCTCATACATTCGGCAACAAACATGTCTCACACATATTCACATTCGACAAGTATAGGTTCACACTAAACATACTTGACTTGCATACAAATCAATCACATGCTCGGCAAACTTGACAACAATACATAAAAACATACCTGGCAATGATAAGAAATCACATAGGGATACTCAGCAACATGCACCAACAAATACACATTCTCAACAATGATAAGAAACCCAGTTAAACACTCAAAAACACTTCAGTTCATACAAGACATAAAAATACTCATAGACACGCAACAAGTTAATTAATCATACACGACATCTAAACATATCTAACCAGATTCTTAACATCTGATTAATTTTTGGTACTAACCCTCTAAGTAAGTGGGTGTGCGTGCATGTACCTTTCAAAATCAACAATCTAGTTAGCATACAATAAATCATATAATCTAAACCATGCTCCGCTACCAAACCTGTAATGACCCCAATTCCTACTTATTAAAATTTGCTCCGATTAAGGCCATTACCGCCATGAAATCCAAACAAGCCCAAAGACACCTAGAACCTATCTGAATCCCACCAGGCTTACCCATTAAATTTTTAATAACAAATGGAGCATGATAGTGGACAATCATTCTGGTATCATATGGAGTGAATAAAACATCAGCGAAAGTCTTTATATTTAATTATTGAAATCAAAACACACAAGTCCCATAGGGATCCAAATAACCAGTAAGAAATCCTCCAACATGTTCCAAAACATAACAAACAAAATAGGGATCTTGAAGAACCAGAAAAGTAGTCCAATCTATGATCATATTGTATGTGCAAGCAACCAAGGAAATAGGAATGCAAAAGTGATGCAATATCGCCTCGCCGTGCTGCCTTGATCTCAAACACTGGTACCACGAGCAGTGAATGTACTTAAGTCTGAAAAAACATGGTGGAAACAACAGAATGAGATTACAAGAATCTCAGTAGGGTCACAACATCATAAGGTCTGCAGAAACCATAAACACAAATCTCCCAAACAACATCAGATCATTCCTAGCAACTAAAGGGGATCACGCAATTCAAGAATTCAATTAAAAAGTGTAGGGCCGAATCTAAGGCTGAGGGGGGACTACAAATACTTCTGAAAACTCAGAAGTACACAGGCACGTAGAACTCATCAGATTGCTCTCGGGAATGAAGAAGAAAGGCCATCCCCTTCCACTTGTATTATCCAAGGCTTACTGCACAAAAGGTAAATGGTTAACACACAAGCTATTTAGTAAGCCTATTCATTTTGCCACACAAGGACAAGTCATCCCAAGCCACACAAGGACAGGGCTTCTTGCCACACAAGGACCAGACATCCAGCGAGCTCATGCTGGGGATTGCCACCTATACGACTCCCATACCAGTAAGAACCTCCCCTCTCACAAGGAGCATCAGCGCTTACCCGGAATGGCCACCGGAAAAGGATCCTGACACACAACACGTACCAGCACACACAAGCAAGTACAAAACAAAATACCATAACAGGGTATCCTTAATCATGTCAAAACACAATCAACATGTTCAATACACACCATAGATGCAAACTAGGCACTCATATCCTATCTTAAGGGATTTGGTTTAGCCTAGAGGATCGCATCTTGGTCCTCAATTCAAGCATTCCTACTACAACATATACGCATACAACATTACATATAAAGACACCGAAATTAGCAAGCAAACAGCAAGGATCTCTAGAGAAACTGATGAGGCTTAGATCCTACCTCTCTTGTCTCTGAACAAGAAGTTATTCCCTTGTCTTTATTCAATAATTTTGTACTACCTATAGCATCACAAGGTAAAGCCAAAACCAAACTAAGTATGCATATCCAATATCCAATTAAATACCCTATTTCCTTACCAATTCCACTCACCAAACCTATCAAAAATCAGTGATCAGATACCGCAGGTACCTCCCCCTTTGATGTGTGATGTGATAGCCTAGAATTTAACTAGAACCAACCTGAATTACCATCCCTAATTATCATACAATTTTCGGCAATAAGAATAGGGCAATAGGGCAAGTTGCGATTTCAAGTTAACAAGTTGTAGGAGTTGCGATGTCATGTTAACAAGGAAGGATTAAGGGTATATAACATGTATAATAAAAAAAAACTGGATCAGAATCCAATAGGTTAATCAATTAATCAAGATAGGCACAATAGAGAAGTATGGAAAAGTTAGGTCATACTGATTTTATGTATAGAAAAGATTCAAAGGATGAATTCATGATTGTTCACTATGAATGGATATTAAACAATCATGGCTTCATTATAATCCCTATCTTCAAGGCTTAATTAAAGTAAGATAATTATCAAAATTAAATTCTGTAATCATCCCTCCTTAAACTTAGGGTTTTTATTTCCTAAGGTATTTATCAACCAATAAAGAATCAATTTAAAGAGAATTAATACCAAAATTAATTACTAGACATCCCTTACAAATTTCAGCCATCACACATCCTTTCTTTTAGGAGCAAGATGGTCTTCTGGAAATACATTCGGGAATTCACGAGCCACAGGAACAAAACTCAGGTCTGAAAACTCCATGGAAGTGTCATGCACATGCGCAAGGTATGTTGTGCATCCTTTGTTGATCAATCTCTTTGCATCAAGCTAGGAAAACATGCAAGTCGGAACAACTCACCTATCACCATCGAAACAATACTCAGAACCATCTAGAAGGCTGAACCACACATGCTTTGTAAAACATTCCATCCGGGCTTGGTACTTTGTCAAACAATCCATGCCTAAGATTACATCCAACTCTTGGATGTCCAATGGAATCAGATCCACTTGAATTACAATTGAACCCATCCGTATAGCACAACCAATGTACACTAGATGACATGCCAACTATTCTCCCAAAGGAGTTAAAACCGCAATCAAAGGAACCAAAGAAGACAAGGGCCGATCTGAACTAGCAGCTACTCTCGGACTCACAAATGATATATTCGCTCCAAGGTCTAACAAAACATTAGCATATTGGGGAAAGACAGAGATGGTACCTATCACCACGTCGGGGATGGCACAGGCCTCAACGTCCATCAAAGTAAAGAGTTTTGTAGGTCTGGTTTGCGAACCTAATGCGGATTCACCAGGGGCCTACCGAGTGCACGAACTAGTGGCTTAGAAGAATTGACATGCCTACCATTCAAACTTGGTGCTCCAGAAGTCTTCGAATTGTCATGTCTCAGCTTTGGACATTCTCTTTGCATATGGCCAAGCTTTACACAATTATAACACCTAAGTGGCTGCGAACAAGGAGGGAAATGATATTGATGGCAATTCGAACACCATGAGGGTCTGCTCACACTCAGACTAGAACCTGCTGAATGCGTCTTGGAATTTCCATTGCCACTGCCTTCCGAATGAAACGATTTCGAAGGATAGGGTCCCGAACGACGGCCAAACTTTACACCATGACAAAATGGACCACCATTGTGCACTGTAACGGTGCGCACCTGACTAGGAGGTTTCTGATTCAAAACCATCTTCTCGGCTTCATAGTCTGCAACTATCAGCTCCTGAAAATTGTGCCCGAAGGTCGTACCAACGATGGTCTTGATATCGGTGCTCAAACCATCCTGAAAATGTCAAGCAAGCTAGGATGGAGAGCGATCCGCCTTGGGTGCAAAACGGGACAACTCTCTCAGCTCCTTTTTGAATTCCATAACTGAGCAGGTACCTTGCTCAACCCTATAGAAGGCTTGTCGTTGATCATTCTTGTGAAACCTGGTGTAGAACCTATCATTGAACTCGTACAAAAACTCATCCCATGTTGGCATACAGCCTCTGAATCTCAAACTAGTAGCAGTTTACCATGCAAGGGCCTGTCCCTCAAGAAAGAATGTCTTGATGGAAACTTTTTCATCATCGGTAATGCGCAAGAACTGAGCAACACGACACAAAGTATTAACCCACTCTTGGGCTACTGCGGCACCTACTGAACCACTGAAATCTTTGCAGCTTAACTGACGAGCTTCTTTCAGAAACTTGGTGATCATAACAAGAAGTCTCTCAGCCTCTCTCAAAATCTTTGGCTGAATCGGGGTAAGGGGTGGAATAGGGTCTGGTCCTGGCGGAGCAAGCACATATCAGACTGATGCCTCAATGCGTCGCTGGTGCTTAGAGATACCATGCAACGTAGCTTGTATTGAAGCCCAAATCTGGACTAACACGGGGTCCTGAGTTGGTGCGGCTGGGACAGCTGGTGCAACTCGGTTCTCTTCCTAAACTAGTGCGACCTGATCGCCTGGCTCCTTAACCTGAATCTCGGGCTCAACATGCCCAACCTGCTTAACTGCCAGAAAACAAAATAGAAGAGTGCTATGCCATTGTCCCACTATGCAGCCCTAATCTCACACCTTGGTACCACCAGCGAAACATGAATCTAAGCCTGAAAAAGAAAAAAAATAGCGGAATGAGATTATAAGAGTCTCAGTGGGGTCGCAACATCATAAGCTCTGTGGAAACCTAAACAAACATCTTCTAAATAACTTATATAAATTGCATTAATATATACTAAATGGGCCCAAAACAAATGGGCCCAAAACGAAACAACAAACAAATATGTAAACACAATAGCATAGGGGCCGAGGTTATCAAAATAACGGGGAGGACACAAAACATTTCGTAGGAAACCATCAAGACGGAAACTAGAAGTACAGAGGCAGCTCAATATATTATATGATTTATGAAGATCAAAACCAAACGGTTATCCCCTACCGCTTGCGTTGTCCATGACTACATTGCAAAAGAAAACGGTTAACAAACAAACTTACAACAAGTCTTTTTACATCCCACCAAACATGAGATATGAGGAATCCAATGAGATATAGGGCATCCTAACAAAAACGAGATATAGGGCATCCCGCTAAACACAAGATATAGGGCATCCCGCCAAACATGAGATACGGGGTATCCACCGAGCTCTTGCTGGGAAACACAATCACCATACAACTCCCAGTTCAGTAAGCACCTCTCCTCTACCTCAGAAGCAACAACACTTACCTCGCATGGCCAGCAACAAGAGGATCCTATCTGTTTTCAAACAAGACACGCATACACGTATATACTCACATACACAGATATAGGAACACAACGGGGTATCCTCAATCGAATCACAACACAATGCACAATCCAATACACAGTATTACTATCCGAAATAGGGCAACCTAAACCCTACATAATCAAAAATTACTAAAGAACAACTACCACAATCCGCAAGCATGCATAACACTTTTAAACAAACCGAAACCAAAGAAACAAGCACGGCGATTTCCGGAGAAACCGATGAGGTATAGATTCTACCTCTCACGCGGAATAACAAGAAGCTACTCCTTTGCTTTTATCACAAGGATCAGAAGCACCTAAACAATTTATAAGACATAGAAAACACAATAACTAAGCATGCAATACGAAAACAGAAAAATGAAAGACAACCTACGGTCCTTATCAAAACCTACCAAAACCAACAATCCGATGTCGCAATAACCTTCCTCTGAATGGATGATGTGATGGCCAAGAATCGAACAAATTTCAACCTTAGGGCCATCACGCACTCGGGTCATCAGAGGCAAAACGGTCATTTCTGAGACATGGGCTTCTTGGACATCTAACCTATCGAGGATCAAGGTCTCACACATTTTGTTTAAAACCAAACAGTTGGACTAGCAAGTGATATAAAAATAATATCAGATGTAAAGTTTGAGTATTGATTTCTTAATTTCAAAGCATACAACTCTTGTTTTCTTACTTTTTCGTAAGCAGACTCAATCCATTAGAGATTAAAATCACGGTAAGTTTATTGATTATCAGTGAATGTCAATGACTTTGAATTCATTTTATTCCTTTCGTACTTTGTCGATTTAGATTCTAGCAATAACCCAGATTCAAACCAGGAATTGTTAAAGATTTAGACTAAAAAATTAATTTTACATTGTGATCTCTTTATGAACCTGATTGATTCATTCTAGGTAAACCTAAATTAAATTAGAAGATTACTTTAGGTTTCAACAAATGGGTAGAATACCTAGGTTCCCACAATTAGCAGAATAGGCATATATTTGTCAGATCTAGGGTTTAAATTAATTGAAAATTAAATAGTCTTGTGGCCAGATTAGCATAGGAATATAGTTAATTAGGTTAATCAGATTAGCCAATAGTAATCCGAGAAGGTACTATTGGGTAGTGAAAATCAAAATATTTTCTGGATTAGATTGAGAACAAGTTCTAGGTAAGAATTCCGGACTGATAATTAATTTATTTTTCATCTTTAATACACTTAGATTAGTTTTAAATTTATTGCCTATTAAACTTTTTATTTGTTTCATTTAACTAGAATTCTGGGTTAGATTAATTAATTAGTTTTAAGTAGATTTTTTTTGGGATTTACACATGTACTTCCTGTGAGATCCTGATCCTAAAAGTTCATGCACCAGTGTAGCTGAAATGACTATTTTTCCCTTGATGAAATGGATACGTGATGGCTTGAAATGGATGTGTCAAATCTTTCCTATTTTGATATTGGTATCATGTTCATCTCTTTCTTAATTCATCCCTTTCCTAAATTGAGAAGTTTCTAGAAGGTTTATTTCAGAATTATCTCTTAAGCATTATCCTAACTTATCTAGGCTTAAAAGTAGGGAAATTTATGCATGTAATAGCTCATAATTATCTCATAAGACCCTATAAAAAGCCCTAGACGGCCACCTTATTACACACATCAAATTCCTTCCCTTATTTCATAGAAATACACCCTTTTCTCTCCCTCTTGTTGCTGAAATTTACCTTCCAAAAACCCTAGCCCAATTCTTCAATCTTTTATCAGATTTCTGCATGTAATAGCTTGTTGGAATCTTCTTGCCGTGCTACATCTTATTATCGAGAATTCATCATCAGAAGGTTAGATTTTCTATTTTAATTTGTATTTCCGAAATTCCTATTCCTTCTTCTATTGGTTTTGAAACTTGTTGCTCTTAATAATATGAGTGTTTAGCACTTATTCCTCTTTTATTTTCATGAAATCACAACCTCTCCTTATTTATATGATAAAAATCAGCAACCACAGTCCATATATCCTATGTGTGTCGAAATATATATCTTGAATTGGGATGAATAATCAGGTTGATTCTTGCTGAATTCTTGGCCACCACATCACGCATTCAGGGGGGAGATATTGCTGCATTTGGTTCGCTGGTTTTTGTTAAAGATTTCTGTAACAATCTTAAGATGCCTTTGGTTTCTGATTTTGTATCATATTACTTGGTATTGTGTTGTCTTTGCCTTACGGTTGTTGAGGAGTTTTTGATCTTACTGATAAAAATAAAGGAATAGCATCTAATTTAGACACGTGAGAGGTAGGATCTATGCCTTATCGAATTCTCCAGAAATCTTTTTACTTGTTTATTGATTTCAGTTTGATTGCTAACTGTATGCATGCTTAAATTTGGTTGTCTAATGATATACTAATGCTTGCGGTTTGTTGACCTATGCTGTGTGGAATTTCCAAAATGTGTTAAGGCACGATGTGACTATTTTGATGATGGTATTATGTGATGGATTGTGTATTGTGCATGAGTTTTTTTTAGGATACCCTGCTCGATTTCTGTATGTTTTACTTGCTTGTGTTTGCTTGTACTTGTTTGTGTATCAGGATCCTCTCTTCGGTGGTCATTCGGGGTAAGTGACCGATGCTCCTAGGGAGAGGAGAGGTACTTACTGGTATGGGAGCTGAATGGGTGATTATTCTCAACATGTGAACGCCAGATGCCCCTATGCCAGTTTGAGTCTGGACATCAGGATGCCCTTATGCCGGTTCAAGTCCGAATGTGGGATGCCTTATATCTTAATTCAAGTCTTTGTGGTAAGATGCCCTGAATCTCAGTTCGAGTCTGTGTGGCAAGATGTCCTGTATGACAGTTCAAGTCTAGATGTCAGGATGCTCCTTATGCTAGTTTGAGTCTAGACGTAGGGATGTGTGAAGGCCTATTGATTGTGTTTATGGCTTATGTACTTTCAGCCCTACCTATTTGTGTGTGCTTGCAAATTGTTTAATCTTCTATTGGTATAAGCATTGATCTTATCTTGTCTGGAAGATGTTTGATTGGGTTTTTGCAGATTTTATAATGTTGTGACTCTACTGAGATTCTTGTAATCTCACCCCCTTATTCTTCCCCTTTTTCAGGCATAGGTTCATGCTTTGCTGGTGATACCAAGGTGTGAGTTCAAGACTACACGGCGGGATGATTTGCATCACATATGTATTAAACATACTTGCTGGTTTTGTTTGGGCATGTTCCCTTATGTGTGTGAACTATCTTTCTGACTTTGATGTTTATCCTTTCATTTCTTGTTTCTGAAATTATGATGTGGACAAATGTTGATGTTTTCAGATTTCTTTGGGACTTGTGTGTTATATTTCCACTAGTTTTCAGAATTTATATAAGTCATTTGTTGATGTTTATTTCACTCCGTATAAGCCAGGATATTGCTTATTGAATTTACATGTTCCAACATTTTAAAGCATATAAATAAACTAATAAAATTGAAAATTAGTAAGACTTAAGCATTGTGGGATTCAGATGGGTCCTTGCGAGGGATTGTTTGAGTTCCACGACTAGGTTTGGGTCTTTACACTTTCTTATATTTGTTACTCAGTAATAATCGTCAACTTGCGATTGTAATTTAATTTTACGCAACAATCTTAACCCTAGAAGAACTCAGAGTTATTGCAAACGCAGTCACAGTATTGTGTGCATGGGTTTACTGTTTGCGTTGACTATGACTTACTATTGCTCTTGCATGCTTGCAAACCCAGTGTTTATGTTATATATATTTTTTTTTCTCATCCACTTACCTAGCAGGCTTCTGTTAGATCCTTGGATTTGTGTTTGATCAGGTTTGAGAATGATCATAGTTCCTCTCAAGACAAATAGATAGTCAGTTAGGATTTAGCTCAAGGTCAGATCAATATCTCCTTTATGGACCTTAGCATATTATGTATATGATATTGTATTCCCCTAGGCTATGTTTTTTAATGTCCTTTTGTAGATTAAAAATATATTAAATAAAAATATGAATCCCTGTTTAAATTTTTGATAACATTTGGTCTTGATTGTGTTTATTTATAACATGATGCCTCCCGGAACAACACTGTTTGAACTCAATTAGATTCACTACTTGTGTTTTTGGTAATTGTTTGTAATACCAACTTCGCTGTTAAATTTCTCTTTAGCTTTGTGAGTTTATTATATGTGTTGCTATGTATGATAACAGTGTATATAGTGGGTCTATAATGACTACTACATGATTTTTAGGTTCCAGAGCATGACAAATATGATATAAAAACTTTATAACATATTGATCCCCTCTAAATTCCTTGCTAGACTCCTTAATTGGATATTAGAATAGGATCTCTTAACTCATGAATCTTTAATATAAGAAGGAATGTCATTGAGTCGTATACTAATTAACTATATATATATATATATATATATATATATATAAATTGAATATAATAAATATATAATTATATTTTTATATATGAATTGAATATATTAAGTACTATCAATATTATTCTAATATTGATATATTGTGAACTCCATAAATATTAATTCGATCAGTAAAATTACATAATCTTTAGAATACTTATTTACCAAATATTTCCCCTCAATCAATTTTAAAATTATATACTTTATAAGATGATAAATAAATAACAAAGATAAGAATAGAACATAAAAACTTATCTACACATTTAACTATACCATTTATGGTACAATGTATAATGATAAGTTAGAACTTAAAATTTTATTTTAAATTTAAATAAATAATATAAATAGATAATTCATTAAAATAAAAAAAATGAAATAATTTTATTATGAAATATATTAAAATTTTATATTTATTGATGATATTATTTAAAATTTTGTATTTATTATCAATATCTCATATTTAATAAGTTTAATTATTACAATTTTTAATAATATCTATTACAATATTAATTTTATTTTAAAATCTGTTCATTCCTCGTATCCGTCAAATCTCTCCTTATCGGTTGGATCACCAATTTGATTTTTAAAACCTTGCTATTTACTGGATTTGGATTGGAAATCTGCATCGAAGATACGAAATGGTGTGTGCGTAAATAAATAAGATAAAGGGAGTAAAACCATTGACATTAATTTCGAATATGAATTATTTAAAGGGACAGAACTACATTTAAACCAACAAAGACAAAAGCCTGAAAATCTTGGTGGACAAAAAGTATAAACACCATCAATGCAACAAGGTGATGGAAGATAGTCCACAATGGGCTATTTATACAGTAACTTGATTTTGTAATTAATGTCTTTCTCGCTTAATATCATGTTTTGTTTTTCATCCCTTGCATCATAAACATGCACTATTGAGAGGAAAACCCAAATCTTATGAAGCATATTTTTATTAAATTTTTAATTAAAATATAAAAATATCATGAAATCCTATCAATTCTTCCCTCCAAACCGAGAATGTACAAGTTAATTGGGACAAAAGAAAATATCTACGTCTGTCAGTGATTAAATTAAATGCCAAGTTCAATATGTTAGGCACAGGGTCGTTGTGTTTCTGTCTTACAGCAAATCTTGTCCGGAATCTCCACTTGAATGAGTTGTATTTGTGGTCCGAATGTGGACTGCCTGTAAAAATATCAATACCCTTCACCATCTCAATCAATCATTTTTTGCCTTTTTTTTTAGTTTTCCTGTCGCTATTTTTTAGTAGATAGACTTTATGATGCATTTAACGCATTTAGTTAGTTGGTCTGCAGTACATTATTTCATTTGCTGCTACAGAGCTGTGGGAGACTTGCATTATATCTATCAATCAGCGCTGTCTCTGAGAACACGTACACTGAAGGCAACATTTATATCCAAATTTGTGTGGCTCCAAAATGACACCGTTCACGTGTATGAGAAACTTTTTAGCTGTCTTTATTTATGTCAAGAATAGCAACACCAGCCCTTTTGGCTTCACAAAACGCAGCGAATTCTACCAATGGAGTAAATCATTTTTGGAAGTTATATGTATAAATGTCCATGCAGCACCTTGTTTGAAGATTGAAGACCGAAGACCACTACATATATTCTTTCTTCTCCCCGATATAGGGTTCTATTTTCGTGGAATAGGCAAGGTTATATTACCATGATGCGAAAGAGTTTTCCTAGCCTCTTTCGTTTGCCTTTCTTTCTGACGTTTCATGTTCTCCTGTACTCGGCCAAAGGGTTGGTCAAACTTCCGCCCAACGTGACTGTGCCTGCAATTCTCGTGTTCGGGGATTCCATTGTTGACACAGGAAACAACAATTACCTGAAAACAATCGTTAAGTGCAATTTTTCTCCGTATGGGGTTGACTTTAAAGGTAGAATTCCAACGGGAAGATTTTGTGATGGAAAAGTACCCTCAGACATAATAGGTATACCACCCAACTCCACTTTCCTTCTTAATTATGTCTACACACAATTATATTATTATGTTTATCTTTGCTCTTCTTAAGTTTCTTCCACACTTGGTCTTCTTATGTTTATATTATTATGTTTATTATGTTTGCTTTGTTTATTCTCAACTTCTTTCTTTTAACTCAACTGCTTATCCTATAACTCATGGTTTGATAACATTTTAATGCCTCTTGTCGGCCATGTTCTCTTTGAAGCGGAGGAGTTGGGAATCAAAGGGGCAGTTCCACCATATTTGGACCAAACTGTGTCGCCTCAAGATCTCGTAACAGGTGTAACCTTTGCTTCAGGTGGCGCAGGATATGATCCACTGACAGCCCAACTAGTGGTGACTAATTTCTTCTTGTATCTTTGTTTGATTATTGGTTTTAAGGGATCTTCTTTTTTATTTTATTAAGGATTAATCATCAAACTTGATCACAGTCAGTCTTATCGTTATCCGATCAAATCAAGTACTTGGAAGAGTACATAGAGAAACTGAAGAGGATTGTAGGAGGGGAGAGAACTAGCTTCATTTTGGCAAACAGTTTATTTTTGGTGGCAGCCGGAAGCGACGACATAGCCAATACCTATTTTCTTTTACGTGCTAGGTCGCAATACGATATCCCATCTTACACCGACTTAATGCTGAACTCGGCTTCTGAGTTTTTTCAAGTAAGCTCTCCAACAACTTGATGTAGCAAGAATAGAAAAGGCTCATTTTACTGGTTTTGTTCCAGAGGGTAGCTATTAATTTTCATTTAAATTCTGATTCAGATATACCTTGTTTCAGGAGTTATATAGGCTAGGGGCTAGAAGGATTCTAGTCCTCAGTGCACCTCCAATAGGGTGTGTTCCCTCACAGAGAACGGTAGCGGGAGGGCATGAAAGAGATTGTGCAGAAAGCCACAACCAAGCTGCCATCTTATTCAACTCCAAACTTTCAAAACAATGCGAAGCTCTCACAGCTACTCTACCAAACAGCAAAATTATCTACGTTGACGTCTACAATCCATTGCTAAACCTCATCCAGAACGCACAACAATATGGTAAAATAGAGATTGCTTTACAAATTTATCATTTTATCAGAACTTTTTTTTAAAAAAAAAGTATCCTGGAGTTTGCCTTAAGGCATCCGAATTGCATTCTAAAAAATTATAAAATAGGAAATATGGGATTCGAAGTCAAGAGATATAAAAATAACATAGAAAAAAAAAAGAACAACCTGTATTCATCTTTGAAAACATATATCTATATATATATATATATATATTAATACGACTGGTGTTCTTTTGCTGTTTCTGTTGTCTCAGGTTTTAAAGTAGCAAACAAAGGATGTTGTGGCACAGGGGCGATAGAGGTATCAGTTCTGTGTAATCCTTTGACTCCAGTCACCTGTGCCAATATTTCCGATCATATATTCTGGGATAGCTATCATCCAACTGAAAGTACATACAGAGCGCTCATCTTGCCCGTCGTGAATAAATATGTGGGTGTACTGGTGTGAAACATATCAGCGATTTGAAGGCTATTTTCTTCAGTAATTAGCAGCTTGATCTTACAGGACCTGTTCAGCATTTTACAAGAGAAAGAAATCTTGTAAAACCGCTTAGTTGTAACATTGCCATGTCTTTTTCCTTTCTCTATCATAACTTTTGCTGTCGTTACTGTTAATACCCACTGTTTTGGGTTTCCATTAGAACCAGTCGCATATTGGTTCATCATTAGATATTGTAATAATGAGATTGAAAAAAGTGGGTTGAGCTTCAGTACCTTCAGAATGTTGATCATTAAGTTATCATTGATGATATAGCCGTACCTCTGAAACCCACCGCTGACATGAAAAAGAGCCTGTCTTGCAAATTTATTGTATTAATTCATGATCAGCAATGATAGAGCAGAATTTATTCTCACGCCAGTTTACCAAAAGAAAAGGATTTTAGTCTCACATTCACCTACGCCACTGAGCTTCCAAGTCTATGAGCCACATACCGTCATTCCGATTAAATTTAGCTTCCACAACAATGGTCATATCGTATCCTTTTTCATAGTACTATTGTTATAACAAAACCATCTAGAATATTTCTTATGAGTAGTTTACATATAATGATTTTTGAGTCGATTTTGATATAAACTATAATAACATTGAGAATGTGAGACCCCGTCCTTTTGAGAGTCTAGTCACCACTCGTAATCAGTCAGATTTTTTGGATTGGTCGGATTGAGTGAGTTGACCAAGTGAGTGTCAGAGTTGATTTTTTGACCGAGTGACCTGGACATAGTCATAGAGCTTAGGTGTCAAGTTTAGGATGTCTAGAACGTCATGTCGTTGGTGGTGTGTCGATAATTTGCACGGCCTGTCGTTTCAGAGTTTTAACGTGCATTAGATTAATTAGTCGATTGGTGAGTTGTTTGAGGCTTGAGTCCAGAGGATATACCCCATTTTACTCTTTTGACCCGCATATAAGTTTTTGGAGATCAGTTTTGAGTGGCCGTAGGTCTTTGAGCCGACTTACGTTTCGTGGGCCCGATTTCGGTTCTCAAGCCCAATTACGTTTTAAAAGCCTGATTTTTATATTTTGAACTTTTAAATTTTATTTTGGCCCACTTGGGGCATATATGAACTATTTTATAATCAATTCAGATTCTTTGAATTTAAAAAAAAGAAGAAAAAGTCAAAATCAAAAGTCAAAGATCAAAGGTCAAAAGTCAAAAGTCAAAGATCAAAGGTCAAAAGTCAAAAGTCAAAAAAACAAAAAAACAAAAAAGAGTCCCTACTTTACCAGCTCACGTGAGTGAGCACTTTTCCCATTCAACTCTTTTCTCCCCCCATAACCAGTCGAAGGTAAGCTACATTTTTTACTTTTTTTTTTTTTTTTCAAATTCCAATTTCCTTCACCCATTGATTTCTATTCAAAATTAGTAAATGGGATATATTCCAAATCATAATTCTAACTCCTATCATCAGATTGTATTGGTATTTTGGTTGATGGTGGAGATTTTCATTGAATTTAAGCCTTTTTGGTAAATTCGGATTTTAGAGGTTTTTGCATGATTTCTTCACTTTCTTTTTCGTTTTGTGATTGTTTTAGCATGCCTAGATGTTCATTGTTATAGTCTAATACTTTAGATTGCTCGAAAACATCATTTGATCCATGATTGATCATTTTGTGTGTCGATGGCATTTTGGTAATTTCAGGATTTATGTGTTTTTGTGGAATTGGATGAAATTGGTTGATGTCATTGCTTGAGTTAGGTTGTTTGTGTGTTGTAAAGAAGATTTTTCGATTAAGGAAACCAATTTTGATGTTGGCGGAGCTTGGAATTGGGATTTGAGCTTAGGATCGATTGAGTGTGTGAAGGGATTCGTTGTTTTTCTTAAGGAATTGAGTGGTTTGAGTTTCTAGAGGTTGTATTGAGTGATTTGGGACTTAGAGTGAGTGTTTAAGGGGTCTCTTAGGTTTTTTTTAATTCTGGTCATTTTTCGAGTTTATTATTTTCGGCTTTGTTCTTAGTGTGGTTTTGTGTGCATGATTGTTTAGGTGGTACTTCGGCGACCGATAGAGGCAAGGGCTTAGCCGTTGAATCGTTGGCGTGTCAATAGGTGGGAGACTATGTTTCATTTACATGCACGAAAATATTTTATTTTATTAATTAAAATTGGTAAATGCTTGTTTTTGAATGGGGGCAATATGTGCATTGATGAATGACTTAGCATGCTAAGTTCATTATGTGTGAGGCAAACTTATGATGCATAAAATGTTTATTTTGAATCTATATGCATGTATGTGATGTGATTAAAATGTGTTTGAAAGTATTCATATACATCGAATTCTTGAGTTGTTGGGGGCTCCTAGGGAGCCTTTGAGTTGATTTTGAGTGTTCTACATTTTATTTAAATTATAACATGATTTGGGATTTGTTCTACTTGTTTGCAAAGAATACGTATACATATAATTGCTAGGTATAACTTGGAATTGACGGACTGCGCTTGGCCAATGCGAAGTAAGTGGATGAGTATCCTTAGATAGAAGGATAGTCTCTTGCCTAGGAGTATGGATGGGTTATGTATGCCTTGTGGGAGTAGATGATGGGATAGGCTACATGTGCCTTCGGGCTTTTCGAGTTGTGTGTGAGTTGGGAATCGTGTGATAATTATTTTCTCCATTTTTCCCGAGGATAACACTGGTGGTAAGGGACTTATTATTATTTTGGAAAGGTGCATATAATTAACCACCAGTGGGCTTCCGATTTCCCTTTGGCCGGGGTTATCAATGAAGCGGTTTTAGAGGTCCACCCCGATAGTTTTTGGGCATAGTAGCCCATGTGAATGAGATTTTGGGATTTATATACTTATTGGGCATGAGCCTGAGATACATTTTGATATTATCAAACTCAAGCATATGTATTTGATCAAATTTTAATGTGAGATTGTTTACACGACTAGTATCATGGACTTATTGTGATTTTTACTATAAAATATTTATATTGATTTTCGTATATGTCTCTATTCCACCAGAATTGTTTATGACGGTGTGACTCTCACTGAGGTCCTCGAGATCTCTGCCCTCTCTTGTTGTTGTTTTCAAGACTAGGTCGAGCGACTGTGTAGCCGTCTATTTTTGAGGTCGAGGTTTCTGGTTTGTCATAGGGCTGGACTACTTCACATGACACGTTTGAAAACTCGACACACTCTTTTGTATTTTGGGTTTGGTTATGCTTGCCTAACTTGTTTGCATGCTTGCTTATTTACATTGTGATCCCTTAGTGGGCTTGGGTTGATGCATGTTTTTAGATATTGATGTATTCTTTTGAGTGTACGATATATGAGATGAGCATGATGCCTTGGGCATGTTTTGTTGTTCTTGGGTTTTGAGTTGATTGGACTTATTCTGATAAGGCATGCTTGGGGCCGTGTGGCCTGTTGTGTGTGTGATTTAAGACTTCCGCCTTTTGTAATTGTACTCCGTGATTGTATTTGTGGTGGCGAGGTGCTTGTTTAAATAAATGCTCCTTTTTTTTAAAGAAAGTGAAAAGTTTCAAATTTACTTGTGTTTTTATATAATTTCTGAATTTGTTTTGAGGGTAAGCCTTGTGTGGTTTTGATTGGGCTACGAGTTGGGCCAATTGGGACTGCACGATGGTGAGGAGCCTAATTACCGGATTCGGGTCCTCACAAGGAAGGTACTGTTGTGTAATCTCTAAATATCTTTTATGTTTTACACATTCTCTATCAGCCCCATATATTTAGGTTGTTAATTTCTTTAGGGTTGGTTTGAATTATCATAATTTGTATCAATATTTTAAATTAAAATATAATATCATAATAATTATATAATAATAAATTTTTATTATTACAACAAGCTACTCACCTAGTCCTAAAAAATTTATCATCAATGGAGATGAGATCCTAGAAATCTCAGTGAGAGATGTAGTGTCATACTTATTCTATAGGTGGAATGGAGGTAGATAGTAAAGCACATTAAGTCATTTTAGTATCAACATAGTTAATGTAACTCTGATGCATCTAACATGCTCAACGATCAATATATACATGTGCAATATGCATGATTCATGTTAATCAAATCCAATAGGGAAATCGTGCAACACATTCATCATATGTCCACCCTAACAAGTTTATCAATAAATCAAGCATATAGTCAACTTAAATTATCACCATGCATATATGAGAATACAACCCAAAAACCTGTGGAGGTAAACTAAAATGCTTTAAGAGAATCACGGTCAATGGAACTCCCAAAGACCACAAATGGGTATTTCGTTCATTTAAAACATGCAGATCCTCTTTCCACTAGTATTGTCTGCAGAAAATGCTAGAGGTGACTACTATTATACCTTCTAGTTATGTCAAGAAAATCACAATAAATGCATCATACAAGTGTATGAAGACTCCACTAAACATCCAAAGATACACGTACTATACTCTCTCTCATTAAGGACCCTGCATGTTCCCTAAACTTGACCAAACTATATTCATCGAAAACAAAGACATTCATCAATACCATAATATACCACACTATGGCACAACTCTTCTCAAGCAGGCACACACAATTACACTTACTATACATGTATGCAACATGGATGAATATGCAGAAATGCAAATTCTCAAAGTCTCACATCATCCTCAATGAGTTTCTTTCAAATACAAACACTCATCTCATGGGCAAAAATAAATATGCAGGAAGGAATGTGTCAATCTTTCCTGTCTCTTTCTCTCATCTCTAGGGTTTAGAACAGTCTAATAGGTGTTATTGAACCAATTAGATATCGACGAATTATCTCCGAGGGACTCGATCACAAGCTGAGGGCAAGGATATACTTTTAAAGGGAAGTAATCAATTACTCTTGATAGTAGTCAATTATTGGTCGAGAGCCAAAAATCAAGATTTAAGGTGAAGTAATCGATTACTCCCATAAGTAACTGATTACAGGCCGAAAGGTATAACTTGGGCTTAATGATTGTTTACTTTTCGTAGTAATTGATTATTTTTCAGAGTAATTGATAACGCGACAATAAGTAAAATTCAAACATGCAAAGAGTAAATAATTATCTATCAAAAGAAAGGATTCTTACTTACTATAAGTAATCAATTACTCAATGTGATGGTCAATTCCTCGACTAGTGAAGGGAATCCTAACATACAATATGTAATCAATTTCCCTACAAGGTAATCGATTACTAGACGAGTGTTTGGTGCTCTCACACTCAGGTTTTCACTCATTTTCTTCTAGGGTGGTTTCAACTAATGTCCTCACTTTACCAACACTTCACACAGGATTTTTCAAGCCCAAAAATACTGAATAAAGTCTCAATCTCAATCCACAAACTCAATTCAAGCAACAAGACCATCATAACTCAATCAAACCATCTCATCAAATCTGATCTCACATGTATTTCAGAAAACAATCATATAAGTTCATCCATGCTAACAAACATAGGAATACTAAGGATGGAATGCAATAATATGTATTACATATTCTAGCATGCTTGAAAATCATTTAACTAAGGCCTCACATTCAAAACAACAATAATTGCATATTAATTATTATGAATCTAAAATATTTTCTATCATGTGCATGAAATTGAAACTCTTACCTCGTGGCATGCAGAACTGTCGGACACCACTCTTTTGTCCTTGTTGTCCTTATACACACAAACACATACAAGCCAAGGGAGCTGGAAAATACCAAAATAAATCAAACAAAAAACATAAACCTAACCCTAAACATAATCTACGCTACTCCATTAACTCAAACAACATCACCTACAACTCACACTCACCACAAGAGGATTAACACCAAATCCTCATCCAATTCATCAAACCCCACATCACACAAAAGGAAAACCTAGAACCAAGCACCTAAACAACAACCAAAATACATTCCTAGGCCACCAACAAACATTCCTTAAGAATCCAAATCAAAAGAAAAATACTAACCAAAACCCAAAAACCCACCAGGAATAGAAATGTTCAATCCATTGATCCCACACTCAAACTAGATTCTAAGGGTGGTGAAACACTCAAAACACTTCCAACAACGAAGCCCAATCAAAAGCAAGATAGAAAAAACCAACCAAAATGAAGAACTCACCTAATTCCTCATATTGTATCCTAACTCCATTCTCCTTCGATTCTTGCCTTTTGATCTATTCTCATGGACTGAAACCTTAGAGAACTGTCAAGGAACATTTTGGGAACAAAGCCAAAGCAATAAAATTGATTGAATTGAAGGGATTAAAGTTTGTGTTTTCGTGGTGTGGGGTAAGGGAAATTGTCGTTTACAAAAAGGGAGAGAGAGGGGCTATTGAATACTTATAAATTCTTTAAGTGTTTAAGTGGGTTTTCCGAGCTCTTTATACCTTAGATGTGAGGATCCTGTCCTTGGAGGAACACACTCAATTACAACATATCTCCAACTCATGTATAAGGTATTGTCTGGGGAGAAAACACACATCTCTGGCTCAAGGCCCAGTAGGCCATGTTCAATCCTTGGTTGTCACTGTAATTCAAACTACTAACCACTATCTTTTTTTCCTATAAAGAGGACACCTCTTACTAATTCAGTTTTTACGTGAGTACCCCCTTCTTGGATGAACATACTCAATTGGAGGAACAGATCTCCAACTTACATATAAGGTATTATCTGGGAAGAAAATACACATCTCTATCCCAAGGCCAAGTAGGTTATGTTGAATCCTTGGCCGCTATTACTGGGATTCGAACCACCACTCACTATCTTTTTTCCAATGGTAATAGATACACACACACACACACACACACACACACACACACACACACACACATATATATATAAGGTGTAGGTAAGCCACACTAATACTTACTATATTTGTATTTCAATAAAGACAATTAGATCAAAGGAAGGATCTAGATACTCAATCTCAAACATTCATTGAGGAGTAGTAAAATCTATATGAGGGGAACTTTCCTTCACATGTAAGGAATCCAACATTTGTGGAATTCTTAAGATTGTAAAGCATTTATCTTCATCTCTCTTGTGTCACTCCTTCTTTAGTTATTAAGCTTAGCATTTTAGCTTTGCTTGCGAGGAAGACTAACTTAGCCTATTATACATATATCAAGCATGTAGTAAACTTAAATTATCACCATGCATATATGAGAATACAACCCAAAAACCTGTGGAGATAACTAAAACGCTCTAAGAGAGTCATGGAACTCCCAAAGTCCACTATTAAGTATTTCGTTCAATTAAAACATGCAAATCTTATCCGCAGAAAATGCTAAAGGTGACTATTAGTATACCTTCTAGTTATGTCATGCAAATCACAATAAATGCATCATACAAGTGTAGGAAGACTCCCCTAAACACCTTTTGATACATGTACTGTCCTCTCTCTAATTAAGGACCCTGTATGTTACCTAAACATGACAAAGCTATAATCATTGAAAACAAAGACATTCATCAATGCATAATATACCACACTAGGGCACAACTCATCTCAAGTAGGCACACACAATTACACTTGCTAAAACATGTATGCAACATGAATGAATATGCACAAATGCAATGTAATGACCCAAACCCAACCTATTAGGACTCTCACCATAGTGAAACCAAAACAAGCCCTTCCAAGGACCTATTTGAATCCCACAAGGTTCAAGTTACATTAATTTTGAATTTTAAAGTTTATTTTGATATTTTTAAAGGTTGGAACATGTTTAACATTAGAAATACAATCTAGTATCATACAGAGTGAATAAAAAACATCAGTGGAAGTCTTTATAAATAATCAAAGGAACCATAACACACAAGTCCCAAAAAAGTCTCAAAATCCAGCAAACAGTCCTAAACATGTTTCGGAAATTGGGAGGAAACTCAGAGAATCATAAAACCAGAAAGTAGGCCAATCAAGAAAGCCTAAATTAAGGTACACGTGCAATAAATACAGCAAGAAAGGAGTCATGCAAATGTGGTGCAATATCGTCCTGTTATGCAGCCTTGATCTCACACCCCAGTACCATTGGAAAAAGATGTACCTAAGCCTAAAAAATGAGAAAAACAATGGGATAAGATTACAAGAATCTCAGTAGGGTCATAGCATCATAAGATCTGCAGAAATCTAAACATTCATCTCCCAATCAAAAAGTGTATCAAACAAAATCAAACAAGCATAATAAGGGTATGGTCCAAAACACTAAGTGTTGGAAGGACTAAGAATACTTCTGAAACCAGAAGTACACATGTAGGTAATTCATCATCTAATTTGCACAATTGAATAGCTATCTGCTTCCACCAGTGTTGTCCAAGGCTTAACTGCAGAAACAGTAAAGGGTTAGCAAACAATCTAATAAGCAAGACTATCCATCTTGCCACATAAGGACAAGACATCCAAGCCACACAATAACACGGGCATTGAAACCACATAAGGATAAGAGCATCTTGCCACACAAGAACAGGCTAACTAGCTACACAAGGACTAGGCTCCTAGCCACATAAGGATTAGTCATCCATCGAGCTCTTACTAAGGATTGCCACCCATGCGACTCCTATATCAGTAAGTACCTCTCCTCTCACTAGGAGCATCAATCACTTACCTTGAATGACCATCAGAAAGAGAATCCTGATACAACAAATAAGTATAAGCACACAAAAGCAAGTACAAGACATAACAACACAGCAGGACATCCTCAATCATATCACAATATAATCAGCAAGTCAAACACACAAGATATAACTGAAATAGGCAGTCAATCCTACCACAGGGATCCACAATCTGCCTAGGGTATCTCAAACCAAACAACAAGCATGCCTACATCAAGGTAAACAAACCAAATCATCAAACAAACAAGAGGATCTATGGAGAAACCGATGAGGCATAGATTTTACCTCTTTTGTGTCTGAACAAGTAGCTAGTCCTTTGCTTTTATTAAGAAGATCTAAACCATCTAAGCACATATAATGCAAAGACAATACCATACTAAGCATACATATTAAGAAACCAAATAAACATCCTAGTTCCTTACCAATTCCACTCACTAATCCTACCAAAAACCAGAGATTAGATGCAGCTGGTACCTCCCCTTGGATGTGTGATATGATAGCCAAGAACACAATAAGAATCAACCAGATTATTCAACCCCAACTTATAGTATAAATTTTGGCACACTTAGAGCTTAATAGGGTATATGTGATTTCAACATTAGAGAGGTTCGTGGTTGTGATTACATGAATATAAAAAAAGGAACGGGCTCCAATTATTCAAATGATTAAAAACAACAAGATCTGAAACCAATAAACAAGTTAATTGATCAAATTTCAGCAAACATAGGGTTAGGAATAGGGCATGCTGATTTCTTCAGTAAGGAAGATACAAAGGCTGAATTCATTATAACATAACAAGGATAGGTACCAATAATTCAAACGATGAAGATGAACAGAAATAGAAACCAAAAAAGTGTTTATGCCATTACGTTAAACAACTCGAACCATAGGCACGTTTCGCCTACGAAACTGACAAACTGACCTGTTTAGTATGGCAATTGGTTGTATATGGTAGGATAGGTCTTCAACAACCTGAACTAGTGGTTCTTCAAGTACACAAGAAGGATCTCGAACATACTTTCTCAACATCAAAATGTGAAAGACGTTATGAATTCTCTTCATAATCGGGGGCAAGGCAAGTCGATATACAACTGGGCCAATTCTCTCAACAATATCATCCAGACCAATATAACGAGGTGCTAACTTACCTCATTGCCGAAAATGAAGAACATCTTTACATGGGATGACTCTCAAGAACATTTTGTCACCAACCGAAAATTCCAGCTCTATTCGTCTATTATCAACATAGTTTTTCTATCGATCTTCCGCCGTCCTCATCCTTTGTCGAATCAGATTCAATTATTAGTTGCTTGTTCAATCAATTCTGGATTATCTATGCATCTCTCGCCTACTTTATTCTAGCAAATTTGAGTTCTACAATGTCTCCTATACAATGCTTCATAAGGGGCCATTCCAATGCTTACATGAAAAACTACTTGTCTATTATTAGCATAATTTTTCTGTCGATCTTGCGTCGTCCTCAGCCTTTGTCGAATCAAATTCAATTATTCAGTTGCTTGTTCAATCAATTTTGGATTATCTAGGCATCTTTTGCCTACTTCATTCTAGCAAATTGGAGTTCTGTAATGTCTCCCTTACAATGCTTCATAAGGGGCCATTCCAATGCTTACATGAAAACTATTATTGTAAACGAATTCTGCCAAAGGAAGACATCGATCCCAACTAGTATTTCGATCCATCACAGATGCACACAATATATCTTTAAGAGTCTGAATTGTTCCTTCAGATTGACCATCGATTTGGGGCTGAAAATCTGTAGTGAAATTCAGTCTTGAACCTAATACATTCTGAAACTTTTCCCCAAAATTACTAAGTGAAACGGGGATCATAATCAGAAATAATAAATACTGGCACTCCATATAGTCGAACAATCTCATCCGATTAATGAATAGTCAATTTCTCGGGGGTATCAGTAACACGAAAAGGAAGGAAATGTGCATATTTTGTCAATCGATCCACAATCACCCAATTGACATCAAATCCTCGCTGAAATCTTGGCAAACCGGTCACAAAGTCCATCGTGACATGCTCCCATTTCCTTTCTGGAATCGAAAGTGACTGAAGTAAACAAGCGGGTCTCTGATGCTCAATCATCACTTGCTGATATAGAAGGAATCATGCAATGAACTCAGCAATGTGACGCTTCATATTCGGCCACCAGAATTGCTCTTTCAAATCTCGGTATATATTGGTACTATTAGTATGAATAGAAAACTTTGAACTGTGCATTTTGGATAAAATCAAATAGCGAACATCACTACCTTATAACATACATACCCGATATCTGAAAACAAGAACTCCATCATCTCGGACTCTGAAATCACGAACCATGACATTAGCACCATCAGCTAATTGCTGATGAATCAAAACCAATCTTGGGTCTTCGGATTACTGATTTTGGATCTCTTCCAATAAAGTAGGCTTAACTTCAATTCGGGCCAATAAGGAACCATAAAAATCACTGCCAAGATGCACACGCGTAGCTCTAAAATCCAACAACATGGGCATGTAGTGTATACATACATAGGCCAGAATAGAGGAGAAAGAAGAAGGAGAATGGGTCTTTCTGCTTAAGGCATCAGCAACAACATTTTCTTTTTTGGGATTATACTCGATGATCAAATCATAGTCTTTAATCAGCTCCACCCATCTTCGTTGTCTCATATTCAACTCCTTATGTGTAAGGAGATACTCCAAGCTTTTGTGATCGGTAAAGATTCTGCATGTCTCTCCATTCAAGTAGTGGCGTCATATCTTCAATGCACATATACGGATGCAAGCTCCAAATCATGGTAGGCTAGGTACTCGCTCACTGACGCAACTATCAGGAAGCATAGGAAATGAATTTCCCATCTTGCATCAACACACAACCAAGGCCAGATTTTGAGGCATCGCTATTATCCACATACTATTTTCCACTGACTGGCAAAGCAAGGATAGGTGCAGTCACCAATCTGGTCTTCAATTCTTCAAAACTTTTCTGGCATTTCTCAATCCACACGAACGACTCTCCTTTGCGTATCAGTTTTGTCAAAGGTCCAGCAAATGATGAGAAATTCTCCACAAAGCGACGACAGTATCCAGCTAAGCCAAGAAATACAAATATAGTCCACGGGGGTTCCCAAGCAACAACGACTTCAATCTTCTTTGGATCAACAAGAATGCCATGGGCAGAAACAACGTGGCCAAGGAAACCGACCTCACATAACTAGAATTCGTAGTTGGAGTACTTCTTAAATAGTTGTCGATCTCTTAGAATTTCTAGCATGATCCGCAAGTGTTCATCATGTTCTTCCAATTGTGAGTAAATCAGAATGTCGTCGATGAATACTATCACGAATCTTTCCAAGAACTCTCGGAATACTCTATTTATTAAATCCATAAACACCACTAGAGCATTGGTCAAACCGAATGGCATAGCCAGAAATTCATAGTGCCTATATCGCGATCTGAATGTAGTCTTTAGAATATTAGCTTCACGAACACGCAATTGATGGTATCCCGATCTGAGATCAATCTCAGAAAACACGGCTGCACCTTGGAGTTGGTCGAACAAGTCATCAATTCGTGGCAGAGGATACTTGTTTATAATGGTCACACGAGTCAGCTGCAGGTAGTCGATGCAAAATCACAGTGAACCATCTTTCTTCTTCACGAAGGTGACATACTGGGTCGGATGAAACCACGATCCAAAAAATATTCCAATTCTGTCTTCAATTCCTTCATTTTTGCGAAAGTCATATGATAAGAAGGAACAAAAATCGGATTCATACCCGACACCAATTCAATGCCAAATTCCACTTCTCTTGCTAGTGGCAAATTTGATACATCTTCTGGAAACACATCTGAGAACTCGCGAACCATAGGAATAGAACTCAAATATGAAGATTCTTTGGACGTATCATGCACATGTGCGAGGTACACAGTACATTCTTTGCTAATCAATCGCTTTGCATCAAACCAGGAAATCATGCAAGTTGGAACAACTCGCCTATCACCTTCTAAACAGAATTCGGAACCATCTAGAAGGCTGAGCTACACATGTTTGGTGAAACACTTCATTCGAGCTTGATATTTGGCTAGACAATCTATGCCTAAGATCACATCCAGCTCTCGGATGTCCAATGGAATTAGGTCCACTTCAATCACAGTAGAATCCATAATATAGCACAGCCGATGTAGACTAGATCACAAGTCAATTGCTCTCCCAAAGGGGTTAGAACCACAATAGGAGGAGATAGGGGAGATAGAGGGCGATCTGAGGTAAATGCTATTCTTAGACTCACAAATGATCTATTCACTCTGGAATCTAATAACACTTCAGCATTTTGAGAAAAGACTGAAATAGTCCTTGTCACCACATCTAGGCTTGCTTCGGCATCAGTCAATGTGAACAATCTTGTGGGCCTGGGCTGTCCTCACTTGTAGATCCGCTTGGTGGCTCTCTAGGTGCATGGGCTGGTGGTTTAGTGGGATTTGCATACCCACCTTGGTTTGCATTCGGAACGCTTGTAATACGCCTTCGTTTATTGCACTCCCTCTGAATATGGCCCATTTCTCTACAATTATAGCATCGTTGTGGCTGTGAACTCTATATGGATCCATTAGAATTAGAATTAGAACTAGAGCAATTCTTCCTGAAAATACCTCCATTACCATTGCTCTTCAGAGGATAGGACCTCAAAGGGTAGGTTCCCATATGACGGTTGAATCTAGAACCACGTGAGAATGAACCACCATTATTTGTTAAGAGGCTTCTATCTTTGCACAATCTTCTCAGGTTCGGTGGCAGCAATGATCAATTCTTTCAAATTCTGCTCTGGTATCATACCCACAATGGCTTTAAGCTCAGTATTCAGCCCATCTTTGAATTTCCACGTGAGCTAACAAGGTGTGCAATCCTCTTCTAGTGCAAAATGGGACAACTCTCTCAATTTTTTTTCACACTCTAGCACCAAATGGGTACCTTGCTCAAGTTTGTAGAAAGCTTGTTGTTGCTCACTCTAATGGAACTGGGTGTAGAACCTTTCATTAAATTCATGCAAGAACTCATCCCAAGAAGGTAGATGATCTCCGAACCACATACTCACTGCTGTCCACCATGCGACGGCTTCTCCCTCAAGTAGGAATGTGGTGATGGCAACTTTATCATCATCAAAAACATGCAAGAACAAGGATACATGACATATGATATCAATCCACTCACGAGCTGCAGCAGCACCTACTGAACCGCTGAAATCCTTGCATCGCTATTGACGGGCCTCTTTCAGCAACTTGATAACTACTACTGGAAGTCTTTCAGCCTCTTTAGGATCAACCAGCTGAACTGGAGCAATGGGAGGAATGGGATCTTCCTTGGGAGGTGCGGGAGCATTCTGAATTTGGGCTTCTAATCCCTGATGGTTTGCAGCAATTCTTTGCAGCACATTAGTATTTGTGTTACTACAGGATCCATGGATAATGCGGCTGGGGCTGCTGGTGTGACTAGAACTTCAGGTTCAGTTTGGGGTTTAGGTTGCTCAACCTGATTTTCGGGGCTCAGTTTGCCCTTCTTGCTTAATCTGTGCACCTGACTCATGTCGCTCATTCGGTTGCTGTTCGGCTTGAGCTTCGTTCCTACCACGACGAGCCCTAGAAGGAGTACGCGTCCAAACAGACCTTGCCATACTAAACAAACACACGAGGTCACTAAATACATAAACCAAATACAAAACTAAAGAAAGAAATGGTATCTGGTGGAGAGGCATACACCAGACGATATGCATATGCTGAAACAAATCACAAGGGATGCATACAAGTATATACAATTCTCGGTATGTATACATACACATATAGAGGCAAACTCGGCAACAGATTAAAACACATACATACATTCTGCATTTACATAATTTAAGATAAGGAAACTTAACAAACATTCATCAAAACACATCAGAACACATCAGAACACATTCAAGTATACAACAGATAATCACATGTAAGAACTCACAAAAACACAGCAAGCCACACAATTAATCATAGCATTTAAACACTACAAACTAAGCATATGACATCAGGAACACATTTGGCATTATTAGTAAATAGGTGTGTATGTGTGTGTGCATGTACATTTCTACAACAAAAACAAGAACACACAATATCGATTAAACTTATAGGTACATGCATATAATAATCAGAATAAAAGTAATACATTTAAAATCATATTTCCTAATCCATGTTCCGCTATTAAATCTTTAAGGATTCAAATCTAACCTATTAGAACCCTTACCGCCATGAAACCCAAACAAGCCCTTCCAAGGACCTATCTGAATCCCACAAGGCTCAAGCCACATTAATTTTGAATTTTAAAGTTCATTCTTATACTTTTAAAGGTTTGAGCATGTTTAACATTAGACATACAATCTAGTATCATACGGAGTGAATTAAACCATCAGTAGAAGTCTTTATAAATAATCAAAGGAACCATAACACACAAGTCCCAAAGGAGTCTCAAAATCTAGTAAACAATCCCAAACATGTTTCAGAAACTGGGAGAAAAATTAGAGAATCATAAAACCAGAAAGTAGTCTAATCAAATAAGAATGAATCAAGGTACATACACAATCAAACTAGCAAGAAAAGGAGGGTTGCGAATTTGGTGCAATATCGTCCCGCCGTGCAGCCTTAATCTCACACCCAGTACCATTGGCAGATGATGTACCTAAGCCTGAAAAATAAGAAAAACAATAGGATGAGATTAAAAGAACCTCAGTAGGGTCACAATATTATAAGATCTATAGAAATCTAAACAATTATCTCCCAATCAACATCAGATACGCATACACTACTAAAGAGTTACCAATCAAACATCAAACAAGCATAATAAGGGTAGGTCTGAAAACATTAAGTGTTAAGAGGACTAAGAACACTTTTGAAACCAGAAGTACAAAGGTAGGTACTTCATTGAACAATTAAACGACTATCTTCTTCCACCCGTATTGTCAAAGGCTTAGCTTCACAGAGGGTAAATGGTTAGCAAACAATCTAATCAGCAAGCTTATCCATCTTGCCACACAAGGACAGGGCATCTAAGCCACACAAGAACAAGGGTATCCTCACCATATATGGATAATTGCATCTTGCCAAAGAAAACAATGCAACTAGCCACACAAGGACTAGGCATCCAATGAGCTCTTGCTTGGGATTGCCACCCATGCGACTCCCATACCAGTAAGTATCTCTCCTCTCACTAGGAGCATCAGCTACTTATCCTGAATGGCCACCGGAAAGAGGATCCTAACACAAAAAATAAGTAGAACACACACAAGTAAGTACAAGGCATAGCAACACAACAAAACATCTTTAATCATACCAATACAATCAGAAAGTCAAATACACAAGATATAACCAAAATAGGCATTCAATCCTAGCATAGGGATCCACAATCTGCCTAGGGTATTACAAACCAAACCGCAAGCATGCAGACCAAACCACAAGCATGCGCATATCAAGGTAAACAAATCGAATCATCAAACAAGAAAAATGATCTATGGAGAAATCGATGAGGCATAGATCCTACCTCTCTTGTGTCTAAACAAGTAACTAGTCCTTTGCCTTTATCAAGAGGATTTGAACAACCTAAGCATATATAAGGCAAAGACAATGCCACACTAAGCATATATAAGGCAAAGACAATGCCACACTAAGCATACATATTGAAAAACCAAATAAACATCCTAGTTCTTTAACCATTTCACTCACCAATCCTACCAAAAAACCAGATATTAGATGCAGGCGGTACCTCTCCTTGAATGTGTGATGTGATAGCCAAGAACACAACAAGAATCAACCAGATTATTCAACCCAATTTATAGTATAAATTTTGGCATACTTAGGGCTTAGTAAGGTATATGCGATTTCAACATTAGAGAGGTTAGGAGTTGCAATTTCATGAATATAAAACAGAAACAGGTGCTAATTACTCAAACGATTAAAAGGAACAAGATATGAAACCAATAGACAAGTCAACTGATCAAATTTTGGCAAACATAGGGTTAGAAATAAGGCATGCCGATTTCTTCATTAAGGAAGATACAAAGGCTGAATTCATCATAACATAACAAGGATTAGTACCAAATATTCAAATGTTGAAGATGAACAGAAACCAACAAGGAGTCGAATTAGAAAAAAATTGGCTAAGAACTCTAGAAATTGCAGCAACAAAATTAAAAGTGAAACATTAAACTTTTCCTTGTGAAACCAAGATAATAAGATACAAGATGAAAAGAGGATTCCAGAAAGCTATTATTTGTAAAAATCGGATCAAAGATGAAAGAATTTGGCTATGGTTTGTGTACGAAGAATTTCAACAGCAAGGGGAAATAAGAAAGGTATTTTTGTTTGGGGACCTGTGTATGGCCAACTGTGCTCTTATAAGAATTAATGGGATTAATTTTCCCTACTTTTAAGGCTACATTTAAAGAGATAATGCTTAGGAATTAAATATGGAATTATCTCTTAAGAATAGGAAAGAAACAATATAGGATAGAAATGAAATAGGAAAGAAATGAAATAGGAATGAAATGAATCAAAATGGGAAAGAACCATCAAAATCATTTATGGCCACCACACAGCCATTTTTTAGGGGCAAAATGGTTATTTTAGCTGAAGCGGTACCTAGACTTCTAAGACATCTATAAAGAAAATGATCAGGGTCTCACATGCAAATTCTCAAAGTCTCACATCATCTTCAATGACTTTCTTTCAAATAAGAGCTCTCATCTCAATGGCATAAATAAATATGGAGGAAGGAATGTGTCAATCTTTCCAGCCTCTTTCTCATTCTATTTCTTTCTGTCAACTCTAGGCTTTAGAATAGTCTAACAGGCGTTATTGAACCAATAAGATATCAATGAATTATCTCCGAGGGACTCGATCACAAGTTGAAGGCAAGGATATATTTTTAAACAGAAGTAATTAATTACTCTTGATAGTAATCAATTATTGGTCGAGAGGAAAAAATCTAGATTTAAGGAGAAGTAATCAACTACTCCCATATGTAACCAGTTATAGGCCGAAAGGTATAACTTGGGCTTAATGTGGAGTAATTGTTTACTTTTCAGAGTAATTGATTATTTTTTGGAGTAATTGATAACTCGATGATATGTAAAACTCAAGGCTTGCAAAGAGTAATCGATTATCTGTCAAAATAAAGGATTCTTACTTCTTGTAAGTAATCAATTAGTCAACAGGAAGGTCAATTACTCGACTAGTGAATGGAATACTAACTTACAGTATGTAATCAATTGCTTTACAAGATAATCGATTGCTAGACGAGTGTTTGGTGCTCTCACATTCAGTTTTTTACTCATTTTCTTCTGAGATGGTTTCAACTAATGCCCTCACTTTACCAACACTTCACACAAGATTTTTCAAGCACAAAAATACTCAATAAACTCTCAATCTCATTCTACACAATCAATCCAAGCAGCAAGATCATCATAGCTCAATTAAACCATCACATCAAATCCGATCTCACATGTATTTCAGGAAATAATCATATAAGTTCATCCAGTCCAACAAACATAGGAATAGTAAGAATGGCATGCAATAATATGTATTACATACACATTTTATAGCATGCTTGCAAATCATTTAACTAAGGTCTCACATTCAAAACAACAATAATTGCATATTAATTATCACGAATCTAAATATTTTCTATCATGTGCATGAAATAGAAACTCTTACCTTGTGGCATGCAGAACTCTCAGGCACCACTCTTTTGTCCTTGTTGTCCTTATACACACAAACACATACAAGCTAAGGGAGCTGGAAAATACCAAATAACTCAAAACGACAAACATAAACCCAACCCTAAACACAATTTAGGCTACTCCATTAAGTCAAACAACATAACTTACAACTCACACACACCACAAGAGGATTAACACCAAATCCATATTTAGTTCATCGAACCCCGCACCACACAAAAGGGAAACCTCAAACAAAACACCTAACAAAAAAAAAACCAACAACCAAAATACATCTCTAGGCTACCAATAAACATTTCCTAAGCATCCAAACCACACGAAAAATACTTACTAACCAAAACCCAAAAGTCCACCAGCAACAAAAATGTTCAATCCATCGATCCCACACTTAAACTAGATTCTAAGAGTGGTCAAGAACTCAAAACACTTACAAAAAAAACCTCATTTAAAAACAAGCTAGAAGAAACAAACCAAAATGAATAACTCACCTAATTTCTTATGTTGTATCCTAACTCGATTTTCCTTTGATTCCTGTCTTTTGATCCATTCTTGTAGAGTAAAAACCTTAGAGAAGTGTCAAGGAACACTTTGGGAACAAAACAAAAGCAATAAAATTGATTGAATTGAAGGGATCAAAGTTTGTGTTTTCGTGGTGTGGGGTAAAAGAAATTGTACGAAAAGGGAGGAAGAGGGACTATTGAATACTTATAATTTCACTAAGTGTTTAAGTGGGTTTTCCGAGCTCTTTATACCTTGGATGTGAGGATCCCCTCCCTGGAGGAACACACTCAATTGGAGCAACACATCTCCAACTCACATATAAGGTATTATCTGGGAAGAAAACAAACATCTCATCTCAAGGCCAAGTAGGTCATGTTGAATCCTTGGCCGATATCTCTGGGATTCGAACCGCCACTTACTTTCTTTTGTCCAATGGTAATATGTATATATATATATATATATAATTCTATATAAACCATTAGATCAATGGAAGGATCTAGATCCTCAATCTCAAACATTCATTAGGGAGCAGGAAAAGCTATATAAGGGACGCTTCCCTTTACATGTAAGGCATCCAAAATTTGTGTAATTCTTACGATTGTAAAACATTTATCTTCATCTCTCTTGTATCTCATTACAATTCCATCCTTGAAACCCGATAAGGCTAATAAAATAAAATAGTAGAAATACATAGCATAATAAAATAAAAGTGTAGAGTAAGTTCGGATTATAAATAATTTCTTTTAAGACCTGTAACAACTCCAAATATCCCATAATATTAAATCCATAATAAAATTTGTATCATCTCAAGTATGGTAAACCCTACAGTCTCATCTCAAAAATAAAATCCAATAAGTCCAAGCACCAGAACATATTAAATATATATAAAGTAAAATCTAAATATAAAACATAAAAGTACATCCGGTATATGTGTCTATAATTCAAATCGGTTAGTTTGATTATACCTGAGAATAACTACCAAACTATACAAATATAACACCTTTATCAATAGATTACCTGAAGGACCTGCTATCATAACTAGACAGAGCTAAAATGTTAACTAAATATCCAAGTGTGAGGATCTAGGGACCATAATCAGTAAAAAATCATAACCATAACCATAAACAAATTACAAATAGCAATCCTATATCAAACTCAGTTTAAATCTAAAAAATGATAACTGTAATCGAATGTAAAAATCCAAGTCAAGCCAATACCCAGTCTCAATGAGTGGTAAGTCAATAGAACAATTCATATGAGATATATTTTCAAAATAGGGCTGGAAAGTTGGATATTAAATTATCTACCTACACCTGAACTAGGGGATAGACTTGGCCCACTAGTGTGTTTGTTTATCATTTTATGAAAACATAGCCCACACTGGTGTTGTCGAAGGCTAAGGTCAAACCATATTGACCATCTCAACTAGTATAAGTCCTTTATGCGATAAGGGATGCCAAAGAGAGTCTAAACACGTGACTTGTTGGTCATAAATCTCGTTATAACTCGTCATCAGTGCACTAGATACTCATATGCCAATAGAATGAAGTATAAAACCGGTATAGGTAAATGAAACTCAGTAAAAATCTCAGTAGTCGAATGTAGATAAAACCAATCAAATATCCATATATCTCAAACCATGTGCATCCCTGTGCATAATAACAATCAGACATCACTGTCTCAATACACATGCATCCATGTGCACAATTAAATCTCATTCACCTCTATGCATATATCAAAACTTGCATCTTTGTTAAAAACCATAATAGTACCATGTATATTTTCCAGCCAACCGAAATCAAAGTATATTTTCAAGCCAACCAAAATTACAACGTAAATATTTATAAATCATCAACTATAAATTCTTAAAATGATTTACCACTATTTCAAAAAAAAATTCATAAATCTCAGTTAATTCGATTGAAAATCCAAAATAAGTAAAATGTGAGATACCCTTCCAATAACTGATAGGACCAAATACAATGACTTGTCAAATTCTTCAATTTTTTCCTCAAGAGACTAACAATCGATCAGACTCTTTACCTACGGCTGGTTGAACTTACCCAGAAACCTGAAAACTTTCCGAATGCCCAGAAATCGATCCCTTTTTCATCCAGAGATGATCTTCCAAAACTTTACTAATCCCGTAATACTTTTTGGACCTGTGAAAACCCGATTTTTGAGCTACTTGAGCGGGGAAGTCCATTCGAGGACCAATGAAGTTAGTGGCCCTCAGTCTATAGATTAGGATTGATTTAGGATTCCAGAAATTAATCATCTTGTTTTAAAAAATACTCAAATCAAAGGAGTCCAACACAATCACTCGTATGGGTACAACATAAACAATCGAACGGTTTCAGACATCGGATCACATACCCACTCAACATGCATAAACACACAACCAACATGTTTAAGGGTTCAAACACATAGTTTATGCACCCAAATCATGGCAAGCAACATCATGAATTAAAATGAATGTGTAGTCCCATGCACACATGGCCTTAATTTAAAACAAAGTATATTTCTCATTTTAACTCATAAAAAAAATATTTCCATGTAAGCAAATGAAACATTAACTCCCACTACTTGTCGTGCAGAAAACTCAACAACAATACCCTTGCCTTTATTAACCGCTCCAGTACTGCCTAAACACACAATCCGAGCCAAAACAATATAAACTCAATATCGACAAAATGACTAAAAACTAAAAACGAACCTTATGAGACCCCACCGACCACTTTTACGAACTCATAACTCACCCTAACAACATAACAACACACTCTCAGCTCACAATTCCAGAAATCCAACCAATGATTAAAATGCCCAACCCTTGCACTAGCCACTCATAGCTCAAAAATCGACACCCAAGCTCACTCGATCACATGATAAGATTTCTCGGCCCACAAACACGCTCCATAACTCATAAATCAACTAATCCAAGCAATAAAAACCACCAATTTCATCAATTCAGCCAAAATCACAAAAATTAAAAAATTACCGAAATTGCCATTGAAACCCAAAATGCTTATCCACGGATCAAAGTGTGTTTTTATAAAAACTAAACCAGAGAATTAGATTAGAAACATTGACAACAATCTAAAAGAACCAAAAATAAACAACGCAAACGAAAATTTAAGGAATTTACCACAAAATCTTCAAAAATTAAAACGAAAAACGATATAATTCTAGCCTATTAATCAAAACTAAGAGTGGAAATATATCGTGGGATTTTAGAAAAGTATTTAAGGATAAATCCTGGTGGTTTTTGTCAAAAGAAAATTGACGGGATTTGAATGGGTGCTCTGGGAGTGAGAAAGGGAGAGAGAAAGAGGGAGAGAAGGGTGGGCTGTTGTTCCAACACTTAGAGAAAATTTTAAATGTCGAGTCAGGCTGAATATTTATACCCTGGGCCCAAATTTTGGAAAAACCTGAATGAAACTTTTTAAAAGTCAGATATGCCCCGAGTAGGCCATTAGGTGTTTTAAAATCGATAATCATAAATAATGGATTAAAATAATTAATTGAGCTCAAAATGGATAAATAAGCTCGGAAAATATCAAACAGGCTCAAAACAGATTTTTCAGCTCAAAGGGTCGCGGTCACTCAAAACAGAACCGAAACCCACCAATATCAATTTCCACTGACTCCAACCTCGACACTCGAACTAGAACACTCGTTAAGACCTCTAGATGCACACCTAGGCTTTCTATAACTACGTCCACCCTAAAAGTCAATTCTAAGTCAACGGTCAACACTCGAGTCTAATTGGTCGATTTTTAGGTCAACAGTCCACTTTCTGGTCAACTTTTGGGTCAAACTAGTAAACTCTCGGGACAAACTAGCCAACCTTTGTCAAACTGGTCAGTTTCTCACAACAGACCAAAAGTGGACACTCTCAATGTACGGTCACGGTGATTAGGAACTCAGAGGGATGAGGTCTCACAATTATGGCCAAAAAAAATATCGAGGTTGATCACAGAACATTTTTAAGTAACCCCCGCTAAAGGGACACCGAAAGCCCACTGACAGTTAAATTTTCATTTACAAAATACATATAAATCCCTTACTATCAATGTTATCCAAAACTAAGAGGAGAAAACACACTATCACACCCAATCACAATCTATATATATATATATATATATATATATATATAAATACATAGCCTGCTAAGTCATAGCAAATTTAAACAGTCTATTAAATTATAGGAAATTCAGGCACACATATAATATCCAACTATACAACAACAATAGGTAAGCAATATTCCGCTCCGCTAATATTCTATGTGCTTACCTTGCTTGTCCAAACATTACCCGTCAATTCCAAGTCATTTCTAAGAACACGAGTGTATAACTTTTACATAGAAAACCTATAATGCATGAAATTTAAGAAACATCAAGAAGCACTTGTAAGAGGTTAATTAGGGTGTGGTTTGATGTAAATTTAGTGTCGGGTAGGTTTGGAAGTGTCAAAGTGGGATCTATGGGCTGTAGGAAAAGTATAAGAGCTATAGGGAAAAGTACATAGCCATGTGATTTTCTGGGACAGAGGGTGTAAAAGGATTGGAGCTGAAGTACATGGCCATGTACTTTTTGGAATAGGCCATGTAAAAGTACATAGCCATGTACTCTTCTGCACAGGTCGTGTACTGTTCTGTCCAGAGCAGTACACGAGCTACTGGAAGGGTACACAGGCGCATACTCATACCAGACGAGATATGCACCTTAAAACTCGCCTAGAACAAACCTTAAACTCTTACAAACCCTCGGAAACCCTCAACAAGGTTTTTTAGCAATAAAAAAAACCTCTTAAGGTATAAAACACACAATTCAATGATTTCTCGGCATCTGAGTACTCTCTCACACCTAGTACACTACTTAACTCTGGGGATTCCACTGTCACATCTCTGACATGTGCTAAGACGGCTGTGCAACCCTTGCTGATCTTACGTCTGGCACTCAACTAAGAGATCACACAAGTCCATGTCACTCGTCTGTCACCCTTGAAACAATACTCTGTATCGTCAGCCAAACTAAACTGTACTCTCTTTGTGAATCAATCCATCCAAGCTCTATATCTAGCTAAACAGTCCGTACCAAGAATAATGTCCAACTCTTTGATGTTCAATGGAATCAAATCTGCCTCAATCTCCACTGAAACTTTCCTTAGCACACAACCCACTTAAGCTCTAGTGCAAGTCAACTCATCACCTAACAGGGTTAAAACCTCAATGGGTGGATCTAGGGATGACAACTCTCTATCGGCACTCCTAGCTACCCTAGGACCAACAAACAACCTATTGACTCCGAGGTCTGACAAGACAATAGAACAAGAGGAGAAAATAGTAATAGTACCTGTCATGATGTTTGGGCTGGCTATGGCCTCTGCATCGACCAAAGTGAAGAGATACGTTTATTGCCTCTACTATTGTGACTGTTTTTGTTGCTGGCTTATAGTCTCACTACCAGAAGGCTTACGTGTCTGTGTCCTCTGTGGTGCTCTAGTAGAACCTTGCGAACCTATATGACTGACTCTAAACCTCTAAGCTACTGGGGTGCTTGAAGCCTCTACTATGAAGCACCTAGCTGGGCTGCTCAAGATCTAGGACACTCTCTGTCTGTATGCCTAAACTAATCACACTGATAGCATTTAGGTGGCTGTGGGAAAGAAGGTGGGTGGAACTGTCTACAGTTCGCACACTTGGGTGGCCCAAACGACCTACTCATGCTCTAAAAGGATCGAGCAGACTGTGAGTGTGTAGTCATTGAGGTGGTGCCCTGTACAGAAGGGTAAAGACTAGCTGTTCTACCTTGAACTTCTGTTTAAATCTACAACTGCGTCTAATCGAACCTTTCCTGGCAGAATTGTCATTTCGCTTTTGATTCTGGCTTTGTTGTCCCAAAAGAATCTCCTCTACCTTCACTGTGTCCACCACCAGCTCCTCGAAATCGTTGCTTGTCTTCAAGCCCAGAACACCATGGACATCCCAGTTGAGCTCATGCTCATATCTGTTGGCCATCACGGCACTCGTCTTGTCTGTCTCGAGCACAAAGTGTGCTTGTGCCCGTAACTCAGTCTTGTACTTGGAAATAGTTTTGTTTCTGTATCGCAGGTGATGGAACTTGGACCTCTTCTGATCCTTGAAATACTAGGTGTAGTACCTCTGGTAAAACTCCTTCTCAAAGTCCTTCAAAGTGAGCTGACCTACATATTGGTCTCTCACAAAACCCCACCAGCTAGCTACATCCCTCTCCAACAAACGAAGAGCCAAAGTCACTTTGCTGCAATTATATCACTAGGGCCATAGAAACTCTGGCCCAATTTTTTGGCCTCTTTTAGCAGCTTGGACAGCTGTATTGGTAGTCTACAACCCTTAACCTTAGCCTACTGAAACTCTGGCTCAAATGTAACCTATGGTGTCTGGATCTGTGGTTGCTGAACAGCTGCAGCTTGCATCATCTACTGCATTTGGCTCAAAATGGTTTGAATCATGGCTAACAATTGTAGCAACACCTGGTCCTAAGCTGTTGGAGCTGCCTGAGCTAGCTATGCTTCTGGTGCACCCCCCTGGCTGACCAACAAGTGTTGCTGGCCATGCTGGCTCTTAAGTATCTGATCTCTCCTCTAACACTCTGATTTATACTCAGCCTCCTTGGCCACCACGACCTCTGAAAGCTCTACAAACCTCTACCATGGGCTATCTTGACTAACTAGACTCAAATTCATAGGTATAAGCCTAATGATAACAAGATGTTTAAACAACTCTATGCTAGCCTATACAACTCTATGCTACTCAAATTGTACAACATGCAATTTTAAAACAATTTTGCACTCAATGCAGACATAAACAACCTTGCTCTGCTACCAATCTTGTGAGGCTACCAAACATACCAACGTCTTGATCTTTGACAGATCGAGAATTGTTCTGAAAGTAATAAAGAAAGCACGTATAGTCTTTAATGAAAAATAATACAGCCCTGATGTCTATTTCATAGTTAAAAATAAATGGATAGTCTTTATCCATATCTGATCGTCCTTATCCGTTTATTTTTGGGATGATTTCGTATAACCAACCGGTCGGTGTAAGTGAACCGATCGGTCCATTGATGTTTGGCATGAATGTCTTGTTTTTCCATTTGATGAACCGATAGGTTGGTGTCCTCTAACTAATCAGTCAGTTGAGTCTCTACATTTGGTACAAGATGAACCAACCAGTCGATATCCTTTAACCGACCGGTTTGTTGAGTTTCGGCCAGTTTTCTGAATTGCAACGACCCGGTCAGTTTACATCAACTGACCAACCAGTGGCCATTCGCAATCACCAACTTTTCTGCAAGTATTTCAGCACATTTTTCATCCTAAAATATTGTCTTTTGTCTCTAAAATCCATCGTAAGCCTGCTTAACAACAACCCTAAAAATGATCAAAATGTTCACTAAATTAACACAACTAGTTCACAATTGTCCTTAAATTAAACCAAAATCATAACGAATGACCAATGTTAGAAACAAGTCATCAACACTATTGCGAGAGGAGATGCTTGAAACATTAATAGTTATGATGGGGTGGGACTCAACACTAGCCCCATCCTATGTTTAAGAGGTTCTTTTAACTATGTTTTATTTTATTTTATTTTCACTAATTACTTTTGGTTTAGTCTTGTTTTCTTTCATTGTATTTACATTTACTTATATGTTTAGAAGCAAGCATGATTTAAATATGAGGATATATATACACGTTTGTTTGAATTATTTGATGTTACTCTTACTTGAACTTGTCATTGATATCTTTACAAGTTCACATCAAAAGTATACTTAGGGATATGACTCAGGCAATTTGGATTGAAACCATTATGTATAGAATAATCCTTTTCTTGGCAGCCACCTATGAATATTACCCTTAGTGGACCCATTTTGAACTGTGGTCTTATACTTCCCACAAATTAACTTAACCAACTATCCGACATTGAGCTCCCAATATAAGCCTAGTAGTCAGTCATAGTGTCACAAAAAGAAGAAAGTAAGGAACATCTTCTCACAAAACACTCCTCCTAACAAAGTGAAGCTTGCACAAAGATCCTCAACCAAGACCTCCTTGAGACCATGAATGTAAGGACCCCAAATCTTAACCTAATATTACTTGCTCCTAATAGAAACCTTACCGCTGTGATACCTAAACAAGCCCAAATACCATGACATATTTGAATCCCATTGATTTTAGCATATTCATTCTTTGTACTTATAACAATTGGAGCATGATATTGGACAAGCATTCTGGTATCATACGGAGTGAATAAAACATCAGCGGAAGTCTTTAAATTGAATCATTGGAACCACAACACACAAGTCCCATAGGGATCTAAAAATCCAACAAGTAAACCTCCAATATAATCCGGAAACAAACAAGCAAAGGAGGGACTCGAAGAACCAGAAAATAGTCCAATCAAAGTTCATGTTATATGCACAAGCAACCAAGGAAACAAGAATGCAAATGTGATGCAATATCGTCCCGTCATGCAGCCTTGATCTCACACATTGGTACCACGAACAGCGAATGTACCTAAGCCTGAAAAATGGTGAAAACAACAGGATGAGATTACAAGAATCTCAGTAGGGTCACAACATCATAAGATCTATAGAAATCTTAAACAAACATCTCCCAAACAACATCAGATCAGCTTATATAACTAGAGGGGATCATGCAATCATCATTCAACCAAAAAGGGATAGAGCCGAAAGCTAAGGATGAGGGTGGACTACAAACACTTCTGAAAATCTAAAGTACACAAGTGGGTAAAACTCATCAATCATCTCGGCAATAAGAAAAGGCCATCCCTTTTCACCTGTGTTGTCGAAGGCTTTGCTACTCAAAGGATAAAGGTTAGTATACAAGCTAATCTACAAGGACAAGGCATCCAAACCACACAAGGATAAGGGCATCCAAACCACACAAGGATAATGACATCTTGCCACACAAGAACAAGGCGTCCAAGCACATACGGTCTAGGCATCCAGTGCGTGCAAGCTAGGGATTGCCACCCATACGACTCCCATACCAGTAAGAACCTCTCCTCTCCCTAGGAGCGTTAGTGTTTACCCCGAATGGCCACTGGAAAAGACCCTAACACACAAACACGTACAAGCACACACAGGAAAATACAAAGCACAATACCTCAACAGGCTATCCTCAATCATGTCAGAATATAATCAACATGTTCAATACACAAAACACATACAGATTAGGCACACATAACCTATCTCAAGGGTTTTGTATAGCCTAGAGGATCACATATCGATCTACAGTTCAAGCATAGACTGTCCAACACATGTGCATACATTTATCAACAAGTATAAACACCGAAATCAATCAAGCAAACAACAAGGATTTCTGAAGAAAAGGATGAGGCATAGATCCTACCTCTCTTCTCTCCGAACAAACGTATTTAGATAGAGTATGGAAAGAGCTTTCCAATAAACTATTATTTGCAGAATTCTGACAAAGGATGAGAGAGTTATGCTAGTTTAAAGTTGAAGGATTTTTGGCAGCAATAAGGGGGTGTAGGGTTTGATGTTTGATGAATTATGTGTATTTTCTTTATAAGACTTATGTGTGGCCAGCTTCTTCTTTATATAAGGTGGTTAAGGGATTAATGTCCCTACTTTAAAGGCTAGATTGAAGTAAGATAATTACTGTAATTATATTTTGTAATTATCCTTCATGAATTTTAATGATTTTATCTCCTAAGGTAGTTTTCATTCAATAAGGAACCAAATCATAGGGAATTAAAACCGGAAATATTTGTGAAGACCCCAAGTCCTAACTATTATTATTTTCCCCGATTAAGGTCATCACCGCCGTGAAACCCAAATACGCCTAAATGACACCTAGGACCTATCTGAATCTCACCAGGCTTACCATTAACTTCCGATTTTTAGCATGTTTAATTTCATGTTTAACAACAATTGGAGCATGATATTGGACAAATATTCTGGTAACATATGGAGTAAATAAAAAATCAGCGGACGTCTTTAGATTAAATCATTGGGTTCATAACACACAAGTCCCATAGGGATCCAAACAATCAGCAAGAAATCCTCCAACATATTTCAGAATTAGCAAGCAAAGAAGGGATTTGAAAATAAACCAGAAAGTAGCCCAATCATTCATGTTATATACGCAAGTAAACAAGGATCAAGTATGCAAATGTGATGCGATATCGCCCCGCCATGCAGCCTTGATCTCACACACTGGTACCACGGACAGTGGATGTACATAAGCCTGAAAAATGGTAAAAAAAACAATGGTATGAGATTACAAGAATCTCAGTAGGGTCGTAGCATCATAAGATCTGCAGAAACCCTAAACACAAATCTCCCAATTCGCATTAGATTATTCTTAAACATCTAAAGGGGATCATGCAATTCAAGAATCATTAAGAAAGGGGTTAGGGCCGAATCTATGGTTGAGGGAGGACTACAAACACTTCCGAAAGTATCAGAAGTAGACAGGTAGGTGGAACTCATTAGATTTCTCTTGAAAATGAAGAAAAAAGGCCATCCTCTTCCACCTGTGTTGTCCAAGGCCTACTGCACAAAGGGTAGATGGTTAACACACAAACTAATCAGTAAGCCTATTCATCTTACCATGCAAGGACAAGTCGTCTTGCCACACACGGACAAGTGTTCCCAAGCCACACACGGACTAGAGCATCCCAAACCTCATAAGAATAAGGGTTTCCTGCCTCGCAAGGACAGGGTTACGGCCTCGCAAGGACAGATATCCAGCGGGGCATGCTTGGGTTTGCCACCCATACAACTTCTATACTAGTAAGAACCTCTCCTCTCCTTAGGAGCATCAATGCTTACCCCGAATGGCCACTGGAAAAGGATCCTGACATACAAATATGTACAAGCACATATAGGCAAGTACAAAGCATAATACCACAACAAGGTATCCTCAATCATGTAAGAACACAATTAGGATATTCAATTCACATAACATATGCAACCCAGGCACTCAATACCTAACTCATGGGTTCGATATAGCCTATGAGATCCATATCTCACTCCGAATTTCATACTCTCACCCTATAATTCAATCGCAAGCAATATAACAAGAGCAAGTAACAAAAACATCAAGAAAATAACAGAGGTATCTGGAGAAACCGATGAGGCGTAGATCCTACCTCTCTTGTCTCTGAACAAAAAGCTACTCTTTTTCCTTTATTAGGTAATTTCGAACCACCTATATTATCACCAGGCAAAGACGAAAACAAACTAAGCATGCATATTCAATAATCAATTGAATACCTTATTTCCTTACCAATTCCACTCACCAAACCTATCAAAAACCAGTGATCAGATGCTGCAGGTGCCTCCCCCTTGGATGTGTGATGTGATAGCCAGGAACTTAACAAGATTCAACCTGAATTACCATTCCAATTAACAATGCAAATTTCATCACAAAGAGTAGGGCATAGGAAAATTTCGATTTTAAGCATAGAGAAGTTTAAAAAAAAGAAATTCATGATTATACATTATGAATAGATGGTAAGAAATCATAAGAACACGCAAAACGACAACAGAAATCAACCGAAGACAAAAACTGTAGAAATCTAAAAAAAAGACCTAATTTCGTCGCCGATTTTCGACTTAACCTTAGACAAGAAAATATTTATGTAAAAATAACAAAACATATATGGTTGGAAAGATAATGAAAAGGGATTTCCAACAAGCTATTATTTATAGGGATCTGACAAACGATGAGAGAGTTATGCTATTCTGAAGTTCAAGAAGATTTGGCAAAAACCTAATTCCACCGCTTATTTTCAACTTATCTTTAGAGAAAGAAATACTAACCTCCTGACAAAAACCACAGATGGTTGGAAAGACGATGAAAGATCTTTCCAATAAGATATTATTTGCAGGGATTCAATAAACGATAACAGAGTTATGCTGGTATAAATTTTCAGCGAATTTTGGTGGCTATAAGGAGGTGTAGGGTTTTAGGCTTATACGAATTTTGTATATTTTCTCTAAATGATTTTTGTGAGGCTGACTTCTTATTTATAATGAATGGGTATAGAATTATGATTACTACTTTTAAGATAATTAAAAAAAAGATAATTCCCAGACAATTAATTTCTTTAATTATCTTCTCCTATTCTTCGGGATTTTAATCTCCAAGGCAATTATCTATCTATAAGGACTTAAATTAAAGAGAATTTATACCAGAATTAACTACCATACAACTCTTACCAATTTCGGCCATCACACATCGTTTCCTTCAAGGGAAAAATTGTTTTTTCACCTGCATTGGCTTCTGGACTTCTAGGACTCAAAATTTGGGGTCTCACATCCTCTCCTCCTTACAGGAATTTCGTCCTCGAAATTTTAACATAAGTACCTAATCAAATAGGTAAAGAAATTTTGCACGCATAGATTCATTAGTCTCCCAAGAATGTTTCTTAATTTGGTCATTATGCCAAACAACTCGTACCATAGGCACGCTTCGGCTGCGAAGCTGTCGAATTGACCGATCTAGTATGGCAACTGGCTATACGGGATAGGATAGGTCTTCAACAACTTCAACTGGCGGTTCTTTAAGCACATGAGTAGGATCTCGCATATACTTTCTTAACATTGAAATATGAAATACGTTGTGAATTCTTTCCATATTTGGAGGTAGGGAAAGTCGGTATGCAACAGGGCCGATTCTTTCGACAATGTTATACGGACCAATGTAGCGAGGTGCTAGCTTACCTCGCTGCTGAAAACGAAGGACTCTTTTCCATGGAGCGACCTTTAAAAATACTTTCTCACCTACCGCAAATTCCAGTTCCTTTCGTCGATTGTCGGCGTAGCTTTTCTGCCAATCCTGAGCTGTTTTTAGCCGTTGTCAGATCAAGTTCAACTACTCTGTTGCTTGGTCAATCAATTTCGGACTATCTAGGCGTCTCTCGCCTACTTCATTTTAGTAAATGGGTGTTCTGTAATGTCTCCCATATAGTGCTTCATAGGGTGCCATACCGATGCTTGCAAGAAAACTATTGTTGTAAGCAAATTCTGCCAACGACAGGCATCGATTCCAACCGGTTTGCTGATCCAACACACTCGCTCGTAGAAAATCTTCGAGTGTCTGAATTGTTCTTTCTGATTGACCATCGGTCTAGGGATGAAATACTGTACTGAAATTTTGGACCCAGCGCATTCTGGAATTTCTCCCAAAATCATGAGGTGAAATGAGGATCACAATCTAAAACAATAGAAACTAGTACTCCATGCAATCGAACAATCTCGTCTAAGTAACGAACTGTCAATCTTTCTGGTGTATCTGTCACATATATAGGAAGAAAGTATGCAGATTTCATCAGTCGATCCACGATCACCCAATTGGCATTATATCCTCGTTGTGATCTAGGCAAACCAGTCACAAAATCCATTGTGACGTGCTCCCACTTCCATTATGGAGTCGGAAGTGACTGAAGTAGACCAGCGGGTCTTTGATGTTCGATCTTTATTTGTTGATATACGAGGCATCGGGCAACAAATTCAGCAATGTGACGTTTCATGATTAGCCATCAATACTGCTCCTTCAAATCTCGGTACATCTTAGTGCTTCCAGAATGAATAGCAAACTTCAAACTATGTGTAAGGACCCGCACCCGAAAACCGGGCCCTTACCGCCGTGAAACCCGGACAAGCCCAACACGTGGACCAATCCGAATCCCACAAGGCTTATAAGACTTTTCAAACACGATTCCCAAAACAAATATAATTTATAATTTCAAGAATTGGAGCATGACAAATAAGAAGCCGACATCTGGCATAAAACGGAGTAAATACAATACCACAGCGGAAGACTTTATTCAACTGGAAAGGAAATACCGAAAATGAAAACGGATCCATCCAGTCACAAGTCCAAAATCACGAAATGGGCTTAAATCCCGATACCTAACATTAGTGTATCCAGTAAAGAAATAAACGTATAAAAAATAAAGTAAGTGAAACATCGAACGAGCCAAACCGGAAATGCCAGAAATGGAAAACTGTGTAAAACGTGTAGGTGCAATAATCCAACCAAGTCGTAGGAAACAATCACACCTCAAGCGCCGTCTACGGCTTACGAACTACTCCTGAAAGGGGGAAAACAACAACAGGTGAGTTAATAAAATCTCAGTAAGAGTCACAACATCATATGTCCTACGGGAAAACGGGATTACAACAAAAGAGGACAGAAAAAAACGGATCACGATACAAATAGAGATGTAATTGAACAAAGACGAGGAATATGGAATTAGCACATACGTTTCCTTAATACAAGATCCCAACTCAATAGGTTATAACACAACGGTTCATATTACAATACGGTTTAACTTTACTAATCAAAAACCCATCGGGGTGGACATATTAAAACACTCCTCGGGTAACCCCCGCTAAAGGGAAACCTGGATCCCACTAGCAGGTCAATTTATTTTAAAACAATACATAGTACGTAACCCGTACTGCCAGTGTTGTCCGAGACTAGGCAGAGAAAACACCACACACATCATACATGCGAAGACGTGGCAGGTAAACGTAAACGACACCCATACGACTCCCGAATAGGTAAGTAACTCTCCTTTATCACTGGAATTCCGTTATACTCACCTCGCATTGGCCAAGCGAATGTTTATTTATTGTAGTAACCAAACTGAATACGAAATATTTATTAACATCATACTCATTTTAAAACGTTTTATTAAAAATTATAAAAAAAAACTTATATTTAAACTAGCTTAATAATTTAATATTATATTTATATTTCATTTATTTTTTATGTAAATAGATAAATCAATAATAAAACAAAAAGGGGGAAAAACCGATGTACAAAGACTAAAAGAAACAAAAGAATCAAAAGTAGACAAACGATGACTTCTTTTGGAAAGGAATTCAAAAGTCAACAAAAGCTGCAGGAACCCATAAATACATAAAAAAAATGTTAGGTATACATCCATGTTCATTGTTTATTAGTTTATTTAATTAATAAATTAATTTATTACTTTGCTTTGCTGTAAATTACCAGGCAAAACAATAGCAACGCGGCGAAATTGCTGGAAAGAACTGATACACGCCTGCCTGGTTCCAAACCGAGAAGAGGGAGCTAACAGGGGAGCACTAATAATGTGAAGGTCCAGCTCCAGGTGCCGGCAATGGATGAAGAACCGAGAACACAAGTTTAGTTTGCACAGACCCTGTGGAAGACATGCTCACTGCATCAGAAAGTCAATGAAGGAGAAGCCCCGTTCGACATGGAAGGAAGAAGAAGAAGAAGGAGCCAGATCTGGTTGGGGAAAACAAGCTGGTGGTATTGGTGGAAAAACTGGTGGAAAAAAAAGAAAGAAAACGTATGCCTTACTCGGCAGGAAGGGGAGGCAGGAGTGCACGCTTGGTCCGACTGAAGAGATGCCAAGAAGAAAGCAAATAGAAAAAAAAGGACCCTGCAAAAATGGGTCACGCGGGTACTGAGAAAAAAAAATGCAAGTAACAGGAACAGAGGGGCCTCGGTGCGGGTCAAACCACCTGGAAGTGAGTAGCCCCTCGAAGCAACTAATCACAGGTACGTTTGGTCCAAATGAGGAGGAAACCAGCCAGACCCAGAACTGCCAAGGAAGGAGGAGAGGAACAGAGTGCGAGCCGGGTGAAGGAAGACCCATTCGCGTGAAAGGAGAGGGGTGATGGTAATGGGGTGTGCCCACGGAAAGGAATGAAAGGTACAGCAGGGAACAATCTCGTAGCACCTGGAGTGAAGTAGTCGTGAACTAGGTGCGTGCCAAACAGCTGGGTATGTGACGGGAAGAGAAGGTCATTTGGAGAGGGAGGTGCGACTTGATGCCCAGGGTAAGAGGAGAAGATGGGTCCGCTAGGCATACCCGGGACACGAGGCAGTTGATGTTGGAGATCGGGGAGCCGCAGTGGAAACAGCTGCAGAGTCGGATGAGTAAGGTAGGCAACAAGGCACACTTTGCTTGATGTGTAGAAAAGGAAGAAGGACGCAGGTCCCAGTTGGTGGACTCGGAAAGCCTACAGGGTGAGTACAGATTCAACCTGTGCGAACGGAAGGAAGTGGGGAGCAGGAAGTCGACTTACACGAGCAGAGGAAGAGAATAAAGCGTGAGCTGAAAACACAAGGCAACAGGGCAGCACGATGGGGAAGGCCAAGAGAAGACACGTCTGGCTAGACTTAGAAACGAGAAGACAAAGGGTTAACAGTTACGGGTTGAGTACATGACGGAACAAAGAAAACAAAGAGGGGGATGCAATTATACAGGCTACATAAGCCAATATCACAGAGAAGCTACGAAAATCAATAAATAGGCAGAAATCAAACATGAACTTAGTAAAACAAACCAGGCCAACCATAATTGAAGCAGAGATTAAAAACCCTAAACAAAGGAAACGAGAGAGAGGCCAAGAACAGGGAATACCATAGGAATTGCAGAAACCGATAGCATGAACAGAAGAATGACAAAATTGCATAGACTCCTACCTGACATGCCAACGAACTGGTGGCGATCTATTTTCCTTTATCACGATGCACGGAACCAGATCTTCCTGGATCAAATTACCATCAGTACAAGAAATCAAAATCTAATCCAAAATACGAAAAACAGATTTTACCGTTTCCCTCAACAATCTACTAGGTTGCTCCACTTTGTCTCTCAGTAGGCTAAACGAAGAGAGGTTGAAGGGGGCAGGTTGAAGGGGGAAACAGAGAATGAACGTAAACCAATTGGCAGGGATTAGTGTTGGCTATTGGGCTTTAAGAAGGTATTTATAGGGTTTAGGGTTAAACAACGGGCCTGAACATAAAGAACCAGGTAACCAGGCTCTAGAGGAAGTCTCAGGCCCGGAAAACAAGCCCAGGTCCAATAGGGTAAAACGGGAATTTTCCTACCGTCTCGGTTTCACAATCCCGGTCAACACGATAAGCGTACCCGTGGACCACTACGCGATGATGACTAGGCATACGACTAGGACGAGGTTTTACACTATGCACCTCTGATAGAATAAGGTTACGAATATCAACATTTTGTGGAACACATACCCGGTTTCTGAAAACTAGTACTTCGTCATCTCGTATTCTGAAATCATGAACTATGGCATCAACATCATCAGCAAGTTGCTTCCGAATTTCAGTAAATTTTGGATCCTCTAATTGTTGATTCCGGATTTCTTCAATTATGGTAGGTGCGACTTCAGTTCGTGCCAACAATGAACCAGAAAAATCGATGCCAAGATGTACACGGTTAGCTTTCAATTCCAACATCATCGGTAGGTAGTGGGTGCACATGTAAGCCAAAACTGATGGGGAAGGAGGATGAAACTTTCGGCTCAGGGCATCAGCAACAACATTTTCCTTTCCAGGATGATATTCAATGATTAAATCATAGTCTTTAATCAGCTCCACCCATCTTCATTGTCTCATATTCAATTCTTTTTGCGTGAGGAGGTACTTCAGGCTTTTGTGGTCAGTGAAGATTCGGCACGTCTCGCCATATAAGTAATGTCGCCATATTTTTAAGGCAAACACCACGGCTGCAAGTTCCAAATCATGCGTAGGGTAGTTGCTCTCGTGTGGTGCTGGGAAGTGTAGGCGATGACTTTCCCATCTTGCATCAATACGCATCCAAGTCTAGATTTTGACACGTCGCTATAAACCACATACTTTTTTCCGCAAATAGGTAGGGTAAGGATAGGTGCAGAAACTAACCAATTCTTTAGCTCTTCGAAACTTTGCTGGCATTTTTTGTTCCATACAAACGGCTCACCCTTGGGTGTCAGTTTTGTCAATGGTCCGGCAAACGATGAAAAATTCTCCACAAAGCGACGGTAGTATCCTGCTAAGCCAAGGAAACTACGAACTTCGAACACACTTCGCGGAGGTTCCCAAGCAATCACGGCTTCAATCTTCTTTGGATCAACTAACACATCTTGGGCGGAAACAATATGACCAAGGAAACTAACTTCGCATAACCAGAATTTGCATTTTGAGTACTTTGCAAACAACCATCGATCTTTCAGGATTTTAAGCACAATCCGCAAGTGCATAGCATGATCCTCTTCCGATTTTAAGTAAATCAGAGTGTCATCGATGAAGACTATCACAAATTTATCCAAGAATTCGCGAAACACACGATTCATCAATTCCATAAACACAGCTAGTGCATTGGTCAAACCAAATGGCATAACTAGATATTCATAGTGTCCGTATCGCAATCTGAACATGGTCTTTGGAATATAAATATCACAAACACTCAATTAAGGTATCCAAATCTGAGATCGATCTTAGAGAATATGGATCGCACCTTGAAATTGGTCGAACAAATCGTCGATGCGCGGAAAAGGGTATTTGTTTTTCACAGTCACAAAATTCAGCTGCCGATAATCGAAGCACAATCGCAGCGAACCGTCTTTCTTTTCAACGAACAGAATAGGTGCTCCCCAAGGTGACACACTAGGTCGGATAAAACCACGATCCAGAAAATCTTCCAATTGCGTTTTTGGTTCCTTCATTTCTGTAGGAGCCATACGATACGGAGGATTGGAAATCGGATTCGTACCAAGCACTAGCTCAATACCGAATTCCACTTCCCTTGCTGGTGGTAGACCGACTATGTCTTCTAGAAATATTTTTGGAAATTCGCAAACCACTGGAATAGAATCTAGATCCGAGGATTCTTTAGAAATATCATGCAAGCTGGAACAATTGGCCTATGACCTTCAAAACAGTATTCGGCACCATCAGGAAAAGTGAACCACACACGCTTGGTGAAACACTCCATACGGGCTCGATATTTCGCCAGACAATCCATGCCTAAAATCACATCTAGCTCTCTAATGTCTAATGGAATCAGATCCACTTCAAGTACATTCGAACCCATACATACAGCATAGCCGATGTAAACTAGATCATAAATCAGTTGTTGTCACCATATCAGGACTAGCCTTGGCATTAGTCAGGGTCAATAGCCTTGTGGGTCTTGGTTGCACCTCCATAGGTTTTTGATTTGCAGCAATTCTTTGCAATACGTTTAATATTTATGCCATCACAAGATCAATGACTGGTGCAGCTGGTGCCTCAGGTTGGTTTTCGGGCTCAGCTTGCCCTTCCTGCTTAATTTGTGCATTTGGCTCCTCTTGCTCAACAGATTGTTGTTCGGCCTGAATCCCATTCTTACCCCGTTGATCCCTCGTAGCGTTCAACCTTGCTATACTATTTAATCATATGATTGTTACTTACACATAACTAAATACGATACTAGGAAAAGAAGTGGTACTTGACGATACGCATATGCTGGAAAGCAACATACAAATTTTCGGAAATCTCATGCACACATGCAAAGGTATTCTCGGCAATTACATCAACACTCATATATACTCTCAGAAATCATAATCAAACATTAAGCAAGTATGGATCCACACAACATCCATATTTGGCAATACACACCAGGAATCACATACATATACATTTAGCAATATAAGAGTCAAATAGGGACACTCAGCATCATGCATAAATCAACACACACATTCTTACCAATGATAAGAAACATAGCAAACACTCACCGAAACAAATCAAGGCATACAAGGCATAAGAACATACACGAACAAACATCACATCAGATTATCGTTCTCATCATTTAAATCTTACAAATCAATCTCATTTTAGTATTAGTTTACTCTCAATATTAGCTCCTATGTGAGTGAGTGTGTGCGCATGTCCTTACCTATAAACACCAAAATCAACAAATAAGTTAGTATATAACAAATTATATTCCCTAAACCATGCTCCGCTACAAAATCTGTGACGACCCCAATTCCTAACTATTACTATTTGTTCCGATTAAGGTCATCACCGCCATAAAACCCAAATACGCCCAAATGACACCAGGTTTACCATTAACTTCTGATTTTTAGCATGTTTATTTTCATCTTTAACAACAATTGGAGCATGATATTGGAAAAATATTCTGGTAACATACAGAGTAAATAAAACATCAGCGGAAGTCTTTAGATTAAATTGTTGGGTTTATAACACACAAGTCCTATAGGGATCCAAACAATCAGCAAGAAATCTTCCAACATATTTCGGAAATAGCAAGCAAAGGAGGGATCTGAAAATAAACTAGAAAGTAGCCCAATCATTCATGTTATATACACAAGTAAACAAAGATCAAGTATGCAAATATGATGCGATATCGCCCCGCCGTGCAGCCTTGATCTTACACACTGGTACCACGGATAGTGGATGTACCTAAGCCTGAAAAATGGTAAAAAAAACACCTATATGAGATTGCAAAAATCTCAGTAGGGTCGCAGCATCATAAGATCTGCAGAAACCCTAAACACAAATCTCCTAATTCGTGTTAGATCATTCCTAAACATCTAAAGAGGATCACGCAATTCAAGAATAATTCAGAAAGGGGTTAGGGCCGAATCTATGGTTGAGGGAGGACTACAAACACTTCCGAAAGTATCAGAAGTACACAGGCAGGTAAAACTCATCAGTTTAATCTTAGTAATGAAGAAGAAAGGCCATCCCCTTCCACCTTGGTTGTCCAAGGCTTACTATACAAAGGGTTGATGGTTAACACACAAACTAATCAGTAAGCCTATTCATCTTGCCTTACAAGGACAAGTCATCTTGCCACACACGGACAAGTCTTCCCAAGCCACACATGGACTAAGACATCCCAAACCTCGCAAGGATAAGGCTTCCTGCCTCTCAAGAACAGAGGATGAAGATGGTTGGAAAGAGGATGAAGAGAGATTTCCAATAAGCTATTATTTACAGGGATCCAATGAACGATAAGAGAGTTATGCTGGTTTAAAGTTTCAACGAATTTTGGCGGCTATAGGGAGGTGTAGGGTTTTAGGCTTATACGAATTTTGTATGTTTTCTCTGAATGATTTTTGTGAGGTTGGCTTCCTATTTATAATGAATGGGTATAGAATTATGATTACTACTTTTAAGATAATTAAAAATAAGATAATTACCAAATAATTAAATTCTTTAATTATCTTCCCCTATTCTTAGGTATTTTAATCTCTAAGGAAATTATCTATCTATAAGGACTTAGATTAAAGGGAATTTATATCAGAATTAACTACCATACCACTCTTACCAATTTCGACCATCACACATCCTTTGCTTCAGGGGAAAAATTGTCTTTTCACCTGCACTGGCTTCTGGACTTCTAGGACTCAAAATTTAGGGTCTCACAATAATTACTAGACATTCCATACCATTTTCGTCCATCACACAGCCATTTTTTCAGGAGCATAACAATCATTTCACCTGCACTGGCTTCTAGACTTGTAAGACTTAAAATTCAGCGTCTCACATCCTCCCTTCTTATAAAAATTTTGTCCTCGAAATTTCAGTACAATTACTTAAACAAACAGGTAAGGAAATTTTGCACGCATAGATTCCTCAGTCTCTAAGACTGTTCCTCGATTTGGCCATTACGCCAAATAACTCGTATCATAGGCACGCTTCGACTGCGAAACTGACTAATTGACTAATCTACTATGGCAACTGACTGTACGAGATAAGAAAGGTCTTCAGCAACCTCAACTAGTGGTTCTTCAAGAACATGACCAAAATCTTGCACATAATTTTTGGACATCGATATGTGAAACACATTGTGAACTCTCTCCATACTCAGAGGTACGGTAAGTCAGTTTGCAATAGGGCCAATGCTCTTAACAATGTTATATGACCAATGAAACGAGGTGCTAGCTTACCTCGCCCCTGAAAATAAAGAACAGCTTTCCACGAGGTGACCTTCAAAAACATTTTGTCACCTACCGCAAACTCCAGCTCCTTTTGTCAATTATTGGAGTAGTTTTTCTCCCGATCTTGCGCTGTCTTTAGCCATTGTTGAATCAAGTTCAACTACTCCATTGCTTGATCAATCAATTCTAGATTGTTTAGGCATCTCTTGCCTACTTATTCCAGCAAACGGGAGTTCTGCAATGTCTCCCATATAGTGCTTTACAATGTGCCATACCGATGCTTACATGAAAGTTACTACTGTAATCAAATTCCGCCAATGGTAAGCATCAATCCCAACTGGTTTGTTGGTCAGATACACTTGCACGCAGAATATCCTGAAGCATCTGAATCGTCCTCTCAGATTGGCCATCAGTCTGGGGATGAAACGCTATACTGAAATTCAATCTCGAACCTTATGCTTCTAGAATTTCTTCCAAAATCGTGATGTGAAATGAGGGTCACGATCTTAAATGATGGAAACTGGCACTCCATGCAGTCGAACAATCTTGTCCAAGTAACAAACAACTAATTTCTTAGGTGTGTCTGTCACACAAACAGGTAGGAAGTGTGCAGATTTCGTCAATCGATCCATGATCACCCAAATAGTATCGTATCCTTTCTGCGATCTATGCAAACTGATCACAAAATCCATCTTGACATGCTCCCACTTCCATTCCAAAATCGAAAGTGAGTAGAGTAAATCATCGGGTCTTTGTTCCTCGATCTTTACTTGTTGGCATACGAGGCATCGGGCAACAAACTCAGCAATGTGACATTTCATATTTAGCCACCAATATTGCTCCTTCAAATCTCGGTACATCTTTGTACTACCAACATGGATAGCGAACTTCAAACTATGCACTGCAGATAAAATCAGATTACGAATATCAACATCTTGTGGAATACATACTTGGTTTCTGAAGACAAGAATTCCATCATCTCATACTCTGAAATGGATCAACACCATCAGATAGTTTCTTTTGAATTTCAGCCAACCTTTGATCTTCTGATTGCTGATTCTAGATTTCCTCAGTCAAAGTAGGCATGACAACAACAAAAAACAAAATCCAGTGCCAAGATGCACACGTGTAGCTTTCATATCCAGCAACATTGGCATGTATTGGGTGTGCATGTAAGCCAAAACCGATGGGGAAGAAGGATGAAACTTTTGGCTTATGGAATTAGCGACAACATTCGGTTTTCTAGGATGATATTCGATGATCAGGTCGTAGTCCTTAATCTGCTGCACCCATCTTCGTTGTCTCATATTCAACTCCTTTTGCATAAGGAGGTATTTCAAGTTTTTGTGGTTAGTGAAGATTTGGCATGTCTCACCGTATAAGTATTGATACCATATTTTCAATGTAAACACCACGGCTGCAAGCTCCAAATCATACGTAGGATAGTTGCTTTCATGCTATCGCAACTGTCAGGAAGCATAGGCAACGACTTTCCTAACTTGCATCGATACACATCCAAGTCCGGATTTTGATGCATCGTTGTACACCACGTAGTCTGATTGATAAGGTGAGGATTGGTGCGGAAACCAATCGTCTATTCAATTCTTCAAAATTTCATTGGCATTTCTCGGTCCACACGAATGGCTCGCCCTTGCTCGTCAATCTTGTTAATGGTCCGGCAAGCGATGAAAAATTTTCCACAAAGTGCCGGTAGTGTCTGACCTAGCCAAGGAAACTACGAAATATGAACACAGGTCGCAGAGGTTCCCAAGAAACTACGACTTGAACTTTCTTCAGATCAACTAACACACCTTGGGCAGAAACAAAATGGCCAAGGAAACCAACTTCGCGTAACCAGAATTCGAATTTGGAATACTTTGCAGACAACTACCGATACCTTAGAATATTCAGCACAATCTGCAAGTGCTCAACATGTTCTTCTTCCGATTTTGAATAAATCAGAATGTCGTCGATGAAGACTATCACAAATTTTTCCAGGAACTCATGAAACACATGATTCATCAAGTCCATGAACACTGCTGGTGCATTGGTTAAACCAAATGGCATAACCAAGAATTCGTAGTGGCCGTATCGCAATCTGAATGCAGTCTTTGGAATATCAGCTTCACTAACACATAGCTGATGGTATCATGATTTGAGACCGATCTTGGAAAACACAGGTGCACCTTGGAGCTGGTCGAACAAGTCGTTGATGCGCGGCAGAGAATACTTGTTCTTCACTGTCACGTGATTCAGCTGCCGATAGCCAATACACAATCGCAACGAACCATCTTTTTTCTTCATGAACAAGACATGTGCTTCCCAAGGTGACACGTTGGGTCGGATGAAACCACGTTCCAGTAAATTTTCCAATTACGTCTTTAGTTCCTTAATTTCTGCAGTAGCCATACAATACAAAGGAGTGGAAATCGGATTTTTACTAGGCACTAGCTTAATACTGAATTCCACTTCCCTTGTTGGTGGTAAACTGGCTATGTCTTTTGAAAATACATCTGAAAATTCATAAACTACTGAAACTGAATCCAGATCTGAGGATTCTTTAGAAATATTATACACATGTGCAAGATATGTTGTAAATCCGTTGCTGATCAATCGTTTCGCATCAAGCCAGGAAATCATGCAAGTTGGGACAACTCACCTATCACTTTCAAAGTAGTACTCGGCACCATCAGAAAATATGAACCACACACACTTGGTGAAATACTCCATTCAAGCATGATATTTCGCCAAACAATCCATGCCTAAGATCATATCTAGCGATGTCTCACGGAATCAGATCTACCTCAAGTATATTCAGAACCATACGTTCAGCACAGCCGATGTAGACTAAATCTCAATCAGTTGCTCTCCAAAAGGAATTAGAACCGCAATAGGAAGAGACAAGGGAGACATAGGCCGATCCATGCTAAATGCTATCCTTGGACTCACAGATGATCTATTTGCTCTGGGATCTAACAACACTTTAGCATTTTGGGAAAAGATTGAAGTAGTACCTGTCACCACATCAGGGCTAGCCTTGGCATCACTCAAGGTGAATAGCGTCATTGCTCTTGGTTGCGCCTCACTTGTGGATCCATTTGGTGGTCCTCTTGGTGCGCATGTTGGTGGTTTGGTGGTTTGGCATACCCAACTCGGCCTACATTAGGTGCGCCTGTGATACGCCTTGGTTTCGGGCATTCTCTTTCAATATGCCCCATCTTGCCATAGTTGTAACATCGAAGTTGCTGAGAATCCCACGTACATCCATTGGAATTCGGACCAGAAAAGTTCTTCTTGTTGTTACCTCCATTTCCATTGTTTTTCAGAGGATAGGACCCCAAGGCATAGGGTCCCGCACCCCGGTTGAACTTAAAATCTTATCTGAAGGATTTGCCACTAGTTGTTGTGGACAGCTCCCTGGTTTGCACGATCTTTTTGGCTTCAGTTGCGACAGTGATTAATTCTTGCAAAATTTTCACTGGTGTCGTACCAACGATGGTTTTGAGTTCGGACTCAGCCCATCTTGAAATCATCTCGGAGGCTCTATTGCAAACTGGGACAACTCCTTTAATGCCTTCCCATGTTCTAGCACCTAACGAGTGCCCTGTTTAAGTTTATAGAAAGTTGTCGTTGCTCATTTTTGAAGAACCTTGTATAGAACCTCTTATCGAACTCTTACCAAAATTCTTCCCAAGTAAGCGAAAGATCGCTGAATCGTACGCTCACGACTGTCCAGCATGCGAGGGCTTCTCCCTCAAGTCGGAAAGTAGCAATGGTAACCTTGTCATCATCAGAGATATGCAAGAACAAGGACACACAATATAAGGTGTTGATCCATTCATAAGCCGTAGTGGCTCTGGCTGAACCGCTGAAATCCTTGCATCCCAATTGATGACCTTCCTTCAGCAACTTCGTAATAATGACTGAAAGTCTCTCGACTTCCTTAGGATGTACCGGCTGTACAGGTTCAAGTGGAGGAACAGGATCTTCCACGGGTGCGGGTGTAGGAGCAGTCTAAAAATTGTGCCTCCATACACTACTGATTCGCAACAATTTCTTGGAACACATTTATAATTTATGCCGTCACAGGATCAATAGCTGGTTCCTCAGGTTGGTTTTTGGGCTCAACTTACCCTCCCTGCTCAATTTGGGCATTTGGCTTCTCCTGCTCAACAAGTTGCTGTTCGGCCTGAATCCCATACCTACCTTGTCAATCCCTAGTAGCGTTCAACTTTGCCATACTATACAAGTACACGATGTCACTCGACACATAACCAAAATACGAAACTATGAAAAGAAGTGGTATGTGGTGGAGAGGCGTGCACCGGACAATACCCATATGCTGGAAAAACAAAATACACATGCACATAAGTACTCTTAAGTTTCAGAAATCACATGTACATATTCAATTGCACAATCTGCAATCACATTAACACACACAAGCGCTCGGCAAACATAATTTTATACAAACTATACTTGGCAATCATGCAAAACCATATCTCATGCATTTGGTAATACACATATTTCCCACATATCACACTCGCCATTATGGCAACAATCATATAAAACCATATTTGGTATGCTTACCAACCAATCATAGGTATATGGACAAATTCGGAACAATATATAAGTATACTCGGCTCTACTCGGCTTCAAAGCATTCGGCAATATGCATAAAACACATCACAGTTATTTGGCAACAAGCTCATCCAACACTTTCATAGTACATACTCATATACAAAAACACACAAGTCACCCAACCAATTACATTAATTAAGTGTTTCAAACCAAGTATTTTAGCAATAGGTTACATTTGGCATTAATCTCTAAGTGAGTGGGTGTGTGCGAATGTTCCTACCTACAAACACAAAACAAACAAATAGATTAGTATATAATAAATCATATTCCCTAATCCATGCTCTGCTACAAAACTTATAAGGACCCCAAATCCTAACCTATTATTATTTGCTTCTATTAGGACCCTTACCACCGTAAAACCCAAACAAGCCCAAATATCAAGATCTATTTAAATCCCATAAGCCTTACCCATCTATATTTCCGATTTTAGCATATTCATTCTTTCTATTTATAACAATTGTAGCATGATATTGGACAAGCATTTTAGTATCATACGGAGTAAATAAAACATTAGCAGAAGTCTTTAAACTGAATCATTGGAACCACAACACACAAGTCCCATAAGCATTTAAAAATCCAACAAGTAAACCTCCAATATAATCCGGAAACAAACAAGCAAAGGAGGGACTGGAAGAACCAGAAAATAGTTCAATCAAAATTCATGTTATATGCCCAAACAATTAAGGAAAAAAGAATGTGAATGTGATGCAATATCGTCCCGCTGTGTAGCTTTGATCTCACACACTGGTACCACGAACAGGATAAGATTACAAGAATCTCAGTAGGGTCACAACATTATAAGATGTATAGAAATCTTAAACAAACATTTCCTAAACAACATTAGATTAGCCTATACAACTAAAAGGGATCACATAATCATCATTCAACCAAAAAAGGACAGGACCGAAAGCTAAAGCTGAGGGTGCACTACAAACACATCAGAAAATCAGAAGTACATAGGCAGGTGAAACTCATCAATTATCTCGGAAATAGGAAAAGGCCATCCCTTTCCACATGTGTTGTCTAAGGCTTTGCTGCACAAAAGATAAAGGTTAGTACACAAGTTAATCAGCAAGCCTATTCATCAAGCCACACAAGGACAAGACATCTAAGCCACACAAGGACAAGGACATCCAAACTACACAAGGATAAGGACACCCAAACCACACAATGATAAGGGCACCCAAACCACACAATGATAAAGGCATCTTGCCACACAAGGACAAGGCATCTAGCTATACAAAGACTATGCATCTAGTGTGCACAGCCTGGGATTGCCTCCCATACTAGTAAGAATCTCTCCTCTCTCCAGGAGCATCAGCGCTTACCACGAATGATCACCAGAAAAGGATCCTAACACACAAACACATACAAGCACACATAGGCAAGCACATAGCATAATAGCTCAACAGAGTATTCTCAATCATGTCAGAACAAAATCAACATGTTCAATACACAAAACATATACAAATCAGGCATTCATAACCTATCTCAAGGGTTTTATGTAGCCTAGAGAATCACATCTTAATCTGCAATTCAAGCATACACTATATAACACATGCGCATACAATCATCAACAAGTATATGCACCGAAATTAATCAAGAAAACAATAAAGATCTCTGAAGAAACCGATAAGGCATAGATCCTACCTCTCTTGTCTCTGAACAAGAAGCTATTCCTTTTCCTTTATTCAAGGGATCGAAACCACCTATAACATTATAAGGCAAAGACAAAACCAAACCAAGCATGCATACTTAGTAACCAAACAATACCCTATTTCCTAAACAATTCCACTCACCAAACCTATTAGAAACCAGTGATAAGATGCCTCTGGTGCCTCCCCCTTGGATGTGTGATGTGATAGACAAGAACTTAACAAGAAACAACCTGAATTACCATCTCAATCAACATACAAATTTTGGCACCTACAATAAGGTAGTAGACCAAATTGCTATTTCATGTTAACAAGCTATAAGGGTGATTTCCTTTTAAAAGGAAGGATTAGGTCTTAATAATGCATACAATCAGAAGGAACAAGATCAGAAACTAATAGGTTAATCGATTGATCAAAATTGGCAATAATAGGGAAAAGGTAGGGCATACCGATTTTATGTATAGGAAAGATTCAAAGGATTAATTCATGATTTTATAACATGAATGGATGTCAAACAATCATACGAACAAGAGGGACAACAATATAAATCAATTGAAGGAAGAATCACACAATTGTGATACCAAACCTGCCAAATTACAAGTTGAATTTTGACAGTAAAGAAATAACCTCCTTGTGACTGGACTATGATATTTATATTGAGAATGGAAAGAGCTTTCCAACAAGCTATTATTTTCAGAATTTTGACAAACGATGAGAGAGTTATGCTAGTTTGAAGTTAAAGGATTTTCGAAAGCAATAAGGATGTGTAAGGTTTGATATTTGACGAATTTTGTGTATTTTCTGTGTAAGATTTAAGTGTGGCTAGCTTTCTCTTCATATAAGATGGTTATGGGATTAATCTCCCTACTTTAAAGGCTAAATTAAAATAAGATAACTATTAGAATTAAATTCTGTAATTATCCTTTCTTAATTTTAGGGATTTTATCACCTAAGGTAATTATCAACCAATAAGGCACCAAATGAAAGGGAATTAAAACAAAAAATAATTACTAGACATTCTATACCATTTTCGGCCATCACTCATCTATTTCTTCAGGGGAAAAATGGTCATTTCACCTGTATTGGTATATGGACTTTTAGGACTCAAAATTCGGGATCTCACAACAAAAGTTCATTAAGACTATAGTTTTTTTCTCTCAGAAAAAAATCTCATAGTTTCCATAGCCTAAGAAAAAGGAAAAAAAAGAAGAAAAAAACCTGGAAACGGTCAAAAATAAAGAGGAAGAAAATCAAAATGCTTTGAAAAAAGAGAGTGAAATAAGAAAGAGAATACAAAAATTTCCCATGCAAAAGTAAAGACATTTGACTAATTACTTAAGCTCTCAAAAAGGCCCAAACATACCTTAGCCATGACCCTATTATACCCCAAAAGACTTGATGATTCATCTATGTGTTAGTTGACAAAGTGAAAGAGTTTAGAAGACATGACAACTATATGGTATTCCAACTATTATGTTTGGATGATGAGTACTACACATATTATGTTTATTTTAAGTATCATTAAAAGTATGCGATTTAATTGGACAATTTGACATATATCTTGATCAGAATGAGTTCTTAATTAAAGGGAGTGGATATCTGATATTGAAAATGCATTATATATATCCTGATGATTTACACTATGATTCCTTAGACTAAAGTAGATGTTTAGGGACAACCATATGGAAAGTATAAGGATGTTTGATAGTGTGTTTATTATGTTGCTTTTAATTGATATTTCTAGATAGATTTTGCACTTAAATAAATCTAGATATTCCATTGATTTTGTTATTTAATCTAATCTATGGTCATAAGATACGTACAGATTTTGTAGCTAAAAGTGCTGAAATCCAGAGCAGATTGGGGCCTCCAAGATTCTTAGGATTAAGAGGATAAGTGGCCCATGCGCGCATACTAAGGGAATGGTAATAACCCCAAAAGATTTGTTTTCTTATTTGGGTGCTTACAACAGGATTTTCTTGATATATCAAACAAAACATTAATTTTGAATTTATTATGGGATTCTGCAAGATCGAATTTTGAGTAAATATATTGTCTAGACTGTCTATGGTCTATCATCAAGCATTAAAAAAATTTTCTTGAATTCTATTTTAGCTTACATTCAATTTTAGTATTATGTCTGGCTAATCATCCTTAGCTCCAATCGTAACTTGTAGCAAGTCCCGAGCCTCCCATGAGGCCTTGGTTTATTAGTGAATTTCCAGTTCCAATATATCTTTCCTTTGTATAATTTTATAGTATCTACTTCTATTATTTGTGATCAATATGTTATAATAGATTCTTAACATCAAAACCAACACGAGTAGTTTATTGTGTGAGTGACTCACTTGGTAAGGCATAATAAGGAAAAATACTTAGTGAGTGAAACATGAGAGAAAGGAGAGGATAGTTGAAAATTGACAACTCTCGCAGTACGAGACTAGGATTGTCAGAGAGTCGGGCAAGGGCCTTTAGACATTTTAAACCCCTAGAGTGCTCATGATTATACCAGGCAGCCCCTCTATGGTGCCTGGGCTGAACTGGAGTTCTATATGTTAAGGAGGGCCTATGACCATGGCTCGGGCACGATGCAAAGGAAAGGATTGGGTTATTATAATACTTGAATACAACACAACTCATTCTCTTTATTACTCACTATTGTTCGGTTACAATTTTGATTACAATTCCTTACAACAATCATCTGTTACAACATACAGAGGGTACACTGGGATCACAATGTATATTCAGCATCATTGTAGCTATAGTTCTTGCTTAGACTTGATCTCATCTCCTCAGTAGATTTGACCCTTCTTGCTACTTACTACAATACTATTAAGAGGTAATTTGGAGTGACTAATGACACCACACCAAGTACAACACATGGAAATGAATACATTCATACCATTCAATAATGCTTTACAAGTATACACTTAAAGAACAGACAAAAATGAACTAAAATAAGATATTTTTGTTGAAATCGAAGTGAGTACACTTGTATTTTGACTTACAAATGAAGATAGTGAGAAAGATAAGCGATAGGGTTTCCCAAGTATTAACTAGAAAGGAGACAAACCGAGAGGAGTCTTAAATGTAGTTTTATATGCCCAAAGTACATCTAGCAACTAGTTTGACCAATCTCTTCTTGTTGGGCCCACAGTTTTCTCTAATATCCTCTTTACTTATCAGTTTAAAATTTCAGCTTGTTCATTAGTCTGAGGATGGTAGGGTAAAGCAACTTTGTGCTAGACTCCATATTGCTTCAGCAAGATAGTCAACTGACTGTTGCAAAAGTGGCTGCCCTCGTCACTAATGATTAGCCGTGGTACTCTGAATCATTTGAATATATTCTTCTTTATAAGCTTCAATACCACCTTAGCGTCATTAGATTTGTAGGCTTCGTCTTCTACCCACTTGGATACGTAATTAACATAGAACAAGATATACTTTTTTCCATAAGAAGTGTGGAATGGACACATGAAATCAATCTCCCATATATCAAATAGCTCAACTTCCAATAGGATATTGAGTGTTATTTCATTTTTTTAACTGATATTCCCTGTTCGTAGACATCGATCACATTGCTTAAAATACTGGTTAGCATCTTTCAAAATCAGACCAATAAAAACCTGAGTGTAACATTTTAACTATAGTTCTCTCGACAGTAAAATGATCACCATATGATAATGCATGACAGTGATGTATGATGTCACTAATCTCATTGCCAGGCACATATTTCCTTATCATTTGATCACCACACTAATGATACAAAAATGGTTCTTCCCAAACATAAAACTTTGTATTATGTAAGAATATTTTTCTTTGCTCAAAGCTGAGATCAGAGGGTATAGTCTGGCTATATCAACATACCAAGGATCCTTTTGTACCATAGCCAATACTCATTCATCAGGAAATAGTTGTTCATTATCTAGTGGCTTCTTTTGAGAATGACTTTCTAATGTGGATAAATGATCTGCAACTTGATTCGCTGGACCCTTTCTTATCTTGAATCTCCATGTCAAACTCTTCCAAGAGCAATATCTATCTAATTTATCTAGGCTTTACATCCTTTTTAACTATAAGGTATCGAATTTCCGAATGGTCAGTAAATACAATAACTCTTGACCCTTTGAGATAGTACTGAAACTTATCAAATGCATACACCATAACCAATAACTCCTTCTCTATCACTGTAAAATTCATTTGAGCTGAATTCAACGTGTTGCTTACGTAATAGATCATGTGAAACAATTTTTTTCTCCACTATCCAAGTACCTCACCCACAATATGATCCATTACATCACACATCATCTATAACAGTTAGTTCCAATCAGGTATGATCATTATGGGAACAGAAACCAGTCACTTCTTTATTTCTAAAAATGTATTGAAATAATCTTCATCAAATGTGAATAGTTGTTCCTTCCCTAGTAACTTCTATAGACGTTTTGAAATCTTCGAGAAATGCTTTATGAATCTTTGATAAAACTCTGTATATCCTAGAAAACTCCATACTCTTTTAACTATTATTGGTGGTGGTAATTTCTCTATGGTATCCACCTTGGCTTTGTCAACTTCCAATCCTTGCTCGAAAACGAAGCACCCGAGAAAGTTTTTTTCTTGTAGCATAAAATGACACTTCTCCCAATTCAGCACTAGTTGGTTTCTCTAAATCAAGTAAGGACCATGTCCAAATGTTACAAACACTTATAAAAATTCTAACCATAAACTGAAAAGTCATCTACGAATACCTCCATGCATTTCTCTATTAAATTCATGAAAATTTCCATCATGCACTATTGGAATGTTGTAGGAATGTTGCATAACCCAAATGGCATCTGACTAAAAACAAACATCTTATAAGGACAAGTTAAAGGAGTCTTGTTCTGATCCTCTGGTGCGATTTATATCTGATTATAACCCAAATATCCATCCAGGAAATAGTAAAATTTGTTTCCTGCTGGCTTATCCAACATCTAATCTAGGAATGGCAAAGGGAAATGGTGTTTACATGTGGCCTTATTGAGCTTTTAGCAATCCATACTTACTCACCATCCTATAACAATCCTCATTGGCACTAACTCACCCTTTTCACTCTTGATTACTATTGTTATATCTTTCTTAGGGATGCATACTATACTGGACTAACCTAGTTACTATCATGTACAGGGTATATGTGAGAATTCAGATTTTAAGGAATTTAATTAAGATAAATGACATATGCTAATGAGAAACGGATTGATTTAATGTTCTCCGATCCAGTGTCAAATGGACCCATAAGTGCCATATAGTTGGTTAGAGGGTATTTTATAATATCATATAATTCCTTGTAATTATTTTAATATATATTTTACATTAGTATAAATAATCATAAATTGGAACTTGGGAATTTTAGATAGTGAAGGGTGATTGAAGACCTTAGATGGGTATAAATTTAGGTTTATTTGAAGTATGATTTAATTTAGAATTTTTGGAGACTATATACTATATTTAAATTTTAGTATTATAAAAATTTACGTTCAAATGGATTTTATTGTTTATTAAGAGCATGCAAAAATTTTCTGGATATTTTTTTACTTTTTTTAATATTTGAATGATTTTTATAAATTTATTATGATTATTTTAAAATAATAATAATAATAATAATTATTATTATTATTATTATTATTATTATTATTATATTATATTATATTATATTATATTATTATTTTCAATTATTTTATTTTAGATTTAATTAAATTGAGGTTAAACCCCATACAACATCATTTTGGGCATTCCCTAAATGAAGTCATTTTGGAGGTGGGTTAAAAGGGAGTTGTTTAGGTCTAAACAACGTTGTTTTGCATCAAGATAGCGGCTACTTAGTCCACATTTGCTGCTTTGCCAACCGAACGAGTAAAATCGAATTTCAATCCGATTTTGGGTGTTTTGCGCTCGAGGGACAAAAACACGATTTAAGGGGAGTATCTTGGGAGATCTGGCCTTCCAAGTTGATTAGTGACCACTGTGAGTGTAGATTCGGCCATTTTTGTGTCATTTTCCGGGGATTTTCCCGTCAGTAAACAGAAATATTTCTCGTCTTAAATTTCATGATTTCGTGAGTATTTTGTTTTAATCTTTGTTTGGGTTTGATTGTGGATAGAACAAGCAGTGTTTTGGTGTGTAAATTGGAGGAGGTTCATTGGGAAAAAAGAGCCGATAGTCATTCGCGAGTCATCACGGTTTAGTAGAACCGACGTGTCATTGATTAGGAAGAATTAAATTACATTAAGGTCTAAACAAATCGAGTCGAGTCAAACTAGGTCGAACCAAATTGAGTCGTGTTAGACCAAAATCGTAGGATGAATGAGATTGTGACATGTGTCCTGTTAACTTTTCCAATTTTGACTGATTTTCTAAGAAATCCAAAAATGATGAAAAATTCAGAAAAAAAAAATTAGAAAAAAATAGAAAAATTCTGAAAAATAGTGAAAATATAAGGAATCTAATGGTACATAGATTGGTTAATTTGGATCTGATATAAAATGATATAAAAATTAAGAGAAGTTGATAGAAAATCAAAAAATGTCAGAAAAAATCTTAGAAATTCCATATAGGCGAATCGAGTCCCTCAGAACTAAGTGACAATGTCTTCCTTCGAAATTCGATGTCTTCTTTGCTTTGATTTTAGTATGCAAAGAATTATGTTAAAATCTATGTATTGTGTGAAAAACTATATGGTGGATACGGTCATAAAGACCTTGCTATATGCAAACTCCAGGTGGAGTTGGCTCTCTTGAGTATGGTGATGATTTCTAACATGATATTTACTATTGGAAGCACTAGTCTGAATGTGAGGATGAGAGAATTTGCCAGTGTGAGTTTGGGATCGAGCTTGTGGAGTCACCACCACTGCTCCCCCGGCAGCATTAGTATGCTATAAACCCTTCCTTTTTAAAGAAAACCACAAACGATCTTCGTCGATACCATGATGATTGGTTCGATGGAAAAAATCCTTGCCAACAGTATAACCCAACACTAGTATGCTACTAGAATCCCAATAAGCATGAAAATAACTAATAAATATTGTGTGTGATAAATCGTGAAAGTTTTGGTATTCTATACATTTGTGCACTGTGATATTTTTTTGTTCTTTTATTACTTTTACACTGAAATTTTTACTATGAAATATTTGATTTGGCCATGAAAGAATTCTTAAAAATTAAACACAGTCAGAGCTGTCTTACTCACTCACCTTAAATTATAAGAACAAATTCAGGGTCCACTCACCTGGTTTGCCATGCTAGGTTTACTCAAGGTATCATAAGTAAGTGCTAGAAAGTGAGGACAGTAAGAGAAGAGCTACGAGCATCCTACTAATCTAAGTAAATAAATAATTGAGGATGTTACCCTATATAGTTAGCTTGCTTCATGTGCATATTGTGTGTGTGTTGTAAACTAAAAACTTTGGAGCCTATGGTGTGAGACCTCGATTTTTGTGTCCTAGAAGTCTAGAAGCTAGTGCATGTGAAATGACCATTTTTCGCCTAAAGAAATGGACGTGTGATGGCCAAAAATGGTATTGAAAATTTAGTGTTCTTTTTTATTTCATTTCTTCTTTATTTTATTTTCTTATTGGTTCAATCTTACCTTAGATGATAATCTCCTAAAATAAGGGATAATTTTATAATTTAATTCTAAAGATTATCTCCTTATTTCTAACCTTAAAAGTAGAAAAAATTAATCCTACTAATCCTTTAAACATACCAACTGGCCACACTTGTCCATACACACCAAAAATATACAAAATTATCAAGTGATCAAACCTTACACCCTACTTTTGCTGTCGAAATTTCTTAGCCTTCACCATATCCGAATTCTTTTATCCTTTGTCAAATTTCTACAAATAATAGCTTGTTGAAAAGCTCTATTCATCCTTTATCTAGCTATCTTGTTCAGATCATCAGAAGGTCAGTTCTTCTGTATGCAAATCCTTATCGCAATTTATAAGATCTTGGTGCCAAAATTCCTTGATTGATCCTTCAATTGGTTTTTGTTGTTGTTACTTTTCTTTGTATGATTGTTTGGCACCTATACATATTGTAATATCATGAATTCATCCTTAGAATCTTCATTATGCATGAAATCAGCATGCCGTACACCTTTGCCTATTATTGCTGATTGTGATTAATTGACTAATCTATTGATTTCTGATCTTGTTCCTTTTAACTATAAGTGTTATTAACACTTAATCCCTCCTTTCTATCATGAATTCACAACCCCCAAGTCTTTTATGCATGAAATGACAATTTGCTTTATTGCCCTATCCTAAGTGCTAAAATTTGTATAGTTGATTGGGGTGGTAAATCAAGTTATTTCTTGTTGAGTTCTTGGCTATCACATCACACATCCAAGGGGGAGGTACCTACGGCATCTGATCACTGGTTTCTGATAGGTTTGCTGAGTGGAATTGGTAAGAAAATAGGATATTTACTTGGTTATTGAATATGCATGCTTAGTATGGTTTTGTATTTTCCTTAAAATGATATAGGTGGTTCAAATCCCTTAAATAAAGGCAAAGGAATAGCTTCTTGTTTAGAGAGACAAGAGAGGTAGCATATATACCCCATCGGTTTCTCCAGAGATCCTTGTTATTTGATTGATGATTTCGGTTGCATGTTTTGGTTATTGGTATATGCGCATGCCTTGTGTTTGGTATGCTTGATTTTGGAATGAACTATGAAGTTGTTAGGAAATTTCAAACCCCTGAGATAGGTTGTGTGTGCCTAATCTCATGTGTTATGTGTTTTGAACATGCTGAATGTATTGTGATATGATTGAGGATGCCCTATTGTGATGTTATGCCTTTTACTGGCTTGTGTGTGCTTGTACATGTCTGTGTGTTAGGATCCTTTTCCGGTGGCCATTCAGGGTAAGCGTTGATGCTCCTGAGGAGAGGAGAGGTTCTTACTGGTATGGGAGTCGTATGGGTGGCAATCCCTAGCTTGTGCACGCTAGATGCCTAGTCCTATGTGCTGGCTAGATGCCTTGTCCTCTATGCTGGCTAGATGTCTTGTCCTATGTACTGGCAAGATGCCCTCACATTTGTATGGTTTGGATGCCCTTATCCTTGTCTGGTTAGGATGTCTAGACCTGTGTGCTGACTAGATGCCTTGTCTTGTGTGCTGGTAAGATGAATATGCTTGTTGAGTAGTTTGTTTGCTAACCTTTTATCCTTTGTGCAGCTATGCCTTGGACAACACAGGTGGAAGGGGATGACCTTTCTATTTATAAGATTGATTGATGTTTTCTCTGCTTGTGTACTTCTGATTTTTGAAAATTTTTGTAGTCTACCCTCAGCCAATAATTTTTGGCTCTATGCCTATTGTGATTGTTCATTGATTGTGTGATATCACTTTAGATGTGTAGGCGAATCTAATATTGTTTGGGAGATGTTTGTTTAATATTTCTATAGATCTTATGATGTTGTGACTCTAGTGAGATTCTTGTAATCTCACCCTATTGTTTTCACCATTTTTCAGGCTTAGGTACATCCTCTGTTCGTGGTACCAGTGTGTGAGATCAAGGTTGCACGGCAGGACAATATTGCATCACATTCGCATACTTATTTCCTTGGTTTCTTGCGTATATAACATGAAATTTGATTGAACTATTTTTAAGTTCCTGTAATGCCTCCTTTATTTTTTTATTTCTGAAATTTATTTACTTGCTGGATTTTGAGATCCCTATGGGACTTGTGTATTGTGATGCCTTTAATAAATTATAAATACTTCTATTGATATTTTTATTCACTCTGTTTATTGCCAAATTGTGTGTCCATTATCATGCTCCAACCTTTAAAAAGCTTAAGTAATGAATCTAATAAAAATTGGAACTGAGGGGGGGGGGGGGGGGGGGGAGGGAGGTCCTAAATGGTTGCCGAATGCATGTGATTGATTTGTATGCATGATGAGTATGTATTTGTATGAATGCCATGATTGCCGAATATGTGTGTGGGATTGATGATGCATGCTACTAAGTGTGTGTGTAACTTGCTGTGTGTTTATTGTGCTTATGTGATGAGTATTTCTGAATACCCTTATGTGAGTGTGCCGAATGTGATTTTGCTTAGATATGTGTGATTGCCAAGATTTGTGTGTACTTGTGTGCATGTGTGTTTTATTTTCCAGCATATGCATATACTCCGATGTACACCTCTCCACGAGGTACCACTTTATTTCCTTAGTCTCATAAGGGTTATGTGTTGAGTGACACTGTGTGTTTATATAGTATGGCAAGGTAGAACAATCCAAGGGATCGTCGAGGTAGGTATGAAGCTCAAACGGAGCAGCAACTTGTTGATCAGAATAAACCGGATGCACAGAATGAGTAGGGAGGGCAAGCTGAGCCTAAAAACCAACCTGAGGCACCAGCCACACCAGCCATTGATCCTGTGATGGCAAAAATACCAAATGTATTGCAAGGGATTACTGCGAATCAGTAGCGTATAGAGGTCCAGTTTCAGAATACACCCGCACCTGTGGAAGATCTTATTTCTCTCCTTCAACCTGTTCAGCCGGCTCATCCTAAGGAAGTGGAGCGACTTCCAGTCGTCATTTTAAAGTTGCTGAAGGAAGCCGGCTCATCTCATGTTAACAAGGAAGGATTAGGGTTTACAACATGTATAATCAAAAGAAAAAAATCAAAATCCAATAGGTTAATCAATTGATCAAGATAGGCACAATAGGGCAGTACGGCAAAAGTAGGACATACTGATTTCATGGATAAAAAAGATTTAAAGGATGAATTCATGATTGTTCACTAAGAATGGATATTAAACAATCATACAAATAAAGATAACAACATCAGAGATCAATCAAAGGCAGAATTATAAAAATCTGAGAACCAAATTCCTCCGAATTTTGAATTAAATTTAGAGAAATAAATGTAACATTCAGATAAAAAACCAAAAATGATTGGAAAGAGGATTAAGAGAGCTTTCCAACAAGCTATTATTTACAGAAATCCGACGAACGATGAGAGAGTTATGCTTGTTTGAAGTTCAAGACGATTTTTGCAATTCCGCAGAATTTTAATTTAATTTTAAAGAAATAAATACTAATCTTTAGAAAAAGAACCATATATGGTTGGAAATATTATGAAAAAAACTTTCCAATAAACTATTAATGTCAGGAATCCGACAAATGATGAGAGAGTTATGCTTGTTTAAAGTTCAAAAAGATTTTGGCAGTTCTTCCAAATTTCGATTTAACTTTACAGAAAGAAATACTAACCGTCAGAAGAAAAACCAATTTTTTTTTGAAAGAGGATGAAAAGAGCTTTCCAACAAGTTTTTATTTTCAGGAATCCAACAAACGATGAGAGAGTTATACTTGTTTGAAGTTTAAGAAGATTTTGACAATTCCGCCGAATTTCGATATAACTTTAGAGAATGAAATACTAATCTTTTGACAAAAAAATAAATATGGTTGTAAGGAAGATGAAGAGAGCTTTCCAACAAGCTATTATTTTCAGGAATCCGACAAAGTATGAGAGAGAGTTATGCTTGTTTGAAGTTCAAGAGGATTTTGGCTGTTCCGCAGAATTTTGATTTAACTTAAGAGAAAAAAATACTAACCTTCAGAAGGAAAACCATATATGGTTGGAAATATTATGAAAGGAGCTTTCAAACAAGCTATTATTTACAGAAATCCGACGAACGATGAGAGAGTTATGCTTGTTTGAAGTTCAAGACGATTTTTGCAATTCCGCAGAATTTTAATTTAATTTTAAAGAAATAAATACTAATCTTTAGAAAAAGAACCATATATGGTTGGAAATATTATGAAAAAAACTTTCCAATAAACTATTAATGTCAGGAATCCGACAAATGATGAGAGAGTTATGCTTGTTTAAAGTTCAAGAAGATTTTGGCAGTTCTTCCAAATTTCGATTTAACTTTACAGAAAGAAATACTAACCGTCAGAAGAAAAACCAATTTTTTTTTGAAAGAGGATGAAAAGAGCTTTCCAACAAGTTTTTATTTTCAGGAATCCAACAAACGATGAGAGAGTTATACTTGTTTGAAGTTTAAGAAGATTTTGACAATTCCGCCGAATTTCGATATAACTTTAGAGAATGAAATACTAATCTTTTGACAAAAAAATAAATATGGTTGTAAGGAAGATGAAGAGAGCTTTCCAACAAGCTATTATTTTCAGGAATCCGACAAAGTATGAGAGAGAGTTATGCTTGTTTGAAGTTCAAGAGGATTTTGGCTGTTCCGCAGAATTTTGATTTAACTTAAGAGAAAAAAATACTAACCTTCAGAAGGAAAACCATATATGGTTGGAAATATTATGAAAGGAGCTTTCAAACAAGCTATTATTTTCAGGAATCCGACAAACGATGTGAGAGTTATGATTGTTTCAAGTTCAAGAAGTTTTTGGTAGTTCCGCCGAATTTTGATTTAACTTTAGAGAAAGAAATACTAATCTTCAGAAGAAAAACTAAAATTCTTGGAAATAAAATGAAAAAATCTTTTCAACAACCTATTATTTTCAGGAATCCAACAAACGATGAGAGAGTTAAGCTTGTTTGAAGTTCAAGAAGATTTTGGCAGAAATTGGAAGGTGTAGAGATTTTAAGTCCTACGAATTTTGTATGTTTTCTGTATAAAATTTTTGTGTGGCTGACTTCCTATTTATATAAGGTGGTTATGGGTTTAAAATTCCTACCTTAAAGGCTTAATTAAAGTAAGATAATTATCAGAATTAAATTCTATAATTATCCCCCCTTAAAAGTTTTTATTTCCTAAGGTAATTATCAACTAATAAAGAATCAATTTAAAGGGAATTCATATTAGAAATAATTACTAGACATTCCTTACAAATTTCAGCCATCACACATCTTTTTCTTCAAGGGAAAAACGGTCTTTTTCACCTGCACTGGCTTCTGGACTTCTAGGACTGAAAATTCAGGGTCTCACATCCTCCCCTTCTTATAAGAATTTAGTCCTCGAAATTTTTAACGCAAGTACCTAAGAAAACAGATAAAGAAATTTTGCACGCATAGATTCCTCAGTCTCCCAAGACTGTTCCTCAATTTGGCCATTGCGCCAAATAACTCGCATCATAGGTATGTTTTGACTGCGAAGCTGTCAAACTGACCGATCTAGTATGGAAACTGGCTGTACAGAATAAGATAGGTCAATCTTGAATGCCATACTGAAATTCAATCTTGAACCCAGCGCATTCTGGAATTTCTCTCAAAATCGTGAGGTGAAACGAGGGTAACGATCTGAAATGATGGAAACTGGCACTCCATGCAATCAAACAATCTCATTCAAGTAACGAACAACCAATTTCTTAGGTGTATCCATCACATGTATAGGGAGGAAGTGTACAGATTTCATTAATCGATCCATAATCACCCAAATGGCATCGTATCCTTGCTGTGATCTAGGAAAACCGGTCACAAAATCCATTATGACATGCTTCCACTCCCTTTCTGGAATCGAAAGTGACTGAAGTAGTCCAGCGGGTCATTGATGTTCAATCTTTACTTGTTGACATACAAGGCATCGGGCAACGAACTCAGCAATGTGGCATTCCATGTTTGGCCACAAATACTGCTCCTTTAAATCTCGGTACATTTTAGTGCTTCCGGGATGGATAGCAAACTTCGAACTATGCGCCTCCGATAGAATAAGGTTACGAATATCAATATCTTGTGGAACACATACCCGGTTTCTGAAGACAAACACTTCGTCATCTCGTATTCTGAAATCACGAACTATGGCATCAACACCATCAGAAAGTTGCTTCCGAATTTTAATTAGTTTCAGATCCTCTAATTGCTGATTCCGGATTTCCTCAATCAAGGTAGGTGTGACTTCGATTTGTGCCAACAATGAACCAGAATAATCAGTGGGAAGATGCACACGATTAGTCCTCAAATCCAGCAACATTGGCATGTAATGGGTGCGCATGTAAGCCAAAACCGATGGGGAAGGAAAATGAAACTTTCGGGTCAAGGCATCAGCAACAACATTTGCCTTTCCAGGATGATATTCGATGATCAAATCGTGGTCTTTGATCAGCTCTACCCATCTTCGTTGTCTCATATTCAATTCTTTTTTGCGTGAGTAGGTACTTCAAGCTTTTGTGATCGGTGAAGATTCGACATGTCTCTACGTATAAGTAATGTCTCCATATTTTCAACGCAAACACCACGGCTTCAAGCTCCAAATCATGTGTAGGATAGTTGCTTTTATGCGGTCGTAACTGTCGGGAAGTATATGTAACGACTTTCCCGTCTTGCATCAATACACATCCAAGTCTAGATTTTGACGCATCGCTATAAACCACATACTCCTTTCTTCAAATAGGTAATGTAAGGATACGTGCGGAAACTATCTGATTTTTCAGTTTTTCAAAGCTTCCTTGGCATTTCTCGTACCACACGAACGGCTCACCCTTGCGCGTCAGTTTTGTCAATGATCCTGCAAGCGATGAACAATTTTTCACAAAGCGACGGTAGTATCCTGCTAAGCCAAGGAAACTACGAACTTCGAACACAGTTTGTGGGGGTTTCCAGGAAATTACGACTTCAATTTTCTTTAAATCAACTAACACACCTTGGACGGAAACAACATGGCCAAGGAAACTGACTTCGCGTAACCAGAATTCGCATTTGGAGTACTTTGTGAACAACCGCCGATTCTTTAAAACATTCAGCACAATCCGCAAGTTCTTAGCACGCTCTTCTTCCGATTTTGAAGAAATCTGAATGTCGTCGTTGAAGATTATCATAAATTTATCCAAAAAGTCATGGAACACATGATTCATCAAGTCCATGAACACAGCTGGTGCATTGGTCAAACCGAATGGCATAACCAGACAATCGTAGTGGCCATATCGCAATCTGAAAGTGTTCTTCGGAATATCAACAATACGAACTCGCAATTGATGGTATCCAGATCTGAGATAGATCTTGGAGAATATGGCTGCACTCTGGAGCTGGTTGAACAAATCGTTGATTCATGGCAAAGGGTACTTGTTCTTCACAGTCACACGATTCAGCTGACGATAGTTGATGCATAATCGCAGCGAACCATCTTTCTTCTTCACGAACAAAACAGGTGCTCCTCAAGGTGACACACTAGGTCGAATAAAACCACGATCCAGCAAATCTTCTAATTTCGTTTTTAGTTCCTTTATTTCCGCAGGAGCGATAAGGTATGGAGGAATGGAAATCGGATTCGTACAAGGAACTAACTCAATGCCAAATTCCACTTCCCTTACTGGTGGTAGACCAGCTATGTCTTCTGGAAATACTTCTGGAAATTCACGAACCACCGGGATAGAATCCAGACCTGAGGATTCTTTGGAAATATCATGTATGTGCACGAGATACGCAGTACATCCTTTGATGATTAGTTGCTTTGCATCAAGCCAGGATATCATGAAAGTTGGAACAACTCGACTATCACCTTCAAAACAGTACTCGGCACCATCAGGAAAAGTGAACCACACACGTTTGGTGAAGCACTCCATACGGGCTTGTTATTTCACTAGACAGTCCATGCCTAAAATCACATCCAGCTCTTGGATGTCCAATGGAATTAGATCCACTTCAAGTATATTCGGACCCATACGTACAGCACAGCCAATGTAAACTAGATCACAAATCAGTTGCTCTCCCAAAGGAGTTAAAACCGCAATAGGAGGAGTCAAAGGAGAAAGAGGTCGATCCGTGCTAAGTGTTATCCTTGGACTTACAAATGATCTATTTGCTCCGGGATCTAATAATACTTTAGCATTTTGAGAAAAAACTGAAATAGTACCTGTCACCACATCAGGACTAGCCTCGGCATCAGTTAGGGTGAATAGCCTTGTTGGTCTTGGTTGCGCCTCACCTGTGGATCCGTTGGGTGGTCCTCCTGGTGCGCATGTTGGCAGTTTGGTGGGGTTAGCATACCCACCTCGGCTTGCACTAGATGTGCCTATGATATGTCTCGGCTTCTGGCATTCCCGCTGAATATGCCCCATTTGGCCACAATTGTAACACCGACGTTGCTGAGTGTTCCACGTAGTTCCACTGGAATTTGAACCAGAAAAGTTCTTCTTGTTGTTACTTCCATTGCTGTTAATTTTCGGAGGATAGGACCTGAAAAGATAGGGTCTCGTACGCCAATTAAATTTCGAATCTCGCCGGAAGGATCCACCACTAGTGGCTGCGGATGGCTTTTTGGTTTGCACGATCTTTTCGGCTTCAGTCGCGGCAACAATCAGTTCTTGCAAATTCTGTACCGGTGTCATACCAACGATGGTTTTGAGTTCGGTACACAGCCCATCCTGAAATCGCCTCGCAAGCTGGTACGGTGAGCGATCCTCTTCAGGTGCAAATCGGGACAATTCCCTTAATGCCTTTTCATATTCCAGCACCGAACCGGTTCCTATTCAAGCTTGTAGAAAGCTTGTCGCTGCTCACTTTTATAGAATGTCGTATAAAACCTTTCGTCGAATTCATATCGAAATTCTTTCCATGTAGGCAGACGATCACCAAATCGCAAGCTCACAGCTGTCCACCAAGCAAGGGCTTCTCCCTCCATTAGGAAAGTGGCGATGGCTACCTTGTCATCATCAGAGATACGTAAAACAAAGATACTCGGCACAAGGTGTCGATCCATTCGCGAGCGGTAGGAGCTCCGACTAAACCATTAAAATCTTTACATCCCAATTGTCGAACTTCCTTCAATAATTTTGTAATCATGACAGAAAACCTCTTGGCCTCCTTAGGATGTGCTGACTGTACAGGTTCAAATGGAGGAATAGGTTCTTCCACAGGCGCAGGTCCAGGAGCATTCTGAAGTTGTGCCTCCATACGCTGTTGATTTGCAGAAATTCCTTGCAATACGTTTAAGATTTGTGCCACACATGATCGATGGTTGGTGCAGCTGGTGCCTCAGGTTGATTTTCGGGGTCAGCTTGCCCTCCCTACTCTGTTTGTGCATTCAGCACCTCTTGCTCAATAGGTTGTTGTTTGGCCTGAACCTCATACCTACCCCGTCGATCCCTTATAACGTTCAACCTTGCCATACTGTACAAACATACGATTGTTACTTAGCACATAACTAAATATGATACTAAGAAAAGAAGTGGTACTTGGTGGAGAGGCATGCACTGGACGATATGCAGATGCTAGAAATGAATGTACTCATGCACACGAGTATGGAAATTTTGGAAACCACATACACATACAATGCACACTCGGCAATTATCTCAACACACACATAAGCACTCAAAAATAGTACAAACCATACACAGAAATCATACAAAACCACATCTCATGCATTCGGCAACAAACATGTCTCACACCTATTCACATTCGGTAAGCATAGGTTTACACAAAACATACTTGACTTGCATAAAAATCAATCACATGCTCGGCAAACTTGACATAATAGACAAAGAAATGCCTAGCAATGATAAGAGATCACATAGGGATACTCAGTAGCATGCACCAACAAATACACATTCTCGACAATGATAAGAAACCTAGCTAAACACCCAAAAACACATCAATTTATACAAGACATAGAAATACTCATAGACACACAACAAGTTAATCAATCAGACACGACATCTAAACATTTCTAACTAGGTTCTTAACATCTGATTAATTTTTGGTATTAGCCCTCTAAGTAAGTGGGTGTGCGCGCATGTACCTTCCAAAATCAACAATCTAGTTAGCATACAATAAATCATATACCCTAAACCATGCTCCGCTACCAAACCTGTAATGACCCCAATTCCTACCTATTAAAATTTTCTCTGATTAAGGCCATTACCGCCGTGAAATCCAAACAAGCCCAAAGACACCTAGAACCTATCTGAATCCCACCAGGCTTACCCATTAAATTTTTAATAACAAATGGAGCATGATATTGGACAATCATTTTGGTATCATACGGAGTGAATAAAACATCAGTGAAGTTTTTAAATTTAATTATTGGAACCAAAACACACAAGTCCCATAGGGATCCAAACAATCAGCAAGAGATACTCCAACATGATCCAAAATATAACAAGAAAAAGAGGGACCTTGAAAAACCAGAAAAAAGTAGTCCAATCTATGATCATATTGTATACACAAGCAACCAAGGAAATATGAATGCAAAGGTAATGCAATATCGCCCCGCCGTGCAGCCTTAATCTCACACACTAGTACCACAAACAATGAATCTACTTAAGCCTGAAAAACGGTGAAAACAACAGAATGAGATTACAAGAATCTTAGTAGGGCCACAACATCAAAAGATCTGCAGAAACCATAAACACAAATCTCCCAAACAACATTAGATCATTCTTAGCAACTAAAGGGAATTATGCAATTCGAGAATTCAGTTAGAAAGGGTAGAGCCGAATCTAAAGCTGAGGGGGGACTACAAATACTTCCGAAAACTCAGAAGTACACAGGCAGGTAGAACTCATCAGATTGCTCTCGGCAATCAAGAAGAAAGGTCATCCCCTTCCACCTGTGTTGTCCAAGGCTTACTGCACAAAAGATAAATATTTAATACACAAACTATTCAGTAAGCCTATTCATTTTGCTACACAAGGACAGGGCTTCTGGCCACACAAGGACAAGACATCCAGCGAGCTCATGCTAGGGATTACCACCCATAAGACTCCCATACAAGTAAGAACCTCCTCTCTCATAAGGAGCATCAGCGTTTACCCCGAATGGCCATCAAAAAAGGACCCTGACACACAACATGTACCAGCACACACAAGCAAGTACAAAATACAATACCACATTAGCGTATCCTTAATCATGTCAGTACACAATCAACATGTTCAATACACACAACACATGCAATCTAGGCAATCATATCCTATCTTAAGGGATTCGGTATAGCCTAGAGGATCGCATCTTGGTCTGCAATTCAAGCATTCCTACTACAACATATGCGTATACAATACTATATGTAAAGGCACCAAAATTAGCAAGCAAACAACAAGGATCTCTAGAGAAACTGATGAGGCTTAGATCCTACCTCTCTTGTCTCTAAACAGGAAGTTATTCCCTTGTCTTTATTTAATAATTCTGCACTACCTTTAGCATCACAAGGCAAAGCCAAAACAAAAAACTAAACTAAGTATGCATATACCATATCCAATAAAATACCCTATTTCCTTACCAATTCTACTCACCAAACCTATCAGAAACCAGTGATCAGATGCCGCAAGTACCACACCTTTGGATGTGTGATTTGATAGCCAAGAACTTAACAAGAATTCTCCTGAATTACCATCCCTAATTATCATACAATTTTCGACACTAAGAATAAAGCAATAGGGCAAGTTGCAATTTCATGTTAACAAGTTGTAGGAGTTACAATCTCATGTTAACAAGGAAGGATTAAGGGTTTATAACATGTATAATTAAAAAAACAAGATCAGAATTCAATAGGTTAATCAATTGATCAAGATAGGCACAATAAGGCAGTAGGGCAAAGGTAGGGCATACTGATTTCATGTATATAAAAGATTCAAAGGATGAATTCATGATTGTTCACTATGAATGGATATTAAACAATCATATGAATAAAGGTAACAACATCAGAGATCAATCAAAGGCAGAATTATAAAAATCTGAAAACCTAATTCCGCTGAATTTCGATTTAATTTTAGAGAAAGAAATACTAACCTTCAGACAAAAAAAATAATGGTTGGAAAGAGGATGAAGAGAGCTTTCCAACAAGCTATTATTTTCAGGAATTTGACAAATGATGAGAAAGTTATACTTGTTTGAAGTTCAAAACGATTTTGACAGTTCTGAGGAGTTTTGATTTAATTTTAGACAAAGAAAAACTAACCTCCAGACGATACACCAAAGGTGGTTGGAAAGAGGATGAAAAGAGTTTTCCAAAAAATTATTATTTGTCGGAATCCGACAAACGATGAGAGAGTTATGCTTGTTTGAAGTTCAAGAAGATTTTAGTTGTTCCGCCGAATTTTAATTTAACTTTAGAGAAAGAAATACTAACCTTTAGAAGAAAAACCAAATATGGTTGGAAAGAGGATGAAAAGAAATTTCCACAAGCTATTATTTGCAAGAATCCGACAAATGATGTGAGAGTCATGCTTGATTGAAGTTCAAGAAGATTTTGACAGAAATTGGGAGGTGTAGGGTTTTTAGGTCCTACAAATTTTGTTTGTTTTTTGAATAAAATTTTTATATGGCTGACTTCCTATTTATATAAGATGGTTATGAGATTATAATCCCTATCTTTAAGGCTTAATTATAGTAAGATAATTATCAAAATTAAATTTTGTAACTATCCCCCCTTAAACTTAGGCTTTTTATTTCCTAAAGTAATTATCAACCAATAAAATCAATTTAAAAGAAAGTAATACCAAAAATAATTACTAGACTTCCCTTACCAATTTCGGCCATCACACTTCCTTCCCTTTAGAAGAAAAATGGTATTTTTCACCTGCACTGGCTTCTGGATTTCTAGGACTCAAAATTCATGGTCTCACATTAGATCCCGAAACAAATAGATCATTTGTGAGTCCAAGGGTAGCACTTAGCTTGGATCAATGTCTATCTCGTCTGTCTCCTCTGACTCCTCCTACTGCAGTTCTGACCCTTTTGGGAGAGCAACTGACTTATGATCTAGTCTACATCGGCTATGTTGTACGTAAGGGTTCGAATCTACTTGAAATAGAACTGATTCCATTGGACATCCGAAAGTTGGATGTAATCTTGGGCATGGATTGTTTGGCATGGGATCAAGCCAAATGGAGTGTTTCACCAAGTGTGTGTGGTTCACCTTTCCTGATGGTTTCAAGTATTACTTCAAAACTTATAGGCTAGTTGTTCCAACTTCCACGATTTCCTGTCTCCTGTGAACTGATTAATCAGAAAAGGATGTACAACATACCTCGTGAATGTACATAACATTTTTAAAGAATCTTTGGATCAGGATTTTGTTCCAGTGGTTCATGAATTTTCAGATGTATTTCAAGAAGACATAGTCGGTTTGCCACCAGCAAGAGAAGTTGAATTCAGCATTGAACTAGTGCCAGATACGAATCCAATTTCCATTCCATCGTATCGAATGGCTCTTGAAGAAATGAAGGAATTGAAGACGCAATTGGAAGATTTCCAGCCTAGTGTGTCACCTTGGGAAGCACCTGTCTTGTTCATGAAGAAGAAAGATGCACCCACTGCGATTATGCATCGACTATCGGCAGCTGAATCGTGTGACTCAAATTGAGTGGAGAAATCACACTATCACACTTAATCATAATCCACACACATATAAATATACAGCCTGCTAAGTCATAGCAAATTCAGGAAGCCTGCTAAGTCATAGCAATTTTATGCAGCCTGCTAAATCATAGTGAATTTAAGCACAAATATATAATCTATCCATACAAGAACATTAGGTAAGCAATATTCCTCTCTGCTGGGATTTCATGTACTTATCTTGCTTGGCCAAGCATTAACCGTCAAATCCAAATTATTTCTAAGAACAAAAATATATATAACTTTTACATTGAAACCTATAATGCATCAAATGCAAGCAATCATCAAAGGAGCACTCGTTTTCAGGTTGAGTGAGGTGTGATTTGATGTTTGTTTGGTGTTGGGTAGATTTAGGATAGGTTTGGTGGTCTAAAATGAGGTACACGAGTTGCGGTAAAGGTATAGAGGCTACTGGGGTAAGTACGTGAGCATGTGTGTAAGGGTCCAAATCCATCCAATTAGGACCCTTAACGCCGTGAAACCTAAACAAGCCCAACCTAGAACCTATATAAATCCCACAAGGCTTATCCATCCTAAGTTTCTTTCTTATGTTTTTTAAAGGTTGAGCATAATACAAATAGACACACATTATGGTAACATACGGAGTGAATAAAAATATCAGCAGAAGTCTTTATAATTTATCAAAAACACCACAACACACAAGTCCCATATAGATCTCAAATTCCATCATGTAACCCTCCAATAAAATTCTGGAAATAAACAAGAAAAAGGAGGCATTCAAAGAACCAGAACGTAGTCCAATCAAACTTCATGTTATATGCCCAAGCACTCAAGGAAGAAAGGATGCAAATGTGATGCAATATCGTCCCGTAGTGCAGCCTTGATCTCACACACTGATACCACGGACAAAAGATGTACTTAAGACTGAAAAATTGTGAAAAAAATTGGGTGAGATTACAAGAATCTCAGTAGGGTCACAAAATCATAGGATCTGCATAAATCTAAACAAACATCTCCGAAACAACATCAGATTTGCTTAAGCAACTAAATAGGTATCAAACAATCATCCATAAACAAAAAAGAGGTAGAGCCGAAAGTCATAGGCTGAGAGTGGACTACAAATACTTATGAAAATCAGAGGTACACAGGCAGGAAAATCATCATTCAACCTCATCAATAGAAAAGGCCATCCACTTCCACCTATGTTGTCCAGGGCTTCGCTGCACAAAGGGTAAAAGGTTAGCACACAAGCTAATCAGCAAGCCTATTCATCTTGTCAGCACACAGGACAAGGCATCTATCCAGCACACAGGACTAGGTGTCCTAACCACACAAGGACTAGGGCATCCAAACCACATAAGGATAAAGGCATCTTGCTATCACACAGGACTAGGTATCCAGCGTGCACAAGCTGGGGGTTGCCACCCATACGACTCCCATACTACTAAGAACCTCTCCTCTTCTTAGGAGCATCAACGTTTACTCTGAATGGCTGCCAGAAAAGTATCCTGACACACAAACATGTATAAGCACACACAATTAAGTACAAGACATTACATCACAGAAGGGCATCCTTAATCATATCACAACATAATCAGCACATTTAATGCACACATCACATGCGTTAGGCACAAACAACCTATCTCAAGGGTTTGACATTGTCCAATGTATCATAGCTCAATGCGCAACTCATGCATACAATATACAAAGCATGCACATATAACCATCAACAAGAACATACACTAAAAACACCAAGTAAGCAATAAGGATCTCTGGAGAAATTGATGAGGTATAAATCCTACCTCTCTTTTCTCTAAGCAAGTAGCTTATCCTTTGTCTTTATTAAGAGGATCTGAACCACCGATATCATCGTAAGACAAAGAAAAAACCATACTAAGTATGCATACTTAGTAACCAAGTAAACATCCTATTTCCTTATCAATTCCACTCACCAAACCTATCAGAAACCAGTGATCAGATGCTGGTGAGACCTCCGCTTCAAATGTGTGAATTGTTAGCCAAGAACAAAACAATAATCAACATGATTTATCATCCAAATTAACCGTGCAAATTTCGGCACTAAGATAGGGTACAAGAGCAAATTACGATTTCATGAATAAAGGACTTAGGGGTTGTGATTTGATGTTAAAAAGGAAAGATTAGATATTCATAACACATACAATTAAAAGGAACAAGATCAAAAATCAATAGGCAAGTCAATTGATCAAAATCGGCAACAATAGGCAAAGGTACAGTGCATGCCAATTTCATACATAGGGAAGATTAAAATGTTGGATTCATGATATTATAACATGAATAGATGCCAAACAATCATTCGAACAAGAGGAATGACTATAGAAACTAATTGAAGGATCAATCAAAGGATTTCAACACTAAACCCTAGGCAATTTACGATAAGGGAAAGTACTAGGAAACTCTAACCTTCTGATGATGAAACCAAGACAGCAAAATAGAGGATGAAAAGAGCTTTCCAACAAGCTATTATTTGTAGAAATCTGATGAAGGATGAAAGAACTCAGCTATGGTAAAGGTTAAGAGATTTCAGTAACAAGGGTAGGGTGTAAGATTTGATTGCTTGATGATTTTATGTGTTTTTGGTGTACATGGACATGTGTTGCCAGCTGGTATTTTTATAAGATTAGTAGGATTAATTTTTCATATTTTTAAGGCTAGCTATATAAAGATAATCATTAAGATTAAATTTTGGAATTATCTTTTAATTTTAGGAGATATACCATTTTTAGTCAGGGTGAATCACGAAAGAAATGAGTTAGAAAGGAAATGAAATCAACCAAAAGAGGAAAGAACATTCTATACCATTTTTGGCTATCACATATTTATTTTTTCAGGAGCAAAATAGTCATTTCAGCTACATTGGCTTCTAGACTTCTGGGACACAAAAATTGAGGTCTCACATCTTCTCCTTTATATGAAAATTTAGTCCTCGAAATTTCAGCATAAGTACCTAAGAAAACAGGTAAGAAAATTTTGCACACATAGATTCCTCGATCTCCCAAGATTGTTCCTCAATTATGCCATTACACCAAACAACTCATACCATAGGCACGCTTCGACTGCAAAGCTGACGAACTGACCAATCTAGTATGGCCATTGGCTATACGAGGTAGGCTATGTCTTCAGCAACTTCATTTGGAGGTTTTTATAGCACATGAGCAAGGTTTTGCACCTATTTTATCTGCATCGAAACATGAAACACGTTGTGAATTCTTTCCATATTCGAAGGTAATGCAAGTCGGTATGATTCTTTCAATAATATCATATGGTATAATGTAATGAGGTGCTAGCTTACCTCACTGAAAACGAAGGACACCTTTCCACTGGGTGTCTTTTAGAAACACCTTGTCACCACCCACCGCAAATTCCAGCTCCCTTTGTCGATTATGGACATAGTTTTTTTGCCATTCTTGTGCTGTCTTTAGCCTTTGTCAAATCAAATTCAGCTGCTTTGTTGTTTGATCAATCAATTCCGGATTATCAAGGTGTCTCTCGCCTACTTTATTCCAACAAATAGGAGTTCTGTAACGCCTCCCATATAATGCTTCATAAGGAGCCATATTGATGCTTACATGGAAACTATTGTTGTAAGAAAACTCCGCCAAAGGTAAACATCAATCCCAATTGGTATTTTGGTCTAATACACTCGCACTCAACATGTCTTCAAATGTCTGCATCGTTATTTCAGATTGACCATCGATTTGGGAATGAAATGTTGTACTGAAATTCAATCTCGAATATTGCAAATTCTGGAATTTTTTCCAAAATCGTGAGGTAAAGCCAAGGTCACGATCTAAAACAATGGAAACTGGCACTCCATGTAGATGAAAAATCTCGTCCAAATAACGAACAACCAATTTTTCAGGGGTGTCTGTCATATAAAAAAAAAGTGTGCAGATTTCATCAATCGATCCACAATCACCCAAATGGCATCAAATGCTGAGATCAGGGAAAACCAGTCACAAAGTCCATTGTGGCATTCCCAATTCCATTATAGAATTGGAAGTGACAGAAGTAAACCAGCAGGTCTTTGATGCTCGATCTTCTTTTGTTGACATACAAGGCATTGGGCAACGAACTCAGCCATGTGGCACATCATGTTGGACCACCTTTATTGTTCCTTCAGATCTCGGTACATCTTAGTGTTACTTGGATGAATAGAAAACTTAAAACTATATGCTTTGGATAAAATCAGATTGCGAATATCAACATCTTGTGGCACATATACTCGGTTTTCAAAAGACAAGAACTTCATCATATCTCACACTCTGAAATCATGAACTATTGTGAGACACTAAATTTTGAGTTCTAGAAGTCCAGAAGACAGTGCAGGTGAAAAAGACCATTTTTCCCCTAAAGGAAAAGATGTGTGATGGCCGAAATTGGTAAGGGATGTTTAATAATTATTTTTTGTATTAATTCCTTTTAAATTGATTAATTATTGGTTGATAATTACCTTAGGAAATAAAAACTCTAAGTTTAATGAGGGATAGTTATAGAATTTAATTTTGATAATTATTTTACTTTAATTAAGTCTTGAAGATAGGGATTATAATCTCATAACCATCTTATATAAATAGAAAGTCAGCCACACAAAAATCTTATACAGAAAACACACAAAATTCGTAGGACCTAAAAATCCTACACCTCCCAATTTCTGCCAAAATCTTCTTGAACTTCAAACAAACATAACTCTCTCATAGTTTGTCGGATTCCTAAAAATAATAGCTTGTTGGAAATATCTTTTCATCCTCTTTCCAACCATCTTTGTTTTTTCTTCTGAAGGTTAGTATTTCTTTCTCTAAAGTTAAATCAAAATTCGGCGGAACTGCCAAAATCTTCTTGAACTTCAAACAAGCATAACTCTCTCATTGTTTGTCGGATTCCTGAAAATAATAGCTTGTTGGAAAGCTCTCTTCATCCTCTTTCCAACCATCTTTGGTTTTTTATCTGAAGGTTAGTATTTCTTTCTCTAAAGTTAAATCGAAATTTGGCAGAATTAGGTTTTCAGATTTTTATAATTCTGCCTTTGATTGATCTCTGATGTTGTTACCTTTATTCGTATGATTTTTTAATATGTATTCATAGTGAAAAATCATGAATTCATCCTTTGAATCTATTCTATACATGAAATCAGTATGCCCTACCTTTGTCATGCTGCCCTATTGTGTCTATCTTGATTAATTGATTAACTTATTGGATTCTGATCCTGTTTTTTTTTATTATACATGTTATAAACCCTTAATCCTTACTTGTTAACATGAAATCACAACTTGTTCTATTGCCTTATTCTTAGTGCCGAAAATTTTTATGATAATTAGGGATGGTAATTCAGGTTGATTCTTGTTAAGTTCTTGGCTATCGCATCACACATTCAAGGGGGAGGTACCTGCGGCATCTGATCACCGGTTTCTGATAGGTTTGGTGAGTGGAATTGGTAAGGAAATAGGGTATTTAATTGGATATTGGATACGCATACTTAGTTTGGTTTTGGCTTTACCTTGTGATGTTATAGGTATAGAATTATTGAATAAGGATAAGGGAATAACTTCTTGTTCAAAGATAAGAGAGGTAGGATGTATGCCTCATCAGTTTCTCCAGAGATCCTTGTTGTTTGTTTGCTAATTTCAGTGCTTTTACATGTAATGTTGTATGTGTATATGTTGTAGTAGGAATGCTTGAATTGCGGACCAAGATGCGATCCTCTAAGCTATACCAAATCTCTTAAGATAGGATATGGGTGCCTAGTTTGTATGTGTGGTGTGTATTGAACATATTGATTGTGTTTTGACATAATTAAGGATAACCTGTTGTGGTACTATATTTTGTACGTGCTTGTATGTGTTGGTACGTGTTGTTTGTCAGGATCCTTTTCTAGTGGCCATTCGGGGTAAGCGCTGATGCTTTTTGTGAGAGGGGAGGTTCTTACTGGTATGGGAGTCGTATGGGTGGCAATCCCCAGCATGAGCTTGCTGGATGTCTGGTCCTTGTGTGGCCAGAAGCCCTGTCCTTGTGTGGTAGGAAGCCCTTGTCCTTGTGTGGCTTAGGATGACTTGTCCTTGTGTGGCAAAATGAATAGGCTTACTGAATAGCTTGTGTGTTAACCATTTACCTTTTGTGCAGTAAGCCTTGGACAACACAGGTGGAAGGGGATGACCTTTCTTCTTTATTGCCGAGAGCAATCTGATGAGTTTTACCTGCCTATGTACTTTTGAGTTTTTGGAAATATTTGTAGTCCCCCCTCAGCCTTAGATTCGGCCCTACCCTTTTTAACTGAATTCTTGAATTGCGTGATCCCCTTTAGTTGCTAGGAATGAACTGATGTTGTTTGGGAGATTTGTGTTTATGGATTCTGTAGATCTTATGATGTTGTGACCCTACTAAGATTCTTGTAATCTCATTCTTATGTTTCCACCTTTTTTTTTCAAACTTAGGTACATTCACTGTTCGTGGTACCAGTGTGTGAGATCAAAGCTGCACGGTGGGGCGATATTGTATCACCTTTGCATTCCTATTTCCTTGGTTGCTTACGCATACAATATGATCATAGATTGGACTATTTTTCTGGTTTTTTCAAGAACCCTCTTTTGCTTGATATGTTTTGGAACATGTTAGAGGATTTCTTGCGGGTTATTTGGATCCCTATGGGACTTGTGTGTTTTGATTCCAATAATTAAATTTAGAGACTTCAGCTGATGTTTTATTCACTCCATATGATACCAGAATGATTGTACAATATCATGCTCCATTTGTTATTAAAAATTTAATGGATAAGCCTGACGAGATTCAGATAGGTTCTAGGTGTCTTTGGGCTTGTTTGGATTTCACGGCGGTAATGGCTTTAATCAGAGAAAATTTTAATAAGTAGGAATTGAGGTCATTACAACTATGGCATCAACACCATCAGATAGTTTCTTCCAAATTTCAGCCATTCTTGGATCTTATGACTAGTGATTTTGGATCTCTTCCAGCAAAGTAGGCTTGACTTCAATCCGAGCCAATAATAAACTAGAAATATTACTGCCAAGATGCATACGCATAGCTCTCAAATCTAGTAACATTGGCACATATTGTGTGTGCATATAAGCCAAAACCAATGTGGAAGGAGAATGGATCTTCTAGTTTAAGGCATCAACAATAACATTCATTTTTTCAGGATGATATTCGATAATCAAACTGTAGTCCTTAATCAGCTCCACCCATCTTTATTACCTCATATTCGGCTCCTTCTGCGTAAGGAGATACTTCAAATTTTTTTGGTCGGTGAAGATTCTGCACGTCTTACTGTATAGGTAGTGGCACCATATCTTCAATGCGAACACCATGGTTGCAAGATCCAAATCGTGCAGTTGCAACCATCAGGAAGCATAGGCAACAAATTTCCCATCTTGTATCAACATGCATCCAAGTTCAGATTTCGATGCATTGCTATACACCACATATAGGTGTAGAAACTAATCGGTTCTTCAGTTTTTTAAAGCTTCCCTGGCATTTCTCATTCCACACGAACAGCTCTCCTTTGTGTGACAATTTCATCAAAGGTCCAGCAAGCGATGAAAAATTCTCCAAGGAAACTACGAACTTCAAACACAGTCGACGGGGGTTCCCATGCAACAATGACTTCAATCTTCTTTGGATCAACCAGTACACCATGTGCGGCAACAACATGGCCAAGGAAACCAACTTTGCGTAACCAAAATTCGCATTTGGAGTACTTTCCAAACAAGTACCGATCCCTCAAAATTTTCAGCACAATCCATAAGTGCTCAACATGCTCCTCTTCCGATTTTGAGTAAATCAGAATATCGTCAATGAAGACTATCAAAAATCTTTCCAGGAACTCTCGGAATACTTGATTCATCAAGTCTATGAATATGACTGGTGCATTGGTCAAACTGAATGGCATAACCAGGAATTTATAGTGATCGTATTGCGATCTGAATGCAATCTTCAGAATATCAACTTAACGAATATGCAACTGATGGTATCCCGATCTGAGATCAATCTTGGAAAACATGGCTAAACCTTCAAATTGGTCGAACAAGTCATTGATTCTCGAAAGAAGGTACTTGTTTTCAACGGTCACACGGTTCAGCTGCAAATAGTTGATGAATAATGGCAGCGAACCATCCTTCTTCTTTAAGAACAAGGCAGGTGCTCCCCAAGATGACACACTAGGTCAGACAAAACAACGATTCAGAAAATCTTCCCATTGCATCTTCAATTCCTTCATTTCCACAAGCACCATATGACAAGGCGAGATGGAAATCGGATTCGTACCTAGCACTTTTTCAATACCGAATTCCACTTCTCTTGCTGGTGGCAAACTGACTATGTCCTCTAGAAACACATCTAGAAACTCACAAACCACTGGAACAGAATCCAGATCTGAGGACTCTTTAGAAATGTCATGTACATGCATGAGGTATGCTGTACATCCTTTGCTGATCAATCACTTCACATCGAGGCAGGAAATCATACAAGTTGGAACAACTGGCCTATCACCCTCAAAGCAATACTCAGAACCATCAGGAAAAATGAACCACACACGTTTAGTGAAACACTCCATTCGGGCTTGATATTTTTCCAGAAAATCCATGCCTAAGATCACATCCAGCTCTCGGATGTCCAATGGAATCAGATCCACTTCAAGTACATTCGTACCCATACGTATAGCACAGTCGATGTAGACTAGATCACAAGTCAGTTGCTCTCCCAAAGGAGTTAGAACCACGATAGGAGGAGACAGGGGAGATAGAGGCCGATCTGAACTAAAAGCTATCCTTTGACTCACAAATAATCTATTCGCTCCAGGATCTAATAACACTTTAGCATTTTGAGAAAAAATGAAAATAGTACATGTCACCATATCAAGGCTTGCTTCGGCATCAATCAAGGTGAACAATTTCATGGACGTGGGATGCACCTCACTCATAGATCCGCTCGGTGGTTCCCCAGATGCGCATGCTAGTGGTTTAGTTAGATTGCCTATGATACTTCTTGGTTTGGGACACTCCTTATGTACATGGCCCATCTCATCACAATTGTAGCATTGTCGAGGCTGCGAATTCCACGTAGATCCATCGGGACTAGGACTAGAAAAATTCCTTTTGAAGTTACACCCATTGCCATTATTTTTTGGAGGGTAGGACCCCAAAGGATAAGGTCTCGTATGCCAATTATATTTGGAATCACGCCTGAATGATCCACCATTAGCTGCGGACGGCTTCTTTCTTTGCACAATCTTCTCGGCATCAGTCGTAACAACGATCACTTCTTGCAAATTCTGCACCGATGTCGTTCCCACAATAGTTTTGAGCTCTGTACTTAGCCTACCATCAAATTGTCTTGCAAGCTGATAGGGTGTGTGATCCTCCTCTAGTGAAAATCGGAATAACTCCCTTAATTCCATTTCGTATTCCAGCACCGAACGGGTGCCTTATTAAAGCTCATATAAAGCTTGTTGCTGCTCATTTTTGTGTAATCAGGTGTAGAACCTTTCATCAAACTCATACCCGAATTCTTCCCAGGAAGGCAAACGATCCCCGAACAACAAATTCGCGGTTGTCCACCATGTGAGGGCTTCTCCCTCAAGTAAGAAAATGGTGAAGGCAACCTTGTCGTCATCAGAGATGTGCAAGAACAAGGATACATGACATAGGGTATCAATCCATTCATGAGTTGTAATAGCACCTACTGAACTGCTGAAATCCTTACACCCTAGCTGTCAGGATTCTTTCAGCAATTTCGTAATGACAACTGGAAGTAGTTCAGCTTCCTTCGGTTGAGCCGACTGAATAGGTTCAAGTGGAGGAATAGGGTCTTCCAAAGGTAAGGGTGTAGGAGCATTCTGAAATTAGGCCTCTATTCGTTGCTGATTTGCAGCAATAGCTTACAACATGTTTATTATTTGTGCCATTACAGGATCAATGGCTGGTGCGGCTGGTGCTTTAGGTTGGTTTTCGGGCTCAGCTTGCCCTACCTGTTCATTTTGTGCATTCGGTTCATTCTGCTCAACGAGTTGCTGTTCGGCTTGGGCTTCATACCTACCCCGACGATCTCTAGGTGCGTTCTGCCTTGCCATAATATACAAGCACACAATGTCACTAAACATATAACCAGAATATGAAGCTAAGGAAAAGAAAGTGGTACCTGGTGGAGAGGCATACATAGGATAATATGCATATACTGAAAAATAAATCACACATATGCACACAAGGACAAACACATTCAGTAGCATGCATTAACTTAACAACACACACACATTCGTCAATAAGCATATAACACATTGCAATTATTCGTCAGCAAATACATTCGGCACTCCAATAACACACACTCATGCATTCAACAATCATACCAACATCATAGAGTATTCGACAACACACATCACAAAAGCACAATCAACACACAACAAGTTTCACTCATACTCGGGAAATGCAAGGAAACACAACAAAACACTCATCAAAACACATCAAATCATACAATGCATAAGAACACATATAAACACATTACAATTCACACAATCAATTACAACATTTAGACATTCCAAACCAGGTACTTTAGCATCAGATTATTTTTGGCATTAATCTTTTAAGTGTGGGTGTGTGCGCATGTCTCTTCCTACAAACACAAAACCAACAAACAAGTTAGCATATAACAAATCTTATTTCCTAAACCATGCTCTGCTACCAAACCTGTAAGGACCCAAACCCAACCTATTAGGACCCTTACCGCCTTGAAACCCAAACAAGCCCAACCTAGGACCTATCTGAATCCCACAAGGCTTATCCATCATAAGTTTTGATTTTATTTTCTTTCTTATGCTTTTTAAAGGTTGGAGCATGATACAAATGAACACACATTCTGGTAATATATGGACTGAATAAAAACATCAGAGGAAGTCTTTATAATTTATCAAAGGCACCACAACACAGAAGTGTCATAGGGATCTCAAAATCCAACAAATAACTCTCCAACAAAAATACAAAAATAAACAAGCAGAGGCATTCAAAGAACCACAAAGTAGTCCAATCAAACTTGATGTTATATTTGCAAGCACTCAAGGAAGAAAGGATATGAATATAATGCAATATCGTCCTTCCCTACAGCGTTGATCTCACACACTGGTACCATGGACAGAAGAGGTACCTATGTGAGACCCAAAATTTTGAGTCCTAAAAGTCCAGAAGCTAAAGCAGGTGAAATAACCATTTTGTCCCTGAAGAAAAGGATGTGTGATGGCTGAAATTGGTAAAAAGTATCCAGAAATTAGTTTCAGATTTAATTCCCTTTAATCTTGTTCTTTATAGGTTGATAATTACCTTAGAAATTAAAATCTCTAAAATTAAGGGGGATAATTACATAATTTAATTTTGATAATTATCTTACTTTAATCAAGTCTTTAAAATAGGGGTTTTAATTCCATAACCACCTTATATAAATAGGAAGCTAGCCACACAAAAATTTTATACAAAAAACACACAAAATTCGTAAAACCTAAAAACCTTACAACTCCCAATTTCTGCCGAAATCCGCTGGAACATCAAATAAGCATAACTCTCTTATCCTTTGTCAAATTCTTGCAAATAATAGCTTGTTGAAAATCTCTCTTCATCCTATTTCTAACCATCTATGTTTTATCATCTGGAGCTTAGTTTTTCTTAGTAGAAAGTTAAATCGTATTTCGATAGAAATGCCAAAATCTGATTGAAATTCAAAATAACATAACTCTCTCGTCCTTTCTCAGAAACTTGTAAATAATAGCTTATTGGAAAGCTCTCTTCATCCTATTTCTAATCATCTTGGTTTTTGTTTCTTAAGATTAGTTTTTATTTATAGAAATTTAAATCATATTTCGCCAGGATTAGGTTTCAAAATTGTGTGATTCTGTCTTCAATTGATTTCTCTTGTTGTTCCTCTTGTTTGTATGATTTTTTGGCATCCATTCATATTATAAATCATGAACTCATCCTTTGAATCTTTTTTATAAATAAAATCAGTATGCCCTACCTTTGCCTTATTGTTGCCTATCTTAATCAATTGATTAACCTATTGGATTCCGATCTTGTTTCTTTTGATTGTATAAGTTATAAAAAATTAATCCTTCTTTGTTAACATGAAATCGTAACCCTTACACCTTGCTAACATGAAATCGCAAATTATCTTGTGTCCTATGCTTACTGCCGAAATATATATTGTTATAATAGGGTGGTAATTCCGGTTGAATCTTATTTAGTTTTTGGATATCACATCACACATCCAAAGGGAAGGAACCTACGGCATCTAACCAATGGTTTTTGATAGGTTTGGTAAGTGAAATTGGTCAGGAAATAGGGTACTTACTTTGTTATCGAGTATGCATGCTTAGTTTGGTTTCGTCTTTGCTTTGTGATGCTATAGGTGTTTTGGAATTATTAAATAAAGGCAAAGGAATAATTTCTTGTTCTGAGACAAAAGAATTAGGATCTATGCCTCATCGGTTTCTCCAGAGATCCCTATTGTTTATTTGATATATTCGATACCTCTTCTTGTTATTATTGCATGCGAATTGATTACAGGATATGTGCATGAATCGCGGATTGAGATATAAATCCTATAGGCCATACCGAACCCCTAAGTTAAGTTTTGAGTAATTGAATTTCATATAATTATGTTATAACATGATTGAAGATATCTATTATGGTATTATGCTTTGAATTTTTTTCTGTGTGCTTGTATGTGTTTATGTGTCAGGATCCTGTTCCGATGACCATTCAGGGTAAGTTCTGATGCTCCTTGGGAAAGGAGAGGTTCTTATTGGTATAGGAGTTGTTTGGGTGGGAATTCCCAGCTTGCGCGTGCTGGAAGCTTTGTGCTTGTGTGGCTTCGATGCTTTGTGCTTGTGTGGCTGGAAGCCTTGTCCTTGTGTGGCTTCAATGCCTTGTCCTTGTGTGCCTTGGATACCAGGTCCTTGTGTGGCTAGAAGCTTTGTCCTTATGTGGCTTTGATGTCTTGTCCTTGTGTGGCAGGATGAATAGGTTTTCTTATTAGTTTGTGTGCTAACCTTTTCCCCTTTGTGCAGTAAACCTTGGACAACATAGGTGGAATGGGAGAACATTTCTTTCTTTATAATGCCAAGAGTAATCTAATGAGTTTTACCTGTCTGTGTACTTCTGATTTTTGGAAGTGTTGCAGGCCACCCTCAGCCTTAGTTTCGGCCCTATCCCTGTGATTGTTTCTTAAATTGCATGATACCCATAGTTGTGTTGGGATGATCTGATGTTGTTCAGGAGATTTGTGTTTAAGATTTCTATAGATCTTATAATGTTGTCAGTCTACTAAGATTTTTTTAATCTCATCCTATTGTATTCACCATTTTTCAGGCTTAGGTACATCCACTGTCTTTGGTACCAGTGTGTGAGATCAAGGTTGCACGGCGGGGCGATATCGCATCACATTTGCATACCTATTCCATAATTGCCTGTGTATATAACATGAATTATGATTGGACTACTTTCTGATTTTTCAAGATTCCACCTTTACTTGTTGTGTCTGATTTCTGTTAGGGGTTAACTTGCTGGATATTTGGATCCCTAAGGGACTTCTGTGTTATGGATTCATTGATTTTATTTACAAACTTCTGTTGATATTTCATTAACTGCATATGATACAAAATATTTTTCCAATGTCTTGCTCCAATTATTGATAAACATAAAGAATGTACATGCTAAAAATCCAGAATTCGATCAGTAATTTTTCCCTACCTGAAATCAGTATGCCCTACCTTTGCCCTATTGTTGCCTATCTTGATCTATTGATTAACCTATTGGATTCCGATCTTGTTTCTTTTGATTTTATAAATTATAAACACTTAATCCTTCTTTGTTAACATGAAATGGCAACCTTTACACCTTGCTAACATGAAATCGCAAATTATCTTGTGTCCTATGCTTATAACCGAAATATATATTGTTGAATTAGGGTGGTAATTCCGGTTGAATCTTGATTAGTTTATGGATATCACATCACATATCCAAAGGGAAGACACCTGCGGCATCTGACCACTAGTTTTGGATTGGTTTGGTGAGGGGAATTGGTCAGGAAATAGGGTACTTACTTGGTTATCGAGTATGCAAGCTTAGTTTGGTTTTTTCTTTGCCTTGTGATGCTATAGGTGTTTCGGAATTATTAAATAAATTCAAAGAAATAACTTCTTGTTCTGAGACAAGTGAGGTAGGATCTATGCCTCATCCGTTTCTCCAGAGATCCTTATTGTTTATTTGTTATATTTGATACCTGCTCTTGTTATTATTGCATGAAAATTGATTATAGGATATGTGCATGAATCGCGGATTGAGATATGAATCTTATAGGTCATACCGAACTCTTGAGTTAGGTTTTGAGTGCATGAATTTCATATAATTGTGTTATAATATAATTGAAAATACCCTATTGTGGTATTATGTTTTGTTCTTGTTTCTGTGTGCTTGTATGTGTTTATGTGTCAGTATCCTGTTCAGATGACCATTCAGGGTAAGCTCTGATGCTCCTTGGGAGAGGAGAGGTTCTTATTGGTATGGGAGTTGTAGAGGTGGCAATTCCCAGCATGCGCGTGCTGGAAGTTTTGTGCTTGTGTGGCTTGGATGCCTGGTCCTTGTGTGGCTTGGATGCCTGATCCTTGTGTGGCTAGAAGCTTTGTCCTTATGTGGCTTAGATGTCTTGTCCTTGTGTTGCAGGATTAATAGGTTTGCTGACTAGCATGTGTGCTAACCATTTCCCCTTTGTGCCGTAAACCTTGGAAAACATAGGTGGAATGGTAGGACATTTCTTTCTCTCTAATGCCAAGAGTAATCTAATGAGTTTTACCTGTCTGTGTATTTCTGATTTTTGAAAATGTTGTAGTCCACCCTCAACCTTAGTTTCGACCCTATCCCTTTGACTGATTCTTAAATTGCATGATACCCATAATTGTGTAGGGATGATCTGATGTTGTTCATGAGATTTGTGTTTAAGATTTATGTCGATCTTATGACGTTGTAACCTTACTAAGATTCTTTTAATCTCATCCTATTGTATTCACCATTTTTCAGGTTTAGGTACATCCACTGTCTATGGTATCAGTGTGTGAGATCAAGGTTGCATGGCAGGGAGATATCGCATCACATTTGCATACATATTTCTTAATTGCCTGCGCATATAACATGAATTATGATTGGACTAATTTGTGATTTTTCAAGATTCCACCTTTACTTGTTGTATCTGATTTCTATTGGGGTTTAACTTGCTGGATATTTGGATCCCTAAGGGACTTGTGTGTTGTGGATTCATTGATTTTATATACAGACTTCCGCTGATATTTCATTCACTCCATATGATACAAAAATATTTGTCCAATTTGAAGCTCCAATTATTGATAAACATAAAGAATATACATGCTAAAAATCCAGAATTCGATGAGTAATTTTTCCCTACCTGAAAACAGTATGCCCTACCTTTGCCCTATTGTTGCCTATCATGATCAATTGATTAACCTATTGGATTCTGATCTTGTTTCTTTTGATTGTATAAGTTATAAACACTTAATCCTTCTTTGTTAACATGAAATCGCAACCCTTACACCTTGCTAACATAAAATCGCAAATTATTTTGTGTCCTATGCTTATAGCCGAAATATATATTGTTGAATTAGGGTGGTAATTTAGGTTGAATCTTGTTTAGTTTTTGAATATCGCATCACACATCCAAAGGGAAGGCACCTGCGGCATCTGACCACTAGTTTTGGATAGGTTTGGTGAGTGGAATTGGTCAGGAAATAGGGTACTTACCTGGTTCTCGAGTATGCATGCTTAGTTTGGTTTTGTATTTGCCTTATGATGCTATAGGTGTTTCGGAACAATTAAATAAAGACGAAGGAATAGTTTCTTGTTCTGAGACAAGAAAGGTAGGATCTATGCCTCATCGGTTTCTCCAGAGATCCCTATTGTTTATTTGTTATATTCGATACCTGCTCTTGTTATTATTGCATGTGAATTGATTATAGGATATGTGCATGAATCGAGCATTAAAATATGAATCCTATAGTCCATACAGAACCTTTGAGTTAGGTTTTGAGTGCCTGAATTTCATATAATTGTGTTATAATATTATTGAAGATACCTTATTATGGTATTATGCATTGTACTTGTTTCTGTGTGCTTGTATGTATTTGTCTGTCAGGATCCTGTTCCGATGACCATTCAGGGCAAACTATGATGCTCCTTGGGAGAGGGAAGGTTCTTATTGGTAATGGAATTGTATGGGTGGAAATCTCCAACATGCGCTTGCTGGAAACTTTGTGCTTGTTCGGCTTCGATGCCTGGTCCTTGTGTTGCTGGAAGCCTTGTGCTTGTGCGACTTGGATGCCTGGTCCTTGTGTGGCTTGGATGCCTGGTCCTTGTGTGGTTTGGATGCCTGGTCCTTGTGTGGCTTGAAGCTTTGTCCTTATGTGGCTTGGATGTCTTGTCCTTGTGTGGCAGGATGAATAGGTTTGTTGATTAGCTTGTGTGCTAAACTTTTCCCCTTTGCGTAGTAAACCTTGGACAACATAGGTGGAAGGGGAGGATCTTTTTTTCTTTCTAATGCCAAGAGTAATCTAATGAGTTTTAACTGTCTGTGTACTTATGATTTTTGGAATTGTTGTAGTCCACCCTCAGCCTTAGTTTCGGCCTAATCCCTTTGATTGACTCTTAAATTGCATGATACCCATAGTTGTGTAGGGATGATCTGATGTTTTTCAGGAGATTTGTGTTAAAGATTTCTGTAGATCTTATGATGTTTTAACCCTACTAAGATTCTTGTAATCTCATCCTATTATATTCACCATTTTTCAGACTTAGTTACATCCATTGTTTATGGTACCAGTGTGTGAGATCAAGGCTGCACGGCGGGGCGATATCGCATCACATTTTCATACCTATTCCTTAATTACCTGCATATATAACATGAATTATGATTGGAATACTTTCTGATTTTTCAAGATTTCACCTTTACTTGTTGTGTCTGATTTCTGTTGGGGGTTAACTTGCTGGATATTTTGATCCCTAAGGGACTTGTGTGTTGTGGATTTATTGATTTTATTTACAGACTTCCGCTGATATTTCATTCACTCCATATGATACCAAAATATTTGTCTAATGTCATGCTCCAATTATTGATAAACATAAAGAATGTACATGTTAAAAATCCAGAATTGGATGAGTAATTTTTCCCTACCTGAAATCAGTATGCCCTACCTTTGCCCTATTGTTGCCTATCTTGATCAATTGATTAACCTATTGGATTCCGATCTTGTTTCTTTTAATTGTATAAGTTATAAACACTTAATCCTTCTTTGTTAACATGAAAACGCAACCCTTACATCTTGCTAACATGAATCACAAATTATCTTGTGTCTTATGCTTATTGCCGAAATATATATTGTTGAATTAGGGTGGTAATTCAGGTTGAATCTTGTTTAGTTTATGGATATGACATCACACATCCAAAGGGAAGGCACCTGCAGCATCTTACCACTGGTTTCTGGTAGGTTTGGTGAGTGGAATTGGTCAGGAAATAGGGTACTTACTTGGTTATCGAGTATGCATGCTTAGTTTGGTTTTGTCTTTGCCTTGTGATGCTATAAGTGTTTCGGAATTATTAAATAAAGGCAAAGGAATAGCTTCTTGTTGTGAGAGAAAAGAGATAGGATCTATGCCTCATCTGTTTCTCCAGAGATCCCTATTGTTAATTTGTTATATTCGATACCTGTTCTTGTTATTGTTGCATGCGAATTGATTATAGGATTTGTGCATGAATCGCGGATTGAGATATGAATCCTATTGGCCATACCGAACCCCTAAGTTAAGTTTTGAGTGGTTGAATTTCATATAATTGTGTTATAACATGATTGAGGATACCTATTATGGTATTATGCTTTGAATTTTTTTCTGTGTGCTTGTATGTGTTTATGTGTCAGGATCCGTTTGTCCAATCACATTTTCATACCTATTCCTTAATTACCTGCATATATAACATGAATTATGATTGGAATACTTTCTGATTTTTCAAGATTCCAACTTTACTTGTTGTGTCTGATTTCTGTTGGGGGTTAACTTGCTGGATATTTGGATCCCTAAGGGACTTGTGTGTTGTGGATTTATTGATTTTATTTACAGACTTCCGTTGATATTTCATTCACTCCATATGATACCAAAATATTTGTCCAATGTCATGCTCCAATTATTGATAAACATAAAGAATGTATATGTTAAAATCCAGAATTCGATGAGTAATTTTTCCCTATCTGAAATCAATATGCCCTACCTTTGCCCTATTGTTGCCTATCTTAATCAATTGATTAACCTATTGGATTCCGATCTTGTTTCTTTTAATTGTACAAGTTATAAACACTTAATCCTTCTTTGTTAACATGAAAACGCAACCCTTACATCTTGCTAACATGAATCGCAAATTATCTTGTGTCTTATGCTTATTGCCGAAATATATATTGTTGAATTAGGGTGGTAATTCAGGTTGAATCTTGTTTAGTTTATGGATATGACATCACACATCCAAAGGGAAGGCACCTGCAGCATCTGACCACTGGTTTCTGGTAGGTTTGGTGAGTGGAATTGGTCAGGAAATAGGGTACTTACTTTGTTATCGAGTATGCATGCTTAGTTTGGTTTTGTCTTTGCCTTGTGATGCTATAAGTGTTTCGGAATTATTAAATAAAGGCAAAGGAATAGCTTCTTGTTGTGAGAGAAAAGAGATAGGATCTATGCCTCATCTGTTTCTCCAGAGATCCCTATTGTTAATTTGTTATATTCGATACCTGTTCTTGTTATTGTTGCATGCAAATTGATTATAGGATTTGTGCATGAATCGCGGATTGAGATATGAATCCTATTGGCCATACCGAACCCCTAAGTTAAGTTTTGAGTGGTTGAATTTCATATAATTGTGTTATAACATGATTGAGGATACCTATTATGGTATTATGCTTTGAATTTTTTTCTGTGTGCTTGTATGTGTTTATGTGTCAGGATCCGTTTGTCCAATCACATTTTCATACCTATTCCTTAATTACCTGCATATATAACATGAATTATGATTGGAATACTTTCTGATTTTTCAAGATTCCAACTTTACTTGTTGTGTCTGATTTCTGTTGGGGGTTAACTTGCTGGATATTTGGATCCCTAAGGGACTTGTGTGTTGTGGATTTATTGATTTTATTTACAGACTTCCGTTGATATTTCATTCACTCCATATGATACCAAAATATTTGTCCAATGTCATGCTCCAATTATTGATAAACATAAAGAATGTATATGTTAAAATCCAGAATTCGATGAGTAATTTTTCCCTATCTGAAATCAATATGCCCTACCTTTGCCCTATTGTTGCCTATCTTAATCAATTGATTAACCTATTGGATTCCGATCTTGTTTCTTTTAATTGTACAAGTTATAAACACTTAATCTTTCTTTGTTAACATAAATTCGCAACCCTTACACCTTGCTAACATGAAATCGCAAATTATCTTGTGTCCTATGCTTGTTTCCGAAACATATATTGTTGAATTAGGGTGCTAATTCAGGTTGAATCTTGTTTAGTTTATGGATATGACATCATACATCCAAAGGGAAAGCACCTCCGGCATCTGACCACTGGTTTTTGATAGGTTTGGTGAGTGGAATTGGTCAGGAAATAGGGTACTTAGTTGGTTATCGAGTATGCATGCTTAGTTTGGTTTTGTCTTCGCCTTGTGATGCTATAGGTGTTTCGGAATTATTAAATAAAGGAAAAGGAATAGCTTTTTGTTCTGAGACAAGAGAGGTAAGATCTATGCCTCATTGGTTTCTCCAGAGATCCCTATTGTTTATTTGTTATATTCGATACCTGCTCTTGTTATTATTGCATGCGAATTAATTATAGGATATGTGCATGAATCGCAGATTGAGATATGAATCCTATAGGCCATACCGTACCCCTAAGTTAAGTTTTTAGTGGTTCAATATCATATAATTGTTTTATAACATGATTGAAGATACCTATTATGGTATTATGGTTTGAATTTTTTTCTGTGTGCTTGTACATGTTTATGTGTTAGGATCATTTTCCGATGACCATTCAGGGTAAACACTGATGCTCTTTGGGAGAGGATAGGTTTTTACTAGTATGGGAGTTGTTTGGGTTGTAATCCCCAGCATGATTGTGCTGGAAGCTTTGTGCTTGTGTGGTTTTGATGCCTGGTCCTTGTGTGGCTGGAAGCCTTGTCCTTGTGTTTGTGTGGCTTGGATGCCTGGTCCTTGTGTGGGTAGAAGCTTTTTCCTTATGCGGCTTTGATGTCTTGTCCTTGTGTGGCAGGATGAATAGGTTTTCTGATTAGCTTATGTGCTAACCTTTTCCCCTTTGTGCAGTAAACCTTGGACAACATACGTGGAAAGGGAGTACTTTTCTTTCTTTCTAATGCCAAGAATAATCTAATGAGTTTTACCTGTCTGTGTACTTCTGATTTTTGGAAGTGTTGTGGTCCACCCTCAGTCTTAGTTTTGGCCCTATCCCTTTGTTTGATTCTTAAATTGCATGATACCCATAGTTGTGTAGGGATGATCTGATATTGTTCAGGAGATTTGTATTTAAGATTTATGTAGATCTTAAGATGCTGTAACCCTACTAAGATTCTTTTAATCTCATCCTATTGTATTCACCATTTTTCAGGCTTAGGTACATCCACTGTCTATGGTACCAGTGTGTGAGATCAAGGCTGCACAGCGGGGCGATATCGCATCACATTTGCATACCTATTCCTTAATTGCCTGCGCATATAACATGAATTATGATTGGACTACTTTCTGATTTTTCAAGATTCCACCTTTACTTGTTGTGTCTGATTTCTGTTAGGGGTTAACTTGCTGGATATTTGGATCCCTAAGGGACTTGTGTGTTGTGGATTCATTGATTTTATTTACAAACTTCCGCTGATATTTCATTCACTTTATATGATACCAAAATATTTTTCCAATGTCTTGCTCCAATTATTGATAAACATAAAGAATGTACATGGTAAAAATCCAGAATTCGATGAGTAATTTTTCCCTACCTGAAATCAGTATGCCCTATCTTTGCCCTATTGTTGCCTATCTTGATCAATTGATTAACCGATTGGATTCCAATCCTGTTTCTTTTAATTGTATAAGTTATAAACACTTAATCCTTCTTTGTTAACGTAAAATCGAAACCCTTACACCTTCCTAACAAGAAATCGCAAATTATTTTGTGTCCTATGCTTATTACCGAAATATATATTGTTGAATTAGGGTGGTAATTCAGGTTGAATCTTGTTTAGTTTATGGATATCACATCACACATCCAAAGGGAAGGCAGCTCCGGCATCTGACCACTGGTTTTTTGATAGGTTTGGTGAGTGGAATTGGTCAGGAAATAAGGTACTTACTTGGTTATCGAGTATGCATGCTTAGTTTGGTTTTATCTTTTCCATGTGATCCTATAGGTGTTTCGGAATTATTAAATAAAGGCAAACGAATAGCTTCTTGTTCTAAGACAAAAAAGGTAGGATCTATGCCTCATTGGTTTCTCCAGAGATCCTTATTGTTTTTTAGTTATATTCGATACCTGTTCTTGTTATTATTGCATGCAAATTTATTATAGAATATGTGCATGAATCGCGGATTGAGATATAAATCTTATAGGCCATACCGAACCCCTAAATTAAGTTTTGAGTGGTTGAATTTCATATAATGTGTTATAACATGATTAA